>JBBYHM010000018.1:4138023-4149177 GCA_038381775.1 Adansonia rubrostipa | reverse complement strand
CATCGTGAGGAGCTAATCCTACCCCATCATAAAGGAATCCTGAACTTAACTCTTTTTATTCTGGTTAAAAACACAAACTTTAATACCAATACTTCTGAAATAATTTCAAACTTTTAAAGAATATGTTTTGATATGTTTTTGGTCACACTTAGCCCAAAAAAATTGGTGGCAGCTCTAATTTTCCCATCTATTTTGTAATAATTGTATGGAAAAATTGAATAAGCAGTTCTCTCCGATGATTGAGGCTTATCCCAAATAAATGTTAAATTTTTTTAAGTCTAGTATGTTGAGATTCGCATTTCTACACGGTACAACATGTTTGATACGATTTCAATCAAGTAATCCTAGAAATTTGTTTGGATATTTGATGAACTAGGTACAATAAAGGGAAATGGAAGAAACAAAAGATATCAATTTTCATGTGAACTCTTTAGTTTTATAGGACCGGTAATATATCGAAGCTGTGGAGATAATTTTTTAAATCAATTAAACATGCAAGATATATTTTGCTTTACTTTAGTAAATTTATTGAGATGTTTGAGTACGTTAGTACTATGTTAGAAGAAAGAAATTTTTTTTATTTTTTTTTGCAGAAAATACTCTGTTTTTAAACAATTATAAAATGCTTGTTATTAAAGTGGAGTGATGATTCAGTTTAAAGGATTTTGTTAGGAAAAAAAGGTTCGCTTCCATATGAGTGAAACCTTGATAATTTTTAAACTTGGACTAATCTGCCGCTTTTTCAAGTCGGTATGCGTGGGCTTGTATATATCGTCTTTTAATAATTATAGACTATTATAGTTTGGATTGCAAATTTTCATGTTTCAACCTTTAAAATTCGGAGTTGATTCCTAAATGCTTATGCTAGACATTAGTTTTGGAACTTTAATTTTCGTATATTATTTTTTTTTATAACTACGAAGTACTCAATTTTTGGATTCTTTTTAGTTGATTTCACGAGTTTTAAATTTTAAATGAAAAGAACTGTCTGACTCTTCGAACATATTTATACCGGCTACTAGTTATCGAGTTCATGTAACATAGATTGATACTAATGACTTAGAATTTGGTGTTGACAGGGCAAAAGTGAGGGAATGTCATTTTGGAAGATGGTGAAAATGAAAAAGATGGCTAGAATATAAAAACAATGTCGGCAAGTTTGGTTTATCATACAGCGTATGTTACAATCTGACTAACATAGCCTTTTCCATTTAAGAAGCTTTTAATTCTTTCCTGCATTGCTTTCTACTGCTGTGTTTTATGAACGAAATGTAAATCTCAGTTATGTTACCATAATAACTTGTGCTCTTTGAAGGTGTCGATTCTCTGCCTCGTTTCATGCATAGGCTTGTATATATCATCTTTTAATTCTTTGATCAGGTTTACTTAAATTAAACGTGCTATTTATTGCACAACTCGCCATTGAAATTTTCAATTTTCCCACATATGAAATTCGGAAGTAGCAAAAGCAGTAGCAATAAGCCGATAAAATTCTGTGGATTTTTTTTTTTTTCACTACGATTTTGGGCTACTCGAGTAACAAAAGGGGCTGTCTCTTATTCTCACCCTTAAATCCCAAGATTCAAAAGGCTTGGTGTCTCAAATTCTTAGTTCTTTACAGATGAGGTGTCGGTTTGAGACTAATATCATTGTCTGAGGAGACACTTCCTTTGTAAAACTGTCTGCTTGCTTGTTCTGTTGATCTCTAATGCTAGTAAATAGCAGATTTGGTAACAGCTTTTATTTTGATAAAAGATGATGACATCTCCCTATCTCTTGGCTTTGCTTTTCTTGAAAAGGAAGAATAACCAACAACCAGGCAAGGAACTTCTTTTTGGATCCCTCCTGCAAGGTACGATCATCAAGAAAACCATGCACAATGCTTTAGTACTAGATAGCCCCTTATCCCAGTTAATTGATACCGTGCATTCTACTCTGTTTTTCCCCCTTCTCAATTTCGCTTTTATCTTTCTGATGCAACTTGCCTTTTCTTAACCACCCAAAAAAAAAAAAACTCAACCTGCTATTTGGATTCAAATAAGATACATGTTATTTTCAGGGAAGAAAAGGGTTTTTGTTTTTAGAACATAAAATTCAAGAAATGATTCGCCTGAACTATATGAAGAATTAACTAAACATATATAAAGTTTTCCCTATTGCTCTTGGATTAGAATCCCATACATAACATATTTTGATTTACAGCATTCAAAATTGACCTAAACAATTGTTTAAATCCATTTATTTCCAAAAAAAAAAAAAAAAATCCACTTTGTCTTTGTTATCGATTCGACTCGGACTAAGTCTACTGATTTTTTTATCCTATATGATGCCTCACATTATTTATTTATTTTTTGGTTCAGACTTGATGCCTGGTATTATTTGCAATGATCCATGCCATCGACGGTGACTGCCTTAATAAAAATAAAGAAAAAGAGAGAGAGAGAGAGAGAGATACCTTCTTGTACTGCTATTGTTGCCGCTGTCTTCTCTGTTTTTATGATTCCTTTGGGCGAAAATCCTTTTAATCCACCGTTGCTTAGCTACCAGCTTCTCGGATCCCTCACATGATGGAATTGGGGAAACCTTGGAGCTATTTTCAGCTGTTGATTTCTTCTTGAAACTTAAAGAACTTGGGAAAACCATCTTTATTAAGAAGCTATCAGCTTCCATACTTCCAGTTCTGGATATTGGACCGGCACTTCTTTTCTTCCTTCTCTTCTTTGTTTGAGTTACAGTTTTCGAATGAGAGCTTTCATCCTCAGAAACAGCTTTCTCTTTCACCGTCTCCGATAAATGTTGCTTATCAACAATATCTTTCAAAGATAGCTCGTAGCTGGACTCAGGCATGTTACGGATCATCTCCATGAGTTCTTTCCTACCTTCTTCGATTACTCGTGTTCGACTTGCAGGAGAAAGATTACTGTAAAAATGGTTGTTGGGAAGAAGAGGAGAAGCATCTGTCACCCTATTAGCTCCCGATGATGGCAAGGGGCAATCGCCAAAGCTTTCCACAACACATGCTTGAACTTGAAACTCAATTTCACAGCCATCCAAGTTGTTGCTGTTGTAATACCAGATCTCACGCGCACTCCAGAAATCAAATTCAATATCTCCTGTTCCATCACAGTTGCTATGAATCTGATAGGCCGGATTGAATGAAGAAATCTGGTTCCCAGCAACTCCGTGCCGGCGATCAAGCATGATTCCGGCAAGGACCGAGTGAAAATGGAGTTTGGATGCGTGAGATATTGAGTAGGAAGGCAAAATTAGTTTCGAAGGGAAAGCATGATCCTGAGTTGTGTCATTTTCTCCGTAGGAGCTTAAGAGTTAAAGAGGGTGGCTAAAGTCATTGCCGTCCTAGATGGGATAACAAAGTAAGGATTAAAAAATTTTGCATTTTCTTCCAAATGTCATCTTTCAAAGATCAACCTGATCACCATCTTCTAGACGAATCTACATTTTTGACTCTTGAGATTGGTTTTATTCGTAGTTATGGACGTTGATCACCCTATTCACCGCAAAAAGTCAAGGATGGCACATAAAATGGCTTCCAAAATGACAATAAGTACACGTTGAGCAGGATTTAGTCTAAGCGAATTTAGAGTTAAAAAGTTCATTTTTCTAAAGCACCCCATGTCAGCTGGCATTGAAACCTGCCCAGTGTCCCACTCCTATTGCCCAAAAGGAACCAACGGTAATGCTATTCTGTCGAGCATGTACCTCATTCTGAAAAAAAAAATGGCAATAATTTCGCGGTCTATCTTTCGCATTTGGATTCAGTGACCCTTTCTTCAAACGAACGGGTTGAATTTATTTTGTCTCTCGTACATGGTAGGATTCTTGCTTTTGGAGCCCTGAATCTTTTTTATGTTTCTTTAATTTGAAACTTGTATTACACTTTTAAGATAGCAATGGGCAAAGACGGAATTGTATTATCCACCTCCGTTAGGTTGATGTTACATTGATGTAAGGGTATTGAAAATTCCATCTCCATAAATGTCAATTGTATCTATAATTATTTCATCCCATTTTTATTAATATTTTTAATTTAATATTACAAAGAAATGTTAATTAATTCATAAAGATAATTTAATATATAAAATTATTTTGTATATAATATACACATAAATATACACTAATAATATATATAAAGAGAATTATTTTATCTACAATCTATAAGATACATGATAAGCCCTTAATTGACTTATGAAAATTTTAATATTAGTGTATTAAAGAACTTATATAAAATATTAGTATATATATATATATATATCCAATATATAAATATATTAAAAATATAAAAGGAAATCTGAAATATTATAAAAATAAAATAAAATAAAACAATAACTTCAAAAGATAATTGGGTGGAACAGAATTAGATTTTCTCAAAATAACTTTGCTCTACTTCATATCTGTTTTCCACAAAAATAAATTAAAATGAACAAAAACTTGTGTAAAACGGATGGACGAGAAATTCGCTGGAGGGATCTGAATTTTGCTAATCATCTTTACATTTTATTTTTAACTTCTTCGCTATATTTTAGGGCCTAGTTTTAGTAAACCTGTGGCCTCTAGAATTCAGATGGTGGTATTATTGACCCAAGGGAAGTCTCTTTCCTTAATTGTTTATCCGTGGGGAAAACTTTTGTATTCCAAAGCCAAAGAAATCTAAATGCTGACGTAATTTATTCTTATTTCATTTCACTTAATAAAAAAAATGAGGGCGTATCTACTATTCAGCTCATGAAAATTTTAATGTAAGTTAAGTTGGAAGAAGTATTACGTCCTAAAGAATATATTTAAATTTCCTTAAGCGTGCGAGAAAAATATTAAAATATTTATATATTTTTTTTAACATAATTATGTTAGCTATGCTAGTTTTAAATTAATTTTAGTTTTAATATAACAAAACCGCAAACTTAATTAGCTTGGATTTCTTAACTTTCTCAAAACTACATGTTCTTAATGAATACTTATATTAAAATGATCGTGAAACAAGTTGATCTCGTTTCAAAAAGCAAAGAAAACATTTTAGTGAAAATATACTGTGCCAAATCTAACTTTGTAGGACAGTATATGATCGATCCCATACGGTAAAGGATTGATCCCTTGGACTCCAGTTGGCAGTTTTTTGAATTCTGAAGGGAGAGGATCAATAACCTAGTCTAAAGGATTGGTCCCTTAGGTGCGAGGCAGTTTTCAAAGTTCAATTTTTAATCTCCAATGGCTTTTTTCAATCGGTAGGTTCTAAACCACTGCAAATCATTCTCAAGTTATAAATAGATATTTCCAATATTTCTATATTCAAGAAAATATCAAAAGAATGCAAAGAGAGAAACATCATTGTTATACTACTCATCTCTCAGAAGCTTTCAAGAAGTTCTTCATTATTCTAAGCATTTTTTTCATAGCATTTTTGTATTCTTTTGTTAATCTACTTTTGTTTACTCTCTCCTTATAAATTTTAAACCTTGTAAACACTTAGCCTTTTAAACATTCTCTTTGTTTACACAAACACCTTTTATGAAAGAGAGAAGAGATTAATCTCAAACCTCGAAAAGATAAGAAGAAAAGGTTGCTAACTATCCCTGCATAAAAGATGAGGATTGTGAATGTTATACATTGTTCTTCAAAGATAACAAACAATTTAGTAAGCTAGAAATTCCATGGAAAGTGAAGTTAAAAGGAGGAAATGTAAACACGAGACTAAATCTCTATAAATCGCTTGTATTTGATTCTCTATCCTTATTCTTTCATTTAATTTAATTCTTCATAGTATTTCACCTATAATTATTTATTACAATTCTATAAAAATTGGGTTTAATTAATCAATGAAAAAAACCAAGGAAAATGCAGAAAATTCAGCTCCATTTTTTTTTTTTTGCAAAAAATTTTTTCTGCATTTTTTGAATTTTGTTTCGAGAAAAATAACTTGCTTAATAGAAAATGACTTATTAGTCAATGGAAAATAAGATCTTTTGTCTAGAAATTATCTTCCCATGTTCAAGAGGGGAAGACAATTTCCAAAAAATAGCTCCCTAAGTAACATGATTTTTAGATTGAAACTTAATTTGACTCGGGCTAAATATTATTATTAATAAAAATATTTAAATTTTAATTTAAAAATTATTTAAAAATATTGAAATATTACTATGAAATTTTTTTAATATTATCTTTTTCATTATTTATATTTTGAATATTATTAAAATTCATACTTGTATTTTAATAATATATAATATGATAGTATTTGTTTGAATAATAATTAATAAAATATTAATATAATTTATTATTTTAATAAATTATTGTTATTTAATATTAATACAAAAAAAATACTATTTAATATTACAATACCATTACTATTTAAAAAATGTAGAAATAATATTTTAATAATTATTATAATATTTTAACTATTAATATAATTATTTTTAATAATAAATTGTATTATTTTAAGTATTTAATATTAATATAATATTTTAGCATTAAATATTATTATCAAAATATTACTATTTGAAATACTAATATTAAAAATTATTATTTTAATGATAAATAGTTTTTAATATTTTAATAATTAGTGTTGGATATTTATGTCAATATTACTATTTGAAAATTTAAAATAATATTTTAATATTATAAATAATATTTTTAATAATTATTATAATATTATAAATATTAACACAATTAATATTTTAATAATAAATAGTATTATTTTAAGTATTTAATACTAATATAATATTTTAGTATGAAATATTTGTATTAAAATAATACAATTATAAATATTAATATTTTTATAATAGATAAATTTTAATATTTTAATAGTCAATAATATTTATTTCAATATTGCTATTTGAAAAAGTAGATTTTCCAAAAAATAACCATTCCAAAAAATATATCAGAAAATATTAGATATTCTAAGTATTGAGTTATCGAACCATTAGAAATTTTTGATTTTTCTTAAAAATTTTCACATTTTTCACAAATCATTTTCGTAAAGTCAATTTTAGTGAAATAAAAAGACCCTTCATTTGAATTTGTTTTACCCTCTTAACTAATGATAATGAGCTATTAACCTAAAGTTTTAAGCATTCCAATAGTCTTATAAAAATATCTTTTAATCAATTTACTATATTCTTATACAAACTGAATTAAAGAGAAACTTTTTAAGTTTGCAATCTAATTTGGTTACACAAGACAAGCTCGTATATTTCTATCTCACATACAGATTAATTGATCATAATAAATGAATATGAAATATTTATTCTTTAATCCATGTCTTAACACAAAATTACCTTTTCCAAATTCATTAGGGTATACTAAATTAATTTAATTGATGATCATGCAACTAGGAGCATTTAAGTACAAAATTGATTAAATAACTCCCATTAAAATCAAGAAAAAGAGTAAAATAATTTAGATTACATGCTGAGTTACATTATAGCCTTACAGAATTTAATTTAGTTAAGACTGATTAAAAAATAAAATAAGAGAGTTTTCACTATCATAAATATTACAAGAAAGTTAAAAGATGAATAAAGGAAAAAAGAAAACTTAAATTGACGGGTCTTAAGTCTTAAAACTTCTCCTCTTAGATACTTTTGACAACTACCCATCTCTCCAAAAACTAGGTTAAAAATAAAGCAAAAAGTCTCTAAAAGTTTACCACTATTTAAGTCCTAAAAAAAGTCGAAGAAACTTTATGCACAAATAATATATGTAGTTTATTTTGAAAAGTTGCCAGGTTAGTTTTAGTTTTCTTTTTTATTATATTATCTCATCTCAAAAACTCTTTTAGATTTTGGGCCAAAAAAATTACTAAATTACTATATAATTTAACCATAAAGAAAATATAAAAACCAATTTAAAAAATTAACAAAATCTAAATAAATATCTTTGAGACTTAACTAACTTTAATGCATATAATGTGACTTAATAATACTATTTTATAGAGTTATCAGTAAACGACTCACATATCAGAATAAACAAGAGAAAACAAAGAAGAGAGACCAATCCAGAGTAATGTGAATGACTGCTAGAATGTTGTGCTTGTTGTTCTTCACCTTTGGTCAAGAAATGTGCCTTTTGTGCTTCAACTTTAATCAAGAAATGGGTTTACCAGTAGGGTTAAAGAAATGCACCTCCTCATTGATTAGTGCTTTTGCTTAACCTTGGTCTGGTCAAGAAATGGCCTTAGCCGCCTACTATGAACAAGATTGAGTTGAGAAGAAAAAGCCTAAGAGCTTTAATATAGGTTTGAGTTTAAAATTGATTAATTGCATAGAAAAAATAATAAATTAAAGGTTAAATCTAATTCTATTAGTTTTTCTCATGTTTTGGAGGTTTATAGAATTTTGAATTAGATACATATTATTAAATTGCTAAAAATATTGGATCTTGGTTAAACTAGCCAAGCCGGTTATTAAATCATTGCATATAAAGCGTGATTGGTATTCTAAATGGCACAAACTCCTTCTTCCTCTTCTTTTTGGCTTTGGTTTTTGGTGCTTTGGTTTTGACCTGGTACATGGATGATTATGTGGCTAGGGCTCTTGAATTGTTTTAAAATATTAGAAATTGAACCATGCCACCATGTGATGCTGATTGGGCCTGTATTTGGGAATTTAATAAAGAGAGGACATGGCATTTTTAGCTTTTTTCTTGCATCATTAGTATTCATCATAATTCATTGCGATAACATATGTTATTCATGCATTATGATAAGTGCGATGTTACTAAAAATACTTCTACAACCATAATTTAAATATTTGCTGATAATAAATCATGTAGGGTTAATTAAAGACGGATGCCATAATTATTTCATCTGGATGAGTAGGGAACATGGTTTAGTACAATGAAAGGTTACTATACATGCATAGTTGATTTCCTTAATTGAGTTGTCTTCATCACAATAACAAAATATTTAATAGAAGCAACATCTCTTGAAGTAGAATGTTGCTTTGTTGGGATCTTCTCTCGGTGGTTTTGAAGTACAGGGCGACAACACCTTAAAGGAGTAAGTATGTAATTGAAAGCTTCAAGCAACCTGGTTGTAGTTGGATTGAGTTATTGGGTTATATAAATGACTTCATGGTGGAAGATAAATTATACCCATAGGAGTAAATCTATTCAGGTCTTTAAACTCTTAGAAAATGCAAGCTTAGTACCACATATTGGTGATCACGAAGCTTTTGAGGAATAGAGTGAATTTGAAACATCTTTTATGTTTAACAAACTTTCCAGCTAGAGCTACTATTTGGTAATATCTATACAATATATGACTTTTGAATCCTTAGGACTCAGGGGGTTTTTTAAATTTGCAAGTTAATTTTTGTCTAGCAAGATTAAAAGGGAGAATTCCAAAAAAAGAAAAATAGATTGATAATTATTAAAAAAGAGTTAAACTAGAAAAAATAATTCCAAAGAAAGAAATAACAATCTATAAGCTTTTATTTTTGAGTCTTTTTGGGACTGTAGATGAACTATTAAGGGTTTTTTGAAATGTTATGGGGGTAATTTTGATAACCCATCTTTTTTTTTTTTCTTTTCTTCTTCCCCAACCCTGTCCTATCTTTTTCAGTTGATTTTTTTCTTCTTTTTTTTTTTTTGCTTTCAATCTCATAGCATTCCCATCTGGTAGTTTTTACGAATCAATTAATTTGTCAAAAAAATTGAAATTGAAGCAGATAAAAAAATCAAAAAGCTTGGGAGAAGAAGACCACTACTGCCATGAAGTCGAGCGTCTTAAATTCAAGGTGAGCAAGAAACAAAAGGAAGATGTTGAGAAATGGATGGAAATTGACGGTCGCCGTGCAGATGTACATCATTAAACGGAGAGAAAAAAGAAAGATATTGACGAAATGATGAATAAACCAAATCCTCATCAACCTCTATTACTCATTTGTTATAGCTTTTTTTTGTGAGTTACTTTCTATTCCCTTTCCATGCTTTACTATTTTTTTTTGTGTTTATTTTTAGTGCTAGTCTTGGTTTTGTTTCCTTATTTTTTTGTTTCTTTGATCTATGCTTTCTTTTCTTATCCACCCAAAGTTCCTTTAAGAAATAAAGAAACCATAAAAAATCAAGTATATCATTTTTGGTTCATTCTCTTCGATTTGTCACTTTTGATATTCATTATTTAATTTTTTTTCTTGTTTTGACTTTTTATATACAACAATGGATCATAGGTTTCTCAATGGCATAAAAGCAAATCTTTAAGGAATTAAAGGATTTACCAAAGTATCCCCAACATCTTGCAATACTGGTATTGCACTCACTATATCTTTTCTGTCTAAAAATTCTTGTAGCGGTTGGCTTTTTATTATAAGAGCACAGGCTATGGGTATTATAACAAAGATACATCAATGAATGTGCACAGGTTAATAAAGATAATAACGGCCTGGAGGCAGCTATTCATATCTTTCCTTTTGGTAAGTATTTAGTTTTTTTTTCAACTTGTTGCACATTTGTTTGTTGCATCTGTATCATGAAAATGGCTATTATGATGGTTGATAAGTCATATTATTAAAATTGAAGCTATATATATATATATATATATATATAACTCAATTGATGGCTTTTATCTATTTTCTCTGAATCTTTGGTAATTTTGGCAAGCCAGGTAAGAATAATTTGAGTTGTTTGCTTTAGATATAATTTTGCTTATGAACTTCCATTATCTAGAATCCTTCAATGTTGACAGAACTCTAATAATTACTGTTTAGATTAGAATGATCTAAATTTTTTGCTTTAGATGTAGCTTTTGTTTTTGAACTTCGATAGTATTTTTCTATGCTTTCTGTTGACATTTAAGCTGTTACTTTATCTATTTATTTGCAATGTGATGATGTATTTTATTTTTTATATTATTTTAATTCATTCTTTGGCTTAAATTTCTTTTATAGTTAAAATTTTCATTATTGAATTTCTAACGATGCACTTTGATTTATTATCTTCTTCCCATGTCATACTAGACTATTATGTTGATTAGCTAAATATTTTTTTTGTTAAAGAGGTCTTTGCACTGAGTTTCATCATGTTTTCCTATCATTGGTTTAGCTTAAAAGAGAGTAAGTTTTCATTCAAAATCAGGTTTTGTTTGTTTTACTTTTTCTTTATTTCAATTGCTTATCTTTTGTCATTTCATGTTTAATTGATGTTACT
>JBBYHM010000018.1:4101324-4113013 GCA_038381775.1 Adansonia rubrostipa | reverse complement strand
CTATTTCGGTAAATAATCTGATTCTGGCTTATTTTGGTAAATAAAAAAAAATTATGTATTATTTACATAAAAAAGCCATTAAATATATGGTAGAAAAACATCTTTAAATTAATATGAAATAAATTATTAATATATTAAAATCATATAAATTATAAAATATTTTAAATATTATTTTGACATAATAAAAGATATGACATGATAAAAATATACGAATTATTAGATCTAATAAATATTATAAAAATTAATTAAAATATATTATAATATAAAAATAATATAAATACAATACAAATAACAAATATTAAATATTAAAATCATTTTTGAAAAATAAATCATTTTACATTTAAAAAATATTTTTTAAAACAATAAAAAAAATAAATTTATCGCTATATTTTCACTTAATACTACATTTTGCCATTTTACTTTTGTATAATAGAATTTGATATTAATTTGATTTTTGATTAAATTTTTTCAGACATTGATATTAGATAATTTAAAGATAAATTTAATGAAAAACATATTTTCATACAATTTTATTTTTAGTAATTAATAATAATATAATTAAAATTTTTAAATATAATATTTTTATTTTATAAAAATAAAAAATTATGTCAATTTTTGTTGTTTTTCTTCTATTCATCAAGCCGATGCCGACTAATAATGACATTAACCAGCGGTAATGCTACAAGATCAAATTTAAGCATCAAAAATCAAATCCGACATATCCACCCCCCGATGCTATCCTTTAAAATTTTTTTCTGTATTTGATATTTTTCTAAAATTATAATGGAAAACAAAATATAAACAGAAAGGTATTTCCTTAGTAGCGCGTGTGGTTGTAGTTGGATCTCGTTAAATCTGTGAGGTGTATCTCGTTCGGTTTTTTAAGAATATCCGTCCATGCTCGTCTCTCTACAGCTTTCTGTCCATCTAAAAGGGCTATCTTTCTCTATATTTCTCTTTAGTATTCAGCGAACTTTAATCATTTTATTTGCTTAATATCTCTCTTTTCCATGGCTTTCTGTTCAAAAAATTCAAGAAACACTATCAACAGCCTTAAATCAAATGTCGGTTTATTGAGTTTAATGAAGCAGAGTAGTGATCGTTGTTACAGCTCTTGTCCGAATGACACCAATCTTTGCCGTTTCCTTCCATTAACTGCTGCTCCACCACAGCTCAACAAAAACCCAGATTCAAATTCCCAGAAAAAAGGTCCTTTTTTCGTGTTTCGGCGTTTTCAATCCACCATGGCTGAGAAACAGTTTGCTTCTTCTGTCCCAAATGGTGAACGCAATCAGGTTTGTAACTGCTTCATGTTTGCAATGAATAATAATTGTTTTAGAATTTGTTAAAACATTATGTTTTTCTCTTACATTTTTCAATGTATATTCAAATTTACACCACTTGTGTTGTATTGAGTCCTTTGATCGATCAGTTTAATTACTTTAATAAAGGTTGTATATCTTTTTTCGGACTTTTTTTGGGACTGTTTTATTCTGACTGCTTCTTGCATATATTTAATGGCTTCAGCCCTACAGCCTATCATTTAGTCTTAACTTCTCACTAGATTCTTGTTGAAGATATGAGCTTGCTGGATATTGATTTAGGTGATTATGCATCTTGCAATGCGTGATTAGGAAATTTTCTTTATTTGTCTATACAATAATTAATTAGAAAAGAGCACTTCACTTTTAGCTTAATTAATATCACCGTCGGGGATCTGCAATATGCTACGGCTGCAATTTTGCAGTTTTGGCTCTCTCTGCCATCAATATTTACTTTAATTAATAGATATATTCATCATGTTCGCAATTGCAATAAAGCGAAAATTGTCCGCAATCTCATTGAAATCCCTGATCACTGCCACCTGAGAAAGTTGTTAACATGATAATTAGCATATAGGTTTACTTATCTGTTTTGCTTTGGAGCTTTTCATGTTTACAGCTAAAATCACATCAGCCTTGGGTGTTATGGTTGAATATTACAAAATAGTTATGCTGTTTAACTTTTTTGGATTTAATTGGTACTAATTATGAGAGCTATAGCACTTGCTCTGCCGTTGCAAGGACGGAAAGGCAAAGGATACTAATCGCGGCCACTATGTTGTACTACTTCTTTATAAGCCTTTGCAGATAATACAATAGAACTCTGTTTCTGTACTTTTGATTCAACGTCTTTTTATAACTTTGAATAATTTTTAAAGACCAAATAAATAATAATAATAAATCCTCGTTTCACGGATAGGATTGAGTTTTTCTTCTTCTTCTTCTTCTTCTGATGATGATGATGATGGTTTCTTCCTATGCTATTCGAACTCTGGTGTCAGTGTTGGATGCGATATGTGTTTGATATGGGTATGTTCAATTTTCTTTGAGCTTTTTCATGTATTTGGAGGGTACTTGAAAGGTCATATCCCCATACTCATGCTCAAAAATATGTCAGATATAGGTGTTGGACATAGATACTCCAGGAAAAATGAAGACTTGGAGCAACATAGATTTCTTCAATCCAATTCCAAATGACAAGTACATTGTAATAGGGCATCAGTTATACAATTGCTTGCAAACACTTAAGCAAGGTTGTAATTTTATGTAGTTACTTATGTTTGTTCTCACCAAAGCTCTTTTGCATGGAAGGTCTTGGATTTTCCAGGAGGAAAGGTTGTATTTTCTCCTGAGATGAGGTTTTTGTCTGAATCTCCCAGTGTGTATACCCACTGCTACCGAGTTCTTGATGATAATGGTCAGCTAATTAGTGACAGCAACTTTATACCGGTATATATACCTGCCCTCATTTTACTTCCTGAAACAATCATTTCCTTTTCGTTTTTCTTTAAAGGCATCATTCAGTAGAAAAGAATCTTATGGCTTGGATATTAAATTAGGTCAGTGAGGAAATCGCTGTTAAAATGTATAGCAACATGGTCACTCTTCAAATTTTGGATACTATATTCTATGAAGCCCAAAGGCAAGGAAGAATTTCGTTCTACTTGACCACCATGGGAGAAGAGGCCATCAACGTTGCATCGGCAGCAGCACTTACTTTAGAAGACTTTGTTTTTCCTCAGGTTAGAAGAACATACATGGACATATATATACACCCCTTACAAAGCCTTCAAGCTTCCTATTTCACATCCACAGATTTAGCATAAATTTAACCATTTAGGAATCTAGTTCAGTCCCACATCTTGTTTTTATAACCATATGTTCCAAGCATGCAGTTTCTCATCTATATCCTAACAAAAGAGGACAGCTTATTTAATTTAATTATAGCTGTTGAGAATATCATGGTTGAAAACTAAATGATAAATTCATAAAGTTAATGATGTGGTTTGCAGTACAGGGAGCCAGGAGTTTTATTATGGCGTGGTTTCACCCTGCAAGAATTTGCAAACCAGTGTTTTGGAAACAAGGCTGATTATGGGAAAGGCAGACAAATGCCTATTCATTATGGATCTAACAAGCATAAATACTTTACTGTATCTTCAACAATTGCGTAAGAGATTAAACTTGTCTTTGTGGGATTTCATCATCTAAAACTTTCTTAAAATATTTAGATCTAATTCCGGAAATCAGGTAAATCAGGAATATAAACATTCCCCACTGTTTTGCAGTACACAAATTCCCCACGCAGTCGGTGCTGCATATTCTCTGAAGATGGACAAAAGAGATGCATGTGCTGTCACTTACTTTGGTGATGGTGGCACAAGTGAGGTAAATTCGAATAGCAGAACTAGTTTTGATGGAGAAATAATTGGTTTCTTAGCATTTGGAAAGATTCTATAATCTTATACAACTGCCGCGTATGCTTATTGTAACTAGATAAGTATAATTTCAGTAAATGAAAATCATTTTTGTTCTTTCCGAGTATTATACAGAGCAATATAACTTGAACTAAAATCTCTAACTAAAACTCAACCTCACCGTTAGAACTTCAACTACTCCAAGGTGGGCTTAGATGGAGTCAGCGGTTTTGCATAACTTCATTTTAAGGATCAGATATCAAAGGAACTTTTGTACCTCTTTTCCTTTCTTCTCCTTTGTCTGTGCATGTTGTTGGGCTGCGGGAGATATAAATAAGTTCATTGCCTGGCTGCCCAATCTCATTGAATTTTAGCTTCTGGTGCTTTGTTTCTCACAAAACAAAACCATGGTAGGGAGATTTTCATGCTGCTTTGAATTTCGCGGCGGTTACAGAGTCTCCAGTCATTTTTATCTGTCGGAATAATGGATGGGCCATTAGTACACCCGCTGCAGACCAGTTTCGAAGTAATCTTCCTTCTTTTGTTTTACTGTCCATTCTTTTATTTTAAAAATCCTTGAATCTATCAGCAATATTAATATGTATTGCATCATGTATTTTGGTTTTTGACATGGTGCAGGTGATGGGATTGCTGTTAGAGGGCAAGCTTATGGAGTCCGAAGCATTCGTGTAGATGGTAATGATCCACTTGCCATTTATAGTGCAGTTCACTCTGCACGAAAAATGGCAGTAAATGAACACAGGCCCATTTTAATTGAAGTAAGTCATCTTTTATTAAGTCTTTTTTGTCGTTGGCTTTTCAGCAACCAAGATAGGCCTATATGCATATAATGCTGAGACGTAAATGGGTCATTCCTTGATTGTTTCTTCCATCATTTCACTTTAGGCTGTTACATATCGAGTTGGACACCACTCCACTTCAGATGATTCCACCAAGTACCGTCCTGCTGATGAGATTGAATGGTGGCGAATGGCAAGAGACCCTGTAACAAGATTTAGAAAGTGGATTGAAAGTAATGGTTGGTGGAGTAGCGAGGCTGAGTCACAGCTCAGAAGCAGCATTCGGGATCAGGTAAAACACTTAAACTAGCATATTCTTTGAAACGTATCTAGAATCAAGCTTACTTGTAATAAAATATAAACACTTGGAGTTTAGATTTTGTGTGTGTGTGTTTTTTCCCTCTACTCTTCCCTTCACTTTAACAACTTTCTACAACTTTTGGCTGGTGAGTTGAGTCATAGACTTGGAACATAAATCTCTGCTCAGAGTAGTCACTTTTTTGAAAAATAATTGGAGACAGTCAAAGTCATGCTTTGTTGGATAGCAAAATGCTTTGTATGTTTTAAAAGGTTCAATGTATGTGATACACACACACACACACACACACACACACACAGTCTGATAAGCCATCGGAAATCCGAAAGTCTGGAGGCTGTTTGAAGTCATTGCTCGATTTTTCCTTACTTTTTGGTTAAATTATTGTGTACTGCTGCTTGGAACCTAAATTCTGAAGTTTCTTACTAACAGTCTAACACTCTTCATGACAGCTGTTGCTTGCAATTCAGACAGCAGAAAGAGTTGAGAAGCCTCCAGTTAAGGACATATTCACAGATGTATACGATGATGTTCCATCTAACCTCAGTGAACAGGAGAAACTGCTGAGAGAAACCATCAATAGACACCCGAAAGATTACCCCACAGATGTTCCGCTTTAGGTGAACCATATCTGTTTGCAAGCAGTATTTTTTTTCTGAAGCTTGAACTTTTGATCTGCATAACTGCATTTACTTACAATAATTTGAAGCAGCCATGAATTATAAGAAAGCAAGTAAGCTTTCTTTGATTAAAACGCCTTGGATGGTATTTGGTTCTCATATATCTACTACTACTAGGATTTGGCACACCCACAATGGGGTAAAAAAAAAAAAGAGTAAATTTTTTTATAAGATTAAAAAAGGAAAGAACTTATGTGATGGATGAGTAGTGTTTTAAGTTATTTCGTTGTTGATAGTTTTTCTAAGGACATGTAAATGAATAAAAATTACTTTATAAGTAAAAAGACATAAATATCTTTATTTTATATTCATATTGACTTCGTATTAATTTTTAGTATAATATAATGTTTTATTTATTTTTTTCATTTTGTATATAAAATTATTTCGTGTTGCGTGTCATCTTGTTGCCATGAACCTTGAATAGACTTGGAGGTAGGTATTCAACACATCATTTTCTTAAGTTTTTTCATTTTGAAATTTCTCCTAGCCATCAGAGAGCTTCGTGAACCTAAGCTACTTAGGTGAAAGCAATGATCTTTCTTGATGATTTTTTATCACCAATTGTTTAATTATAAACAAGATTTTATTTTTCAAAGTTTAAGTATTTTAAATCATTTTCATATGCGTGAGCCTTGGTTGTTCATGAAATTTCATGTTCATATTTTCATGTTTATTCTTTTTTTTTTTTTTTTCATTATGATTTCTTTGAGATTGTTGGTGAATCTTATGATTTATGCTTGGTAGTAGCCTAGGATGAGTTAAAATGTGCCATGCATGCCTTATTTCATTAAGGAATTTTTTTTAGGGATTTAAGATGTTATTTGGACTATGTCGAATTGCGTACGGGTTGTTCTGCAAAGTTTTTTTAGCCATTTAGTAATTTTAGAAAGTTTAAGGATTAAAATATAATTTTTTAATTAAAATGTAATTTTTTTTAAAAAAAAAATAAAGGTCATAGGTACTTGGCCTGTTCATCCTAGAGGTATTGTAGTCAATCTTCCATGTGTCGGATGACATGTTTAGGGATTTGTTTTACATTTTTAGCCTATTTGGGTTTCTTTTGCAATTTTAGGAACCTTAGTACATAAGTTCATTGGTTGGACCTGATCAAGTTTGAACCAGGCCTAAGTATGACATTAATATTAGATATGTTTGTTTAAGCCTGACTTGATCAAGTTTGGACCAAGCCTAAGTATGACATTAACATTATATATGTTTGCTCAAGTTTGGCCCGATTCGAAGTATGAGCCTTGAATTTTGCCCAAGATCGTCAATATTTATGAATAGATAGTTTAAGCTTGTTTAGATATGTCCATATTATATTTTCTATATTTGTTCTTTAAAAATACGTTTTTTAAACTTTAATCTTTATGAATTTAAAATGTTTCTTTTATTAGGTTTTAAAATATAAATAATTTAATTTAGTTTTAATGTTTACACTATAATAGTATATATATTTTATATGATAAAAATTACACAATATATAAAATTAATTTATATTATGTAATAGTAAAATGGGATGGGTTAGGTCGGGCTTGAGCCTTAAAAGTTGTAGTCGAGGCCTGGTATGTTTTTTAATAGGGTTTAATTTTTTATCCAAACGCAAGCCTTCAAGTTTGAGTCAGTAGCTTGACCTTTGAACAGATCTAAACCTTAAGGATTAAAGTGTAAAATTAAAAAAATTTCTTTCAAGGCCATGGGTGCTTGGCCGAATAGCCCTAGAGTTTTTATGTGAATTTTTATGTGTTTTTGATTTGTTTTAATGTTTATTCTAAATTTTTAACCATTAAAGGATTAAATTGCAAAGTTTAGAAAGTTTAGGGATTATTTAACAAAGTTTTGCACTTTACGGTTGTTTAGGTCATTTCTCATGTAAATTACCTACTTAGGTCATGTCTCATGTAAATTAGTCAAAAGAACTCTAAACCCAAACGATCCCGAGCCTAAACCTAAACAGAAATTTAATACTAAAAATAAAAGTGATAAAATTATAATTAAAAGATTTTTCATAACGCAAAAACTTTAATTATCAATTTTATTTTAATATTATTTTAATAATTTAATTAAATAAAAAAACTTAATTTATATTTTATATATGATATAATAATTTATGAAAATATAAATTATATTTTGAGTTTTGAAACATTGTGAATGGGGTACATCATCCATTTATTAGATTTTCCTTTAATTAATTAAATTCATTAAATATTAAGAGTTTATATATTTTACTAGTGAAATTTTAAATACTTTTTGAATATTATTTTTATTGAGTTATTGTTATTTTAAGTAATGACAATTAAAGTCTGATAATAATATAATAAAATAATAAGGTAAATTAAAAAAAAATGAAAGCTATAACCGATAATACCATATCAAAAATAAATCATATGTTAGACTTAGACTAGGAATATAGTAGAAGAAAATATGAGGATAACATAATAAAAACAAAAAGCATAAAATTAGTAAATATTATCAATTAACATTTGTACCTAGGCATGCTAATGGGTTAGGTCGGGTTCGAGCTGGGCTTAAGCAAGATATTAATATCAAATATGCGTGCCCAATTCTAGCCCATATAAGCCTCTAATTTTGCCCATGCCCGCACATATTTATAAATATACAGTCCAAACTCATTTAGACTCGCTCATATTATATTTTTTATAATATGTTTTTTCAAATTTTAGTTTTTATTAATTTAATAGTTTTCTTTTACTAAGTTTAAAAATATAAATAACTTAACCTAGTTTTTAATGTTTACACTATAATATTATATCTATATATTTTTATATTATAAAAATTAATAATATATAAAATATAAAATTAATACATGTTATGTACTAGTAAAATGGGTTTTGCCGAGCTCGATCTTAAAAGTTGGAGTTAAGGTCTGGCTCATTTTTTTTTAATTTGGGCCTAATTTTTTTTGCCGAAGCTTATTTTTTGAGTTTAATATTTTTGTTCAAACCCTGCTAAATATAAGACCGACCTTTAGGCTTGCCCAGCCCATAATAGGTCTAATCTGTACCCAATCACGTGTAAGAAAAAAAAGTTAAAGTGTAAAAAATACTTAACTATATTCAATAGTACTTTAATGATAAAGAGAAAACAAGTATAATATAAGAATAGTAAATGACCAAAGAAAATTGTGAATCTTGATCAATTTATAAAAACATTAATTCATTTATCGCTTGTAAGTATTACCCAATCTTCAAAAAATCAAATCTATAAATTAATATAAAAATAAAAATAATTATAGATGAAACTTTTATTAACTCTTTATGATTACAAAATTAATATTAAAAATATATTGTAAAGAATAAAATATATTGCTAAATTACATAAACAAAAAATAATTTTGTGCTCAGGATGTTTTGTTTTAATACTTTATAAAAAAAATTGTAAAGAATATAATAATACTATTAACAATTTATTGTTAATTATTTTATATATTATTTTATTTGTATTTTGTTGTGAGAGAAATATTTTATACATAAAATTTTTAAAAATTTTAGTTTACTCTATCTTAATGTATTATAATATAAATATAATCATCTAAAATGACTCAAATATGTAAACATGTTGAAATTTATATAAAATGAATTATTAACATTTCGAAATTTATAGAAATATATGATACCTTTAATACAACTATTAAATAAAAAGTAACACGAATACGGACACGACGAGTGATGACATATGATACAAAACTGAAAGTTTCAAACACAACATGATTATACAATTCAAACACAATTAAAAAATAATTAAAACACGACATGGATACACAAAATATATCAATTATTTTAAATGTCAAAATGGTTAATTTGTAATATATAGTATTGTAATAATAAAATATTTAAAAATTAATTATATATATAAATATATTAAAAATATCATATTATAATGAAAAATTACTTAAAAATAATAATTTAAAATTTTACTTTTTCAAATATTAGATTACGTAAAAATGATTACATTTAACATAAAATAAAAAAATGATGTAAAATATATTTAAACTCAAATTCGAATCGAACCCAAACAAATTTGAATCCAAAAAAACTTGAACCGAAAAAAATTAAAACCGAACTCATTCAATTGCCACCTCTATTAACATTCAAGGAAAAAAAAATGCAAATGTATTAGAAACCCAAAGTCTCGTATTTTAATGACATATATTGCAAATTTCATACCCATGAAAATTCAATATAATTCAATAAACAACACTTGTTCTAATATGAGCCAATTAGTTAAGAGGTCTTGAATCATTGGATCAGTCAATCTAACCACCGAATCGATTTGAATTTGATACCATTACAGAAAGAAGGATAATATCAATATGCAACTTCAAATTGCTGATTATATCCTTTATGGAAATGGCAATTACGAGAGTAAGATTGGATTGTTTGCTGAGTAGTAGCTATGAGTACAAGTATAATTATGAGTATTTTTAGCACTGCATATGGATCACAAAATTAAAAAAAAAAAGATTTTCTTCTATTTCATAAGTTATATCTTATTAATTTTATAATTGCAAAAATAATATTTTAAATGCTAATAATTAATATTGTTTCTTGGTTACAAAGTATAGTTACAACCTCATATTCAAATCATGAAACTAAAAGTTTGAGATTTATGAGATAAAAAGAGATTTCTCATATCTAATTATTACTATTAAGTAGTTAAAGTCATATTATATAAGAAAAGAAAAAAAAATGTAAATGCAAGTTTTATGATAAATAAGGAGCCCAACGAACTTTTGGCGTTAAGAGTTACGTAGTACTATAATATAATCGTGTAGTTAAACATTGTCTAATCTATCACTTTATAATTAGTAATAAATCCAGTGGAAAGGTGCAAACTATTAGAACTATGTTTTCAGGAGTCTCGGGTTTCTAAATTGTGGAAATTTAGTTGATTTGCCGACCAATAATTTGATCATAAAATTGTTAGACGGTCCAAATATCATGTTATTCATCATTTGATTCCATAAATTTAGTTCAATTTGAATTTGAGTTTAGAATAAAATCATATATATATTTATAATAAAATAAGGTACATGTTGACCGTTTAAATAACGTTGACAAGAATGCCACATGGATAATTTGTTTATTTGACATGTAAGCAAAAAATAAATTAAAATTTGAAGAGTAGTGAAAACTTAATCGTCTTAAACTATCAATAAGATAAAATCAAAGTTTTTGAATATTTTCCTTCTTTATATATACCTTAAACTGTCAATAAGATAAAATTTAAATTTTTAAATATTTTACATATTTAGATAAATACAGATAAAATCTAATTTTTAAAATACTTTAAGTATCCAAATACTTTATCATCTTTGAATGGTAATTATTTTTTAGCATCATCCTCAGTTTTTTATTTGACGGTTTCTCTTATCACTCAATTTTCAAACATCTACACTCGACAATATATTTGAAGTATTATTCTATATCTTTGAAATCACTATCGAATACTATTCAAATTTGACGACAATCGATTGGTTGCGGCATTTTAATACCTAGCCACCAATGAATATGCAGGATAATGGATGGGTGATATTTAACTCTTCATGCAAGGATGCTGCTATTTCGAAGGATTACATGTTGCTTGTTATGTACCCGCTCTGATCGAAGATGTTTTGAGTATTGTGTTAACTCGAGTGAATCTAGCATCAAATTTATTAGGGTTGGTGAATAGTTTAAAACTAGGGGTGGATTTCAGCTCAAGAGTTGGCTTGGTATATAATCTGGGCAGAACCTGTAATGGTGATTGATTTTTTATTTTTTATTTTTATTTTTGCGTTTTGTTAATTTATAGGTAAGTAAAAATGAGATAATTCGGGGTAGAGGTGCTTTCATTAGTATTTTTATTCGATTTTGTGTTTTGTACATTTTATATGTAACTAAAGATGGGATAACTTTGTGCAAAAATAGATTATTTTGTTGTAGGATTTTACTTTCAATTTCCAACTGGTGATTTTTTTGTTTGATTTTGTTTTTCTAAATTTCATAAGTGAAGTGGAATGATTATATTACATGATTTTATTGTCAAAGTTTGAAAATTTGATTGTATGAGAACCAAATAATAATAATAATAATAATAATAATAATAATAATAATAATAATTTTGATGATTTTTTGAGCAATTAAATTGATTC
>JBBYHM010000018.1:4076833-4101224 GCA_038381775.1 Adansonia rubrostipa | reverse complement strand
AATAATAATAATAATAATAATAATAATAATAATAATAATAATAATTTTGATGATTTTTTGAGCAATTAAATTGATTCTAACTCCCTTAAATGGTATTTAATAACTTTTAATATCTTCATTTTTGTTCAAAACTATTAAACTCCTATTTCAAATTATTTATGGCATTAGCAAGGAATTTCATTTATCCTCATTAACTTATTATAATATATTTTTTTAATTTAAAAAAATATCCATATATCTTAATTGTCATCCAAAATTTACCTTAAGGTTCTAAGTCTCTAAATAGTATGCATTACAATATTTTTTTATTTTTAATAGTATGTATTACAATTTTTTAGTTTACAATTTAATTTTTTTTAAAGTGCATTATAATATTATTGTAATTTTGTTCTTATAAAAAAATTCGGTATTTTTTTTTGAAAAACATCTCCTAATATATATTTTTATTTTGTTTAGCAATTTGATAAATATTACACAAATGAAGACATGTCAGTACTTTTTTTTATGATTTAATTCATCATTTAACAATATACATTTTTATAATTTTAAAAATGAATATAATGTATGTTCAATTTTTTTTATTTTTTAATATGCACTCTTAATTTTCTTATTCTTTTCAGCATTTTGATCAACATCACAATAATGAAAGTCTGCCAATTTTTTTCTTTGTTTCATTTTAGAGGGTGCAAATTACAAAAACAATAATCACATCTCATTTTTTCTTTGTTGTTTAATATTATTCTTTTTTATTTAATTAGGCTTTAATTCGTAAATTTCATGTTTTTATACATAGTGGCGATAGCATTTATTATAATTAGAACTATTATATCATATATATCCATGTGCTTATCCTTTTTAAAAAATTCTTTCCTCTAATAAATGTATGCTTTTTTAATGAATAATTAATAAATTAACTTTATTTTTAATAAAAATTATCTCCTCAAATACTTACAATAATTATTTTGTTAGTTATATATTTGAATAGAAAAACTTTTCAATATATAAATTATTTGAAGATAAATTTTTATTGGTAAATCAATAAAAATGAATGGTAATCTTGACTTAAATATAGAATAAAATCTATCAAATAATTTATTTAAAAAAGTTATGAATAAAACTTGAAATAATGAACAGTTTTTTTAATTATATTTCCTAAAAAGTGTTTCAATTATTATCTTCTTTTAAATATATATTTATATAATAAATTAATAATATAAAAATAAAATTATAAGAAATGGGTACGAGATTAAAACACATACTATATGATTAAACATATAAAAACTAACCCATGCATATTTGAATAAATAACCAACCTATGCATCATAATTTTACTCAAGTGCACATCGAATAAAAATCTTAATTTGATAACTTTTGTCGACAGATTTCTCATAAACTAACCTTAGACAAGTCAATAATACTATTTTCAATTAACTTTGAATATTTGAATTCTTTATTAAATACTTTTGAATATGTTTTGAACTTTTATCAAATTTGAAATTTCTATAATTAATAAAAATATTATAATTTAATATTTTTATTATATTGTGTGATTATATATATTTTCAATAGTTAAATATTTATATTAAATTATTTTATATATTTAGATAAATAAGTAAACTAATCCGTTCATCGTACGGGTCACAAAATAATTTTTGAATAAAAATTAGTCTAACTTGATTGAAATTATTGTTTAATTAATAAAAATATTTTTATTTAATTATAAATATAAATATTTATATAAAACTAATTTTTTAAGATTTTAAACAATAAAAATAAATTTTTCAATATAAGATACCAAAATGTGTCATGTTTTAAACAAATAAATTTTTAATTAACCCAAATCTTACTTGATTGGTCCGGTTGACGAATAGCTCTAAAGGGTGAATTTGGTATTGAAGAATCGATTTAAGATAATGGTTTAATTCGATTAATTATTTGAGTTTGATTGATGAAGCAACCTTAAAAGGAGGAAAACTTTTATTGCAAATAATTATACAGGTTTCCTCTATTTAATAGACAGTAGAAAGACAAATTAACATTTTTCAAGTCCCTGAATTTAACTTGGATCTGTATATATTAAAAAGAAAAAAAGATATTGAGTTGTACTTGTTCCAGAATCGGGACCTTTTAAACGGAGATTCAATTTCCTAACTACTAACCAGTCGAGGACGATTTGCTCGAACTTATTGGTGGAATATATTAATATTGGACCAATTTTTGTATGTAATAATTTTCTATATGGTTGAGAGGTTTTAACCGATTTTACATCGTCACTTGTTGACCATAGAAGATAGAGATTTTACCAAATGGGACGGGCAACCACCAAAACCAATCCTCATTTCCCTCTTCTTCTCCAACTTTCATTCTTCTTTGCATTTAACAAACAAGAGGAAAAAAAAAAAAAAAAGGAAAACATCAACAAAATTTTTGATAATCCTTATATTGGGTCGTTTTCTTGGCTTTGCTAAAACAAGGGAAAGTTTTGACATGAACAAGATCATAATCCATGTTTGACCGTGATAGAGATGAACGGTATAGTTGAACGTAAATTTTATAGTTGAAAAAGTGTTGGGGTTTCGGTCGCAGTGCAAGAGGAGGTGGTAGATTTGGTTATATATCGAGGAGACGGTGTTTAGAAGGCAAATTATATCCAAAAAAATAAAAAACAAAACCACAATGGAAGGGATAAGTACGGTGGCGAACAAATCAGACGATACAGTAGTTTGCTTTGCACCAACCATGATAACTACAAATGGTGTATGGCAAGGCGATAACCCTTTGGATTATTCACTTCCTCTCTTCATCTTGCAGTTGACCATGGTGGTTGTCACCACTCGCTTGTTTGTTTTCATCCTCAAACCCCTACGCCAGCCACGAGTGGTTTCTGAGATTCTTGTAAGTTAGTCATGCAACAATCAACCTTGTGCGATTTCTTTTATTCTGATGCTTTTGTGAATTGCTATCTTGTTGCAAAGTGCATTATTTGGGTGGTTCAAGTATTGTTTTGTTTTCTTAACAGGGCGGAGTATTATTGGGTCCATCTGTGCTAGGGAAGAACCAAGGATTTGCCAACACAATATTTCCCTTGAGGAGTGTGATGGTCCTTGAAACAATGGCAAATATTGGTCTTCTTTACTTCCTATTCCTGGTTGGTGTAGAGATGGATCTTTCAGTGATTCATCGGACGGGCAGAAAGGCTCTCGCCATTGCTGTTGCCGGCATGGTCTTGCCCTTTGTAATCGGCTCCTGTTTCTCATTCCTTCTCCTTGACAATACTAAGGCAAT
Organism: Adansonia rubrostipa; assembly: GCA_038381775.1. Classification (NCBI taxonomy): domain Eukaryota; kingdom Viridiplantae; phylum Streptophyta; class Magnoliopsida; order Malvales; family Malvaceae; genus Adansonia; species Adansonia rubrostipa. The sequence continues at coordinate 4,097,939 of JBBYHM010000018.1, read as the reverse complement.
CGTTTCTCTTGGTACCCATATTCTGTTCCTTGGTGTTGCTCTTTCAGTCACAGCATTTCCAGTGCTTGCTCGAATCCTTGCGGAGCTGAAACTCATTAATTCAGAAATTGGTAAATTGGCAATGTCTTCTGCTCTTATCAATGACATGTGCGCTTGGATTCTTTTGGCTTTAGCCATTGCCTTGGCAGAGAATGATTCTACCTCCTTAGCTTCCCTTTGGGTGATTCTTTCTAGTGCAGCTTTTGTTGTGTTTTGCATTCTTGTTGTTAGGCCAACCATTGGATGGATGATTCGTAGAACCCCTGAAGGAGAATCATTTAGCGAGTTTTACATATGTCTTATTCTAACAGGGGTTATGATCTCGGGGTTCATTACAGATGCCATTGGGACACATTCTGTTTTTGGAGCGTTTGTGTTTGGTCTCATCATTCCCAACGGACCACTTGGAGTTGCTTTAATAGAAAAGCTTGAGGACTTTGTTTCAGGGCTTTTATTGCCTCTCTTCTTTGCTATCAGCGGACTGAAGACTGATGTATCTTCGATCAAAGGAGGTCGAACCTGGGGAATTTTAGCACTCGTACTCTTCCTTTCTGGTGCTGGAAAGATAGCAGGAACTGTTATTGTAACGACATTTTACCAGATGCCACTTAGTGAAGGATTTATACTTGGCTTACTTATGAACACCAAAGGTCTCATTGAAATGATTGTTCTTAACGTTGGCAAAGATCAGCAGGTAACTTTTCCCTTGCCATTTTTCCCACTGCAACTCTATGAACAAAATAGCACTGACTGATTATTGAAAATATCAAATATACTGATTTGCAGGTCTTAGATGATGAGTCATTTGCAATCATGGTGATTGTAGCGGTGGTAATGACTGGGGTCATCTGTCCTGTTGTAGCAACCATTTACAAACCATCAAGGAGGTTTGTACCATACAAACGTAGAACACTTCAAAGATCAAAACCAGATGGAGAGCTTCGACTGCTGGTGTGCGTCCACACTCCTCGTAATGTCCCAACAATAATCAACATACTTGAAGCCTCTCATCCCACCAAAAAATCTCCAATATGCGTGTACGTGCTCCATCTCGTTGAACTCACTGGCCGTGCATCTGCCATGCTTATTGTCCATAACACCCGCAAATCTGGTCGACCGGCTTTAAACAGAACTCAAGCTCAATCTGACCACATTATCCATGCTTTCGAGAATTTCGAGCAACATTTAAGCTTCGTCTCCATTCAGCCCCTCACAGCCATTTCCCCTTACTCCACCATGCATGAAGATATCTGTAGCTTGGCCGAGGATAAACGTGTTGCCCTCATAATCATCCCTTTCCATAAGCAACAAACAGTTGATGGAGGGATGGAAGCCACAAACCCGGCATTTCGAACAGTGAACCAGAATTTACTTGCAAATGCGCCTTGCTCCGTGGGAATTTTAGTTGATAGAGGCTTAAGTGGCTCAACGCGCTTGGCAGCAAATGAAGCCTCTCACCATGTAGCGGTGCTATTTTTTGGGGGTCCCGATGACAGAGAAGCACTTGCATATGGATGGAGAATGTGTGAACATCCAGGAACTAGCCTTACTGTGTTGCGATTTGTTCCTGGTGAGGATGCAGCTGAGTGTACAATGCAGCCTATTACTGATCAAAATGACCCAAGGATGCTAACAGTGGAAACAGACAGCACTACGGAAAAGCATCTCGATGAAGAATACATAAATGATTTCAGGATGAAGAATGCAAACAATGAGTTAATCATATATGCCGAGCAGGTGGTCAATAATGGAGAGGAAACGGTTGCCGCCATTAGGAAATTAGACAGCCGCCACGACTTGTTCATTGTTGGGAGAGGGCAAGGAATGATATCACCACTCACGGCTGGACTTACTGACTGGAGTGAGTGTCCAGAGCTTGGTGCAATTGGAGATATTCTAGCGTCATCAGATTTTGCATCAACGGTATCTGTGCTGGTGATCCAACAGTATGTTGGGGTATTGCCACACGAATCCGTAGCAACACCAGATAGCCCAGCCGGTCATCCAGATGACGGGCTTACCAACCGGCCGATGCAACCGAGGGGACCGCCTGTTTTTGACTCGTAAAAAGATAGAGAGCGGTAGTCATTAGTGGTGGCAATGGCATTGAAGAACACTGATCTGACTATAAGAATTAAGAAAAAAAACTCAAAAACGAAACACAAAGTTATTACCTCCATGATTTCTTTGTCTTCCCAACTATATTTCTTTAGAGTTCCTTTCCAACCTTGTATAGAATTTGGTTGAAGGTTTCATTTTGTTTTATCAATATATGTTAGAAACAGAACTTATGTTTGACAATTCACAAACAATCTTCTAGCTTAACGTTCATTTTTAAAACATGAGTTTCCCAAGTAAATTATGTACTTCAGCTTGATAGCCATGAAGCAAAGACGCACACACAATCCTGATACCCTTAGTGACACGACAATTTTCAAAAATGTGGACACTGATAGATAAGATACAATAATACAAAATAATTTTTTTATATTTTATCTAAAAATTAATATAACTGTAAATATTAATACTTTACAAAATTATTAAAGATTTAAATATATCTTTTATATGAAGTATATAATTGAATATTTAAAAATATAAAAAGTCTAAAAATATAATCAGTTTTTTATTAAGCTTTAATTTATATATATATACATATATATATATATATATATATATATATATACATATATGCAAGGATTCATTGGAAAAACGAGGCAATATCTAGCTGAAGATAGGACCTCGGAAACTTTGGACTCTCCCCAATCCACACGGTTTCATCAGTCAAAGATAAAAGCATCTGTGGCGAAAGAATCGGCAACATAATTCCATTTCCTCTTAACAAAAGACTAAGAAATTGACTTAAAATTACAATCATTAACTTGACTTCCGAAAGCAATATGACCAGCAAATGAGTAAAAAAAAAAATCCGTCTCCTTGAGGTTTCAAAAACGCTTGCATGGAATCTATTGCGATGATCTTATCAGAAATTCCCTAGTCTTCTACAAAATTCACTCCACTTACTGTCATAACCTCCAAAATGAACATTGGGGTTCCATTTAGATTTCTTTTCCTCAATCAAATAATTTTATTAATAACCAAAAAGATCGAGAGTACTTCGAACATCAACCAACATCATGCCAACAGGAAAACGGGACCACAAACTGAAAGCTAAAACTTCCTCCTCGAGACACAACATATGATAAAAACTGGACATTCAAACAACACCAATGGGAAAATCAGCAGACCACCCCATCATTTGAACGTTCGCGGCAAATCAAGCCCGCTTAAAGCTAAAGATTCATCTACAATGCCATCTTTAGGAGTTTTCCCTAGGTTGACACTCATATACTTTCTTAATACACTTCCCTAGGTTTCATTTAGATGAGTGGTAAAATCAGTTACTACAATAATTAGATTAAAATCAGAGGTGATATTAGTTACTGTATTTGGATTTAGTCGCAACAGTGGGATGAAAATAAAAAAATAACCCTTATAAACATTATATTAAAATATGTATATATGTAATAAATAATTAAAAATTATATTTTTATTAAATAATAAAATATAAATAAAATTATATTTATATTGAATAATAATTTAAATTTTTTAAATTATATTTATATTAAAAAATTATTATATATTAAAAATTAAAAAATATGTTTATATTTATATCAAATAATAATTAAAATATTATTATATTAAAAAATTAATAAAATAAAATAATTAAAAATTTAAAAAATTTGTGGGTAGTAAAAAGGGAATTTCCCCCATTCACCTCACCACTAAGGATCTAATTAGGTAATTGAACCCCTACCTCTGTAGTGAAACTAGAGTGGCAATGCGTAATTCTCAGCCCACTGGTGATGATTCAAACTCATCCTTAGTAGGGGTTTCCTCATATAGACATGATAATTCATATTATATTAGTTTTGAGATATGTATTCATATTTTAATTACTTTATCTGTTTAATATTACCAGGTTTACCCCACATTTTTTCCATGTGGCATAATCCAAATTAAGCTAGAGCAAATAGGCCTTATCTTTTCTAGCCACAGATCTTACTAGTCAACCATTTTGGGCGCCATTTGGATGTGCAATGAGTTTGGCCCCGATGAAATTAAAAACAATGGTAGCGGTAAGATTACTTACTGTAACAGTGAGATTGAATATTGTAGCAAAGAGATTAAAATTAATGATAGGATATGTTGTTTGGATGCAAACATAGCGATGGTAGTGAAATGAGAATGAAAATGAATATTAAGGACTATATTAAAATTTGTTTATAATTAAAAATAATATATTTACAAAAATTAAAATTTAATAAAATAATCTTAATTTTTATTATCTTTTATATAATTTAATTTTAATTAAAATTTAAAAATTTTTATTCACTCGAAAGTATTAAGAATATTATTTTATATGAAAATTTATCATATATTTAATAATAATTTTTTATGTACTTATTTTATTTTTATGTAATTATATAAATTTATTTATTATTTCTAGCTAAAAAATACCATGAAACCAAAAAAACAAAAAAGAGCAAAGGGCATAAAAATAAAAAAAAATATCGCAACATGGCTCGAATACGAATCCAAACCTGCCTGACTTAAAATGGTGGGTGTACCCATTGTTCCTATATATATATATATATATCTATATATCATTTTTAGGGGCCCATATTATTATCATTCTATTATTTTTTATTTTTCGTGTCTAGAGACTGAGTTGTTGAGAGAAATTGCTCACTTGACTTAATTCTAAATAGTCGTTATGAAATGACCATTTATTTTGGAGTCGGCATCAATCTTATTTTAGCTAGGTGAGATTGGACACTTGCTGGAGTTTATGTTCTGAGGGTTATGAAGCCCCTAAAAACAAAACCCGAGGTCTACGATGATACCAAAGATCGCATAAAAAGGTCTGAGAGTCGATTACAATCATAAGTAAGAATCTACTTTCTCGTGATGCCTAACAATCAGTACCTTATTAATCCCGTGTTAACTTAAATTTTTATTTTTATTCAATTTTAGCGTTTGATATTTAATTATAATTTTCATATATCAAAAATAAAATTTTATGAAATAAATTTATTATTCCAAGAAAGTCGAGTCTTTAATAAAATATCTTTCGAACCTTCTTGGAGAACCAAGAGAACATTAAAGTTTTTTATCATTTTTTGTCATAGCCCACTAGAGAACTGGTGCAATATGAAAGGTTTTAAAAATCAAATTATCTTTTGTACCCTTCTGGAAAGCTGGTGGAATGCAAAAGATTTTATTTTTACAAAAATTGAAAAATCCTAACTTTCTATTTGAAAATGATATTTCATTATTAAAATAATCCATAAAATCTCTCGTATATTGGGTGAACTTTTACGTGCTATTTTAACTCGAAGATATTATCTTAATTTAAAAAAATATCCTATTTTATTTATTAAAAATATTAACCCTAAGACTCGAAAAATGGTCTAACATGACGAACCCTTCTTAATGTGTACTTTTGATATGAAAATATCCTAGTGATGACATAGAACTTGGTTTTAATGTGAAATCACTAAAATGCCCTCGGGGTATACCGGTAACCCTAAAGGACTTAAGAATAACTGTAAAAAGAGTGAACCCATCCTAAATATGTACCTTTGGCATGAAAGTATCTTGGTGACTATATCGAACTTGGTTATAGAAAAATTACCAAAATGCCGCTAACATATACCTTCGACGTGAAAGTATACCAGTACCCTAATAGACACTAAAATATCATAAAATGATGAACCTATCCTAAATATACACATTTTGGCATAAAAGCATCCCAGCGACTACCTACGATTTAATTTTAAGAAAATTACCAAAGTACCCTTTAGGTATACCTTCAATGTGAAAGTATCCCAACACCCTAATGGACACTAAAATGATCGTGAAATGATGAACCTTTTCTCTATATACACCTTTGCCATAAAAGCATCCTGACGACTACTTAGGACTCAGTTTTAGGAAAATCACCAAAATGCTCCTAAGGTATACCTTCGATGTAAAAGTATCCCGGTACCCTATTGATCACTCATATGATGACAAATGCTGAACCTATCCTAAATATGAAAATTAAAATACTAAAATTGTTTTAAAATACTAAAATTGCAATTAAGCCTTAAACTTTTGAAAAATACATTTTGTACCTGAACGGAGAACTGAAAATATATGAAAAGTTTTAATAATTTCTACAACCCTACGGAAGATCATAGGAATGTTAGAAATATTTCATAATGACAGAAAAGACCACTTTGCCCCTAAAAATGCAAAAATTTGCTAAATTTTTCTAATTTTGCATTTAAGTCTCTATATGGAAAAACACCCAAGAAAATCATCAAACATATAAAAATAAACATGTAAAACATAGCAAATGTTCTCATGATGATTCGGCCAAGCATCCTCCTCGAAACAAAATTTTTCACCTTTTACAAACTAGTCCTTAAACTTTATAAATTTGCAAAAATGCCCCTAAAATCTAAAAATGCCTAAAACATGTTTAGGAATGCATGAAACACTTCCTTAATGGCACTTAAGGCTTTCATCCAAGCGAGAATGATTCTAAAAAAATTTTAATATTTTACAATTTTAGTCCCTCTATATCTAATAATTAGGAAATAACATCAAAATTACCAAAATTTCACTAAATCGGGTTTGTATATATAAAATCAAGCTTGGAACTACCTTTCTAAAGCTTGTAAAAATTTTTAAAAAATTATTTTTTAGTCCTACAGATTCTAAATAATCACAAAATAACCAAAATCATCATAAAAAAAAATTAAATAAAATTCATCACAAGTTTCGGCCATGAGGTGTTAACAAAGGAAAATGATTTTTTTCTCAACACACACCATGAATAACATAGCATATACCCATAACCTAGGTTGAATGCAAGAAATAAAATCATAAAAACAAATATATACACATATTTTTCAACATATCAACATAAAAAATGCTAAGAAAAATATCAAAAATATCACACAACATACACAAAAAGAACAGATATATTATTTTTACTGACAAATAACAAATTATTATGATGAAAACTAAAACAGATCTATCAAAAATAAAATATATCAAGAAAATCCATAAACTTGAATCGTGGTTTCTTCGTGCTTAACCTTTCAACATGGAATGATATCCATGGGCTTAAGCAATCATAAAACTCATTAAAAATAAAAATCAAACATGAAATCAACAAAAATTAAAGTTTTTACCATAGAATTTACAAAGATTCAAAAAACATGAAAGAAACTTAGGAAATTTAATGGATTTTTGGTGTTTTTGGCTTATGAAAGCCATTGGCTATTACAAAAGCTTCCTCTATTATTTCTTTGGTGGGAGGATTAGCCAAGAATCTCCAAGAAAGTTCTTGGTCAAATGGCCATCCTCTTTTCTTTTTTCTTTTCGATTTTTTTGTTCTTTCTTCCTTGATTTTCTTTCGGTTATGATGAGGCTAATTTAATGGTTTTGTCATCTTATATGACTCATCCTATATGAGTCGTCATCTTCTAGAAACATTTATATGATATTTAAATGATGCGTAAAATTTTATTATAAAAATTAATTAGAAAGATTAAATTGTAAAAATTAAAAATTATGTATTTGAAATAAAATTTCATATGATCAATTTAACTTAATCTAATAATAAAATCAATTTTAATTTTTAAGAAAAAAATCATTAAAATGCCCAAACTTATAAAATTTTACTAGAAAAAACTCTTACCAGGAAAAATAATATATGTAAAAAAAATGCAAAACTCATAAAATAAATTGAATTTTACAAAATTGATTTAATCTAATTTAATAAAAATATTTGAAGAATTTTAAAAATTATAAACTTAGAAAAAATCTTACTGAAAAAAATTTAAAAAATTGAAAACACTATATCTTGGAATTAAGAAAATTCTGAAAAAATGCAAAAATAGTAAAATAAAATGAATTTTGAAAAAATGATATAATATGAATTAAATAATAATATTTAAAAAATTTTAAAAGTTATAAACTTGAAAAAATTTTAACAAAAAAATTTACAGAGTAGAAAACTCTGTACTTTGAAATCAAAAAAATTATAAAAAAAATATAAAACTCATAAAATAAAATGAATTTCGAGGAACTGATTTAATGGTGGTTAAATGTTTTGAAGTTCAAAACCCAAGAAAATTTCATAAAAAAATTTTATAGATAAAGAAAAGCTTGTATTTGAGAGCAAATAAAATTTCAAAAAATACATTAAAACTTATATAAAATAAATTAAATATAATAATTTCAAAATATTAATTTACAAAATATTAAAGATGAGAATTCAAAATCTAAACAAGTCTTTGTCGAAAAAACTCGCGAGCAAAATGCTTGTGATATAGTAAAAATTCATAAATAATTGGAAAAATTGCCAACTTAATACCTAGCAGTAAAAAAATGTCAATAGGAATTTTTCCTTAAATATTTTTGATTTTTTAGAGTACGTATTGACATAAGTAGCACGTAAGCATTGGTAAAAATATACGATAGTCAATTTCTTAAATTCAAAAAAAATTAAAAAAAGTTTCCTAAAAATAAGAAATTTGACCGTGATATCATCCACAAAAATGGATTTTTAAATTTGACAAGAAAGTATTAAAAAATAATTTTTCTCTTAAATATTCATCTTGTATATCTGAAATTAGAGATTAAAATAAGACTTTTTCTGTCACATGAACATATGGCCATTTAAATATGACTAAAAAGGCCATGAAAATGTCTGGTTCATTTAAAAAAATCATTCCCAATGAAGGTGGCCCTTAAGTTCTTAATATTAGATATTTAGGATTATTGAAAAAGTGACCCGAACGAAATTAGGTGTCTACAAAGAGCAAAGGGCATAAAAGGTTTAGTTGTTCACTGGTGCTAAGGCACAGTGCAATGCTTTAGTTGGTTATCCAAAATGGATAATTAGCGTGTTTAGACCCTCAAGCCTCAAAAGAAGGCTCGTTTAGACCCTAAAAGGGTTCAAACTACCAAAACAAGGATGGGCCCTTAATCACATATAACAACACCAACTCCAGCCACTAAATTCTCCTTTGTTTAAGCAGCATCAATATCCAATTTGAAACTAGTATTGAAGGATGGACAAATATATAAAATTTGGAGAAATTCTTTAATGCTAAAGGTATCCACGTGTCAAGGCTTTTAGCAACTTTTTTTTTAATTTAAAATTTCAAGGCTCTTTTTTATGCTATTTATCTTAAATTTTTATAAGTATTTTATTTGAAAAAAATGAGATGAAATGGAATGCAGAACACTCCACTGTCAGAAAAGCTATGTTTGCCTTTTCTTCTACACCACTCTTCATTTTTTTTTCTTATAATTCTATACTTCTTTAATTTTTTCTACTACTAGAACATAGTTTTTTCTTTCATTTCTCTTTTGACGTTTTCTTCTTCCACTTTTTTTTTTTAATTTTATGTTTTTCTTAAATTTTTTATATTATTTCTTACTATTTGATATATATTAGGATCCATAAATACAAATTTGATCGGAAGTAAAAAAGTGGAGATTTCATTTTTCTAATTTTCATTTGTTGATCTGTTACTCAAATCCATCTATTTCATTATTTATAAAGAACGTGTGAAACAAAAAGTTGAATCTTTAATATATTTAAGATCTTGACTTTCTCACCTTGATAATAGAGAGATTTTTTTCTCTCTAAGTATATTTTTTCTTAATTTATTTACTTTTTTCTTCTTAATTTTTCATTGTTTGTAGATATTTATGTTTGAAATAAGTTCAGTGAAGGCCATTACGGAGTGGAAAAAATAGGAAAAGATGTTGAGAATTGAAAGGGAGTGGAAATTGTTCATTTTTATCTTTATTTTTATGCAGGGAAAAATGGTTCATCTTTGTAAAGCTATAGATATGGTGAGATAGCTTTTGGCTATTTCATGTTAATACTTAGACATTTCATATGGTCTTCAATAATTAGGAATTGTTGTGTCAGTGAGTGTTGAGTGCTGGAAAAGAGCAATAAATGAACTAAAGTGATCTAGTGGATCTTAGGAAACCCTCGATTTTTTTCTTTTGTATTTTTCTTTTCTTTTTTAATTTGGATATTTATTTTTTAGGTAAACTACAAAAAATTCTTTGTGGTTTAGAGCTAGTAACACTTATCCTCCTATATTTTAAAAAGTGACATTTACCTTTCTTATATTTTCATTCCATCTATAATCTTTATAATACCATTAAAAATTCAAACAAATGTCTATTTTACCCATAAAGGTCATCTCTATTTTCCATACCCACCTATGATATGTTAAAACCCTAGTCTCTCTCTACATCTTTCAAGGCACATTTTTTTTTTCTTATCTCTTTCATTTTTTCTATCTCATTTCATTTCCTCTTTATTCATATAACTTGAATTGAAAAATTTTCTTCAAAAATGTTATGGATTGATAAATATAAACCCAAAACCCTAGACCAAGCCATGATTCATCAAGACATTACCAAAATATGGAAAAAATTGGTACACTTATTTTTCTTTTTTTGTTTACTTTTTCTATATAATTTTAAATGCCCACTTTTTCATTTTTCTCTTTAATAATTGTTTTAGCAATTGGTTGGTCAAAAAAATTTAAGAAAATTCCTAAAACCAATGCCTTCAAACTTTATTGTTTTTTTTAAAGGATATATTAGTATTTTTTTTACTTTTAAACATTTCAAAAACAAAAACTTTCTTAATAAAAACAACAACAAGGATTTTTGGATGATCTTTTGGATAATCTTTGGATGGATTTTGTTGAAAGTTGGAAACTTAAAAAAAAAAAATTAGGTTTTGATACTTTTTTCTCTTAAGGTAGGTAAAGTTTACGTTTTGCTTAATTTGTTATCGACATTATAATGATTTTCAAATGAAATAAGAAGAAATGAAAGTGCGGGAGAAGTAAGTGTTACTTTTTACTAGCCCTAAATTGTAAGGGGTGTTTTGCAGTTTACCCTTAGAAAAATTCAAATAATTGCTCATAAAAAGGCAAAAAGTGAGAGGTAAAGAAAAAACCTAATAAGTTTTTTTTAATTGTTTGTTATTTTGTTTTTCTACTAGTATAGAAAAAGAAGAAAAATGGCTCGACAAAAACTTTGCTTGATACTACTCTCTTCCTCACTGTTCTTCCATCAACGGCTTGTTGATTACATACTTTCTCTATTGTCTATTTTGATTTCTTCTATTTTTGGTATGATCTTTTATTGTTTTCTGATGACTATCCTTAATTATCCCATGTTTTGTTTTGTTGGTGAGAAAAATAGACAAAAAACTAAAAGAATAAGAGAAAAAAATGGTGTTTGTTGTGATTTCATTAATTTGTTTCATGAATTGAGCAAAAAAGAAGAAGAGCAACGAGAAATCATACATGGGGTTGAAGAAAAATCAAAACAAATGAATTAATGCCATTTTAATTTTGTTGGTTTACAACTTACAATTTATTGTGTAAATATATAATCCCTTAAAAATTATTGGTGCTATTGGTTGCTGAGAATTTGGCAACATGTTGGATTGAAAAAGGCAATATGATTAATTAAATATGTTGCATTTTCACATGATTTTGTTTAACTATAGTACTTTTTACCTTCGATATACCATATTTTAATGTTTGTGTTTATGACCGAGAGGGTTATTTGTAGCATCCAATTAAAATATTCTAAAATAGGAAGGAAGACATCATTGCTAGTTGATGAAAATTTTCTTTGTAGGAAGAAACTATCTCAAAAATACATTATTAGAAGCTATACAACAACCACTAGTAAAGTACGTGCAAATATAAGCTTGAAGTAATAATTGAGAAACATTTACGCCCACATAAAACATGTAGTACTATACTATCAATTAAAGAACTTGGGTACATAGTAAATGCAAGTGTCACAGGCTCAGACTTTAGCCTAGCAAACCGTGCGGCCTTAGGCTTAGGATTTGCTTCCGTGTATGCCTAAGTCAACGTATAAACACTCAAAATGAACTAAAGCTAAAAGCTTGAAAGATAAAGGCAAAAAAGAAGAACACAAAGAGAATAGAGAGGAATGCTCCAATGTATTTTTCAAGTATTTGATGATACAAATGAGGCTGGGAAGGCCTCTATTTATAGTTGAATTCCCCATACATTAATGGCTCAGATTAAATCTAATGGACGGCTAGAATTTATACTTATCTATAAAATCTAAAATCCTAGATGAATTTAAACTTTAATAACTTTATCTCCATTTAATTTTAAATAAGCTGGAGTAATTGTTTTTAACTGTATCTCCGAGCTTCTAAAAACTGGGCCTTCTAACACTCTCCAAAGATTGAGCTTATTTTGGTAGGCCAAGTTGTTTTATGTAACTTGTGTCTTTGGACCTGGGCTAATCAGTGCGGCCCGTGAGATTCTTCTCTACTTGTTCTTATGACGCCCTCGTCGAGTCCTCTAAATAGAACTGCTCAATTTTATCTTGGAACTGCCACAATGCCTCGACTGGTTCCCATTTGGCTCGCTATGGGGAAGTCTTTTCCACCAGACAAAGTACTCATGCCTTGGCCTATGACTTTTCTGTCATAACACTGGATCTACAAGAATGCATTATACTTCTTTATCGTAAGAGGCTTTCACTCCTACTTGTGCACATTGTGACTTGCCTCGATCTAGATCTTCTTGATCCTTATGGAATGTTATGAGCATGCTGACATGGAAAACAGGGTGCACCTTGAGCTTTATTGGTAACTTAAGTTTGTAGGCCACCTTACCTACCTATTTCAAAACTTCAAAAGGGCCCTTGTATCTCCGCACAAGCCCTTATGCATGCCTGGGTTGCATACCACCAAATGTAGTTTAACAAGGACTACGTCTCCAACCTGAAACTGTACATCCCTTCATTTTTTATTTACCCATTTCTTGGTATGCTTTCCTACCTTGTGTAGACAAGCCTTGGCTAAGTCAGTTTGCTCTTGCCAAGCCTTGGCAAACTTGTAAGCTGCTAGATTCGATCGTACATAGCCTATTACAACAGCACTAAGTGTGAGCGACTGTTGCCCTGTTTCTATCTCAAACGGACTCTGGTTTGCAGCTACACTTTGCTGTAAGTTGTAAGAAAACTAGGCTACATCCAATAACTTTAGCCAGTCACGCTGCGTGGCACTCACATAGTACTGAAGATTCACTTCTATTAAGGCATTCACTCTTTCAGTTTGCCTATCTGTTTAGGGATGCACATTGGTAGAGAAATTTGAGTTTGACCCTAATAACTTAAGCAATTCTGTCCAGAACAGTAAATCACCTGTCTCAATTGTTAAGTATGATCTGCAGTACTCCCCACTTACTTTACCATATTTTTTAAGAATAATCGGGCTGCTTCCTCTGCAGGGCACTCTTTGGTTGCTAGAATGAAAGTTCCATACTTGGAAAATCTATCCATTACCACCATAATGCTCTCAAACCCATCCACCTTAGGTAGTCCAACTATGAAATCCATAGAGACACTCTCCCATGGCTGCTCTAATATAGACAATGGCTGCAATAGTCTGGCTGGGGTTCCCTGCTCAACCTTGTATTCTTGGCACACAAGGCAAGTTTTCACATATGCCTCAACATCATCGCCCATGTGTGGCCAATTGTAGCAGTCCTCCAAGAGTGTTAAGGTATAATGTATACCGGGATGACTAATGCTCCAGCGACCTTTTGCACTTTAATGAACAAGGTACTTTAACCTTTTCTAAATTGTTTTGTAGTTTTTTACCTTTATGACATTGTGATTTATAGTAAATCACTTGAGGAGTATGTGGGGCACTTGAGGAAGATGTTTCAAGTCTTGCGAGATCATGAGCTTTATGTGAAATGGGAAAAGTGTTCATTTGCCTAGCTAAAGGTATCATTCTTGGGCCACATTATGGAAGGTGGCCAGATCTGAATGGATGGAAGCAAGGTTTGGGCCATATTTGATTGGGAGCCAGCAACTAAGGTAACAGAGTCGCGATCATTCCTTGGGTTGGCAAACTACTACAGATGCTTTGTCAAAGGCTACTTCAGCATTACCACACCATTGACTGACTTAATTAAGAAGGGAAAGTATGGGATTGAAGCCCTGAGTGCCAAAATGCCTTTGATACATTGAAGTGCACCATGACGGAGAAGCCTATACTTGCCCCACCAAAGTAAGCCCAATCTTTGGAGAGTTCTAGAAGGCCCAGTTTCTAGAAGCTTGGAGATACAGTTGAAAACAACTACTCCAGCTTATTTAAAATTAGATAGAGATAAAGTTATTAAAGTTTAAGTTCATCTAGGATTCTAGATTTTATAGATAAGTATAAATCCTGGTCATCCATTAAATTTAATCTGAGCCATTGATGTATGGGAAATTCAACTATAAATAGAGGCTTCTCCAGCCTTATTTGTATCATCAAGAACTTGAGAAATACATTTAAGCATTCCTCTCTATTCCTTTTATGTTCTTCATTTTTGCCTTTATCTTTTAAGCTTTTAGCTTCAGTACCTTTGGGGAATTTAGATTCTTCTTTTAAGTGTTTATAGGCTGACTTAGGCATATAAGAAAGTGAATCCTAAGCCCAAGGCTGCACGGTTTGCTAGGCTAAAGTCCGAGCCCATGACAAGTGGTATCAGAGCCAACCCTTAACCATCCGATTTCACGCCAAGCACCCCAACGGGTGGGGTAGGTAGAGTGGACCAACCGTGACTCCACACCAAACACCTTAGGGTTAGGGTAGGCATAAATGGTGGAAAAGCCCGTGACAGAGGTGTCATGAGATTTGGTAGGGGAGAATGTTATACCAAGCGCTCTAAAAAAGTAGGCAGGGTGTATTAATCTTACATCAGATAAGAAAGGGAAGGTCTTTGGGCATATAAGCGGGTGCCTACACATCCCGTTAGGCATGTCTTTTGGGAAGAGGGTAATGGCCCCGTGACACACGTCTGACTATGAAAATAATGCTCAAAACAATATGAAAGAAAATAAAAATTTTCATATTTGAGATTGAAAGAAAAATAAGACAACATCAAAGGGTTAGAGTTAATGAATTAAACTACAGAGTCCAAGCATTTCAGTGGAGTTCTTAGTCCTTATTTCATGAGATTTTTTTTCTTGAATTAAACTTGCTCTCACAAATTGTGGCTTAATTGGAATCATTAATGTTTTACAAGCTAATTTTGAGATAAAATTAAAAAAAAAAAATGGCAATGGCAGTGCCACTAATATGTTGTGTAGCTGATATGCTGTTGGGTCTTGGTTTTGGAACTATATATGTTTTGTAAGCTATTTCCAAGACAAGATTGAAGGATATGTTAATGGCAATGCCATTAATGTGTTGTGCAGTTAATATGCTATTATGGCCTGGTTTTGGAACTGTGTACATTTTGCAAGCTAATTCTGAGACAAGATTGAAGGAAATGGCAATGGCAATGCCACTAATGTACTGTGCAGCTGATATGCTTTCGGTTCCTTCTTAAAAGAAAGTTATGTTGGTTGGCCATAAGCCTTCGATAAAGTTTGAAAATATGGTTTCTGTTGCTCATGACTTATACGATCCAAACAAAACTATAAATACATTACTTTTTTTTTATCTTGTCTCTATCTTCCTACTAATTTACATCTAACTTGACCCTGGTCTCATTGAATGTGGTAGGTGATCATATAGATCCAACCAACACAACAAAGTGGAACTTTGGGAAGCAAATAACAACAAGGTGCCCTCATGGTATGTAATTTATATCAGTATTTGCTTAAATCAACAAAATAAAATTGGAACATGTTTATTTTGACTCAAAAAAATATTTTGATTTTTTTAATTTTTTTCACAATATTCTTTTCTTTTTTTCTTATGATTAATTTCATTTAAAAAATCCATAAACCATGTTTATTGATGCTTTTTTTCCTTAAGCTATTTTGCTAATGTATATCTTTTTGGTGCTGTTATTTTTTATAATGGTAAGATATGTTTGGAGTATATTAAGTAAGAGCATATTTGTTTCTTTACCATATTTTTTTCCTCGTTAAATTTATATTTGTTTAAAATTGTATAATTTGCCTTTATTATTGTCTTCATAGTTGGTTCTTGAGTTCAATGCATGTAATTTATAAATTTTAAGTTATATTTTGTTGCATGTATGCAATTATACAAAGTTGCAACCATTGTATGGACACTAAATTTAATAATTTTTTTTCTATTTATAAAGATTTTAGGATATAAAATTAGAAGAATAGTTTACATTTAGATTTAGTTTTAAGTTTTATTAAAAATATGACATTAAACAATGTTTGGATGATTAGTGTTCCTTTATATTCTTTTGGAATATGAATTGAACCAAAACATTAATATATTTCTTTCATGTCCTATTATAATTGAAACTAATGCAAACTAAGGTTTTAGTTCTAAATATTTATATATATATTTAATGCAAACATCTTAACCTTTCCTTTAGGTGTGCAATTTAGGTTTCTCTGCTAAGCATATTAAGGCAATCTTGAACATCTGTACATATTTAGGTTTTCCAAAAGCTATTAGTAATATATTCTTAATTGTTTATTATGTTTAATTATTGTTTAATATAGCAAAATTGGCTACTATAACTAATCTTCTCAACTTTTTTTCGTTATTTTTATGTTATAATATTGATGTCTAAAGCGTAATTACTTTATCTATATGTCAACATTTACTAAATCTATGCTCTTTGATTTATATTAATTTATAGTCATTGCAGAAGAATATTTAAAAATGCTATTATTTTTTAATTTTAGGTTAACTTAATGCATGGATGGAGGTATTTATTTTTCTTATTTATGTGAATTTATAATGCATCAAATTGGTTTATATTTTCTTTATATACATATGTGAATTTCCAAAGCATGCATATATATAAGAATTCTTTGAATTTGTGAAACAAGTATAAAATGTTCAAAATTTCATTGGATTTGGCATAAAAATATCATATTTTTATAAAGGTATCATATTTTAGTTAACAAGGTAAAATTAATCATATTTATTTTAAGAATACTTATATAGTGCTCTTAGTTGCAATTTCAAGTCATTGACTATTTTATTATTTATATTTTTACTCTTCCATTGCATATGGTTTTTTAATCATTACTTTGATTATTATTTTTGGTTTAAAGCATGTATTTTAATAACTAATCTTTAACATGAATTAAAGTTTGTATATATATATATATATATATATATATATATATACACATATAAGATAGTGTTAAGATTACTTTATTTTCTCTTTTTTAAGAGCATATTTTAACATGCCGTAAGATAGGAATATTATTAACAAATCTTCATATTAGACTTGAATTTTGTTTTGTATTTATTGAGATATGAAATTATCTAATATTTTTACTTTTTCATGTTTTTCCTAATAATTTACCAATTTAATTGTTATTTTTTTTGTAAAAATGACTTTTTTACTTTACTGACTGTTCTCAACTACTTAACAATAGTTTTAAATATTTTTTTTTGCAATAATAATATATGAGATAATGAAAACATAAAGGGTTTACAACATAACACAGATAAAGAGGTAAGTTTCATATCCTTTTTAAATTGATTTTGATATCATTGGTTATTGTGTCTTAGAATTAGTTTATGGATGTTGCTTTAGACGAAATTATAAGTTTTCCATTTTTGAGGTTGATCCTAATGAATACATTATGGTGGAAATTATTTGGCTATTATGACTACATTAGGTATATTTGTTGCATTATTCCTTATTCGATCGCCCTCTTTTCCTTTTTTTCCTTTTTATTTTAAAATCTTATAAGGAATGATTTCTCATATCTTTGGGGTTATAGTTTAGTTTTCTGCTAAGCATATCAAGATAATTTTGACCATTGGTCCAACATGTTTGGGTGTTCCAAAAGGTTATTAGTAATATAATATTTTTTGAGTGTTCCAAAGAGCCTTTGTTTTAGATGTTGAAAATCACTTTTTGATTTGAACTTTTTATTTTTGTAGGTTATGTATAAGTTGGATCAAAGTTTATAAAAGGTTTGAGTATGAAATTGTTTCCTTAACCATAAATATAAAATAAGAGAATGAAGCAGGCTAGTTAAAGATTTCCTAATATTATTCTTTATGATTCTTTTTAGATTTTGGAAGTAAGCTTGCTTTTTGATTTTATAAAACACATTTTTTAATTGTGATCTACTTTTTATTTCTTTTACCATTCATATATAACTAAAATTTTGATACTTTAAAGAACATGACTTATGGTCTTTGTTTAAGGTATATGTTAATTATCGATAAAATTGCAATTCGGATTATCAAGCATCTAAAAATGAATATTTGTTTAAATAATTATGTTTATGATCTACCTATGTGTGTCGAAATTAGTAGCTCAACCATTCAGCTAGCAAATTTAATCTAATTAATCATTCTTCATGCATTTGCTTATAATGTCTTTGACTTAAGTAATCACTTAGGAAAATGGTGGTGGATTTTTCAACAAATTCCACTTTAGCACATTGATTATTTAGTCGATGCATTGTCATTTGTATATGACTTTCTGTTAAGGAATTAAATGTAGTATATAAAATATCAAAAATTGAAAAAACAATATGTTGCATATAAAAGATTTTGAAAACTTAGCTTAAAATTACATTATTGCTTCTAACTTACATATTATTATTGAAATTATTTTAAACTTTAAACTAACATCTATGTTCATTTATCAATATAGAATATACGAAAATAGGAAAAAACCCACCCTTAGTAAAGCACAAGTCTTCATTTGGTATTTGAAATATTAGATTTTAAAAGCACTAATCATGTTAACATCCCAATTGTACCTATAAATTTTGACTTTCTTTTAATTATTCTAGATTAACCATATTGCCAAACGCTAGATTTTAAAAGCTTGTGTTCTCAGCAATTGACATGTATTAAGAAACCACTTAAGAAAAGAACCCCTTTCAATCTTTCATAGTGTAAGAGAAAAAATATTTAAGTCCTAGCCTTCTAAACTTCCACACAAGCACAAAAAATATGAAATATTATTTGTGACTCTCTTCCACATAAACAAGAAGTCACTTTAGTTAATATATATTATATATATATATATATCTGAAAATTAGTGTACTTTCATCGGTAAAATGCCTTGACATGCCTTCATAAGAACATCTTAACCTGTGTTGATAATTTTAGTTGCCAAAGCTATTTCTAACTCGCTTTAGGCCTCATTTAGCATTGTTGTTCCCATGGCTTTTAAGGTCAAAAGCTGTGTTTACCCTTAACAAAATACTGAAAAGGTAAAAAATTTTGGCTTTTACTTTTAAAACCATGGTTTGGAAAACCAAACTAAAAAGCCAAAAAGATATAGCTTTTGCAATTCAAAAACTAGCTTTTGAATGAAATGACTTATCCTCACATCTTCAAATTTTGTATTATTTTAAATATATCTTTTGTTGACATTTCAACACCTCATAGTAATTTTTCACAATAAAGCCAAACATTTAAAAGTTCTTAAATTATATTTTTTATCATACTTTTTTTTAACTCAAATTTTTTATAACATGAACTTTTTCTAATAGCAATGCTATGCTAAACTAGGCCTTAATCCTTTGATCCATTGATCTATCATTATCTCCCTTCGTCATCCTTAAGATTTTGTACTTTGATCGAACTCTACAAGCCACTTAAGGTTTCCTACCAGATAAGTCTATAAGATATTCAAAATTTTAAACAATTAATTATAATTATAAGCATATTATCCCATTCAAATAGAAAAGGTCTAATATTAGTTTTTTTTTGGTCCATTCATTTAGCATATAATTACATCAAAATATTAAATTTTAAAATCCTTAAAATCTTATTAACGAATGTATTTAAATTATATCAGGTAATAAAGTATAAAATTTTATTACTAAATAGTTCTACATGATGTTCATTAATGTGCATGTTAAAAATATGCAAATTTTTTTAATATATGTACTAATACTTAGTCAACACATAAAAATTCATTTAATATGCTTTTATTCATAGCAATTGTCAACAAATCTATACTAAAATCAATATATTTTATTTTTTACTAAAATAATGATTAACTTCACATTTGTGGTATGTAATTTTTATGCATATTATTAGATTTTACTTTCTTAAATAATAATATAAAAGTTGTTGAATATTTCTTTATAATCTCTAACATAATAAATTAGTATTAAAATATTTATAATGAATTATTTTACTATATTAAAAAAAGTTGAATAATTAATATATATTAAAGTATTTCTAATTTTTATTTTAAAAGATTTTTAATTATCAATATTTTTATATCAAAATTTTATAAATTTTGGTGTCTCGTGCATGGCACAGGTTTAAAACTAGATTTTAATAAATGAAAATGAAAAAAAAATTTCAATACTAACACATTGACCAAAAGGCTTTTTCATAATGATGCAATAATGTCTCTAATCTCCTGCGATCATATTTTGTTGATTGAGTGCAAAGAAAACTACCATTTGTAAATTAAAAAAAAAAAACAAATGTACTGTTATGAAAAGTCCTGCATGTTGAAGCACATTTAATTTAATTTCTCCCTTTAGCCTCACGTAACAAAGATGATAAAATCACTACCGCCAATAAATGTAGATAAAGGGACAAAAGGTCTCCTTGGCGAAGGCCATGATTGGGATGGATAACATCAACGTAATTGCCATTCATAATAAGTGAATGTTATTATCAAGACACATTCCATTATAAGTTTAATCCATAGATTTATGAAGCCTAATCTTATCATCATTCTCTGTAAGAAAGGCTATTTAAGATGATCATAAGCTTTACTCATATCAAGCTTGATTACCATCAATCCTTGTTTTCCAAACCTTTTGTTGTTCATAAAATAAAGAATCTCAAAGACTGTTAAGAAGTTGTTGATGATTAATCTTCCCCAAATAAAAGTACTTTGGTTATGAGAGATAATGTTTGGTACCCAACACTTGAGTCTATTCATTAGCACCTTTACTCATATCAAGCTTGATTACCATCAATCCTTGTTTTCCAAACCTTTTGTTGTTCATAAAATAAAGAATCTCA
>JBBYHM010000018.1:4045657-4076733 GCA_038381775.1 Adansonia rubrostipa | reverse complement strand
AAGACTGTTAAAAAGTTGTTGATGATTAATCTTCCTTAAATAAAAGCACTTTGGTTATGAGAGATAATATCTGGTAGCTAACACTTGAGTCTATTTATTAGCACCTTTGAAATCAACTTGTAAAAGACATTAAATAAGGAAATATACTTATACATAGTTATTGTTATGGCTATTTAACTTTTGGGATCAAACGAAATTTTGTATGATTGACAGTTATAACATTTCACCACCATTAAAGAAAGACAAAATAGCCATAACCACATCCTCTCATAGTAGATGCCTATGTTTTTGAAAGAACAAAGTTGGCATGTCATTCGAACCCAAAGCTTTTTAAGGGTTCTTTTGAAGCTTTATCAACATAAAAATGTTTCAGTCATGGTATCCATAACTTTCTTTAGAACTTCATCCAACACTTTTTCCAAATTATTTGGTAAAGTAAATGTAAAAATATTATGAGAATATGACAATGCAACATTAGCAATCTAACTTGATTCCTTGTATCCTTATTTAAGATCCCAACAATCCTATCATGCTTCTTTCAACCCGAAGTTTGTTTATGAAAAAATGATTTGTTTTGATTACCTTTTTTAGCCACACATTATGAGAATGTTATCTCCACATTATTTAATCTCTAGAAAAAAAAACCTCATTAAGTTCATTTTTAATAATGTTAACCTTATAAGCAATCACTTTGTCATTCTTACTACAGATATCTAGCCTTTTCTTCTTTTTTTTTTCTAATTTGCACTAACATATTACCAAACAACTTGCATTAAACTCATCTAGCCTATTTGTAAAATGAAGGATCTTATTGTGAGCCTTTTGTATTGGATTGTTGTTTCCCTTACAACCTTGCCACACTTCTTTTAAAAAGTCTTTGCATTTCAATTCCTTTATCCACATGGCTTTAAATTTCAAAATTTTCTTTCATGTTTTCTGCACTTAGCTGTTAGTAATCTTAAGCAATAGCGAAAGATGATTTGATCTTGATGCAACAATGTGAGTAACAATAACATATAGCCTGTTACACCAGCTTGTTATGGTGAAAACATTGATCTAATCTTACTTCGATATTTCCTCCTCCATTTTGATTATTGCACCAAGTATATTTATAACCTGAATAGCCTAAGTCATGATGCCCACAATCATTAACTGCCATCCTAAAGTTCTCCGTTTATCATTCAGGATGTCGATTGCGTCCGATTTGTTCATGTTCATATAGAATTTCATTAAAATCAGCTATAAAAAGCCAATCTTCATTTGCCTATATAACTAGCCTCCTTAACAAAGTGCATGATTCATTCCTTCTCCTAGCATTCTAATACCTAAAAAAACTTTTAAAATTCCATTTCCTACTATTATCGAAAGGTAAAATGATGGCATTAATGGATGTTGCTAGAAGTTATAAATAATAAAATTGATATCATCATTTCATAATAGAGCAAACCACCTTTTCTATTGTCATAATAAGCAAAAAAACATTTTTTGTCATCTAGTCGAATCCTTAGACTATTCCACTAAAACAAGAGTAGCTTAGTTTCAATGAAGAAAACTAAGCTATGGCCTAAATTCCTTGCTAAATCTACGAGGCTTCAAATTATTGAAAAATGCCCAAGTCCTCAATAATTTCATATTAAAGCACTTATAAGTGTTAGCGGGGTTGCTCAGCAACATTTATCGATGAAAAAAATTTTGACATAACTGTTGGAATTTATGTGACTTACATGATAATAAATGAACCAAGATAATTAAATTAAATTATATTACTAAGGTTAAATTATAAAGTGATTCCTAATTTAGTTTAACTATTTCAATGATAAGAGTTAAACTCTACTTTAATAATTATTTAGAATACAGATTCCTTGATGGTAGGAATTAATTCTAATTAGTCTAGTATAGGTCTCTAGTCTAGTCTATAAATTGCCTATGCACCATCATGAGGCTTATACAAATATCTTTTTTGTTCATTAGAGTAAGGCCATTCATCTTGATCAACAATGGCTAGAGGTAGGTTTTTGGTTAAATTATTTCATGTGGCATTAGAGCTTGGTTTTCTCGCCTTGTTCTTTAGATCATCAAGCAAGATTTATAATTTGTGTTTATGCATTGAAACATAATTCATGCATGTAACATCAATTTACTTGTATATAATGTCCATTAAAATTTCATCAAAAAATTGTTGATTAATTCTTGTAAAACCAAAATTGATAAAGGGTTTTAATAGATTAATCATCTATCTATGTTGTTGAACCTTAAGACTAAAGAAAAGAAGATTAAATGAGAAAATGTGTGATCTATTGAAACCGAGCTTGATCAAAGTTGTGAAAATAATAAAATTTTGATTGTATGATAATGATTTTTGTGATTTTATTAATTAATACATGGGCTACATGAATTTCATGTTAAATCATGTTTTTGTAAAGTTAATTGCATATAAAAAGGTTCAAAAACATGAGAAATCAATTCTAATTCATTACCAAACTCAAATGGGTCAAGAAAAACTCAGCCAGGTCTAGTGTGACTCGGCTGGAGGTGGAAGAGGGCTAGGACATCAAATCCCAGTTGCGCCGAGTGGCACATGGGGTATGTGTAGCACCGTCTTAGTGTTGTTTTGGTCTCAGTTTTTCTAGACCCCCAATATTTTGTGATTCTTGATTTTTTTGGTGATTTTTATGAATTTTTTAGGTCACATAAAATATTTATTATTTAATATTGGTGTTTAATTAAATAATAAATATGTTTATGCATAAATAGTCTATAATTTTATTTCACGATAAAATATTGTCATATTGGAAATATTTAAGCAGTATGTATTCTTTTTAAATAGCATCCAAAAATTTGTACTCTCAACCTAAAATTTAAGTGCATAAATGTATGATAAGTGTTTTGCTGAAATATAATATGGATATGCACATTGATATGTCATGAAATATATTTATTATGATATTATGTAAAATTTTGTATGATCAAAAGCATGTACGTCATGGAATGCATAAATATGTTATAATTGAGAATTATGTTATGAAATGTGTTAGCCTTGAATTAATTTCGGTTTTGATATGACAATAACTTAAGCTAAATTGACTTGTACTCAACTATTTCTAGCTTAGTACTTGTGTTAAATTGAAAAAATATTTTAAAAAAATACTAAGTTCCTATGTTCTTAAAAATATATGTTCCAAAATGTACATTTATACTTAGAATATTTTTGCAATATGTTTGAGTTAAATTCAAGCCAAGAACAATCATTTTACAAAGGAGTTTAAAGGGATGTATCGATATAATACACAAATGTATCGATACTATATTTAAAACCCTTCAATGTATCAATACAAATAAGCATGTATCAACACAACGCAGTGAGTATCGATACTCATTCTATAAGTATCGATACATTGCTTAGCAGTAGCTAAGGTTTGGCTTAAGCCCCTGAATGTATTGCTACAAATGTGTTTGTATTGATACAAGATGACAAGTATCAATACTCAACCTGATGTATCGATACAATAGCCTGTAACGATCACATTTTTAATTCTTATATCGATACACTTTGTACTATATCGATACAATAGTGAGAGACCGAATGGAAATAAGCATTTATGAAGGCTACAATGGCTTTTCACTAGCCTCACTTAATGCTTAACATTTATAAATCAATTCCAAGCTATAAATAGAGGTTCCCAACAAATGAAGAAACAAGATATACCAATATCAATCAAGCATTGAACAATAAAAGCTCAAAGTCTTCAAATTTCTTCATTCTTTTTGTATCCAATTTATATGCTGTCAAGTTTATTTGTATCTCATCCACTTTGTACTTAAATTCCAATAAGCACTCACTTACTATAGGTTTTAATTTTTTACAACCACTTCATTCATATCACAAAAAAGGTTAGGAAAAAAATGAGTGAAAACACTTAAGAATTTAAGGTAGAATTTTTAAGGGGATTGAAAGGTTTTATCTAAGCCTTAAAAGATAGTGTTGTAAGGTTATAACTTAGCCTCCAAAATAATTTCATTAATGAATTGTGGGAATCACCTTAGTAAAAAAGTGCCAAGAAGAGAGGATGTAAGCTTCAAATTCAAGGACCGAACCTTTATATACTGATTGTTTATTTCTTTTACCCTTAACTTCTTTTTCAAACTCAATTTACTTCAATTTTTCATAAAAGGTCAATTTGTGATCAAATTTTTCAAAGAAATAATTCATCCCCTTTTGATTCAATCATTATTTTGAGCTAACAATTGGCATCAGGGCTTTGGTCTTTATTGCAGTTTTCACAACCTTGAAAAAAGATCCTTGATAGCTCAAAGAATGGAGAATGCAAACATAATGCTTAAAGCATCAATAAGCTTACAAGAGTTAAAGAGCCAGGGTAAAGCTTGTCTCATGGCATTTGAGACAAATACAAATGCTATGGGACTTGAAGGCCATTCTATCATAAGACCTCCATTCTTCAATGATGATAACTACTCATATTGAAAGACAATGATGAGACTTTTATCCAAGCAAATAACTATGAAGTATGGAAGATCATTGTCAATAGACCACTCATCCCTAAGAAAAAGGTTGGAGACATTGTTCTGCCAAAAGAAGAAGATGAATGGGATGAGCAAGATACTAAGATGGCATAATTGAATGCTAAGGCCATGTATACACTATTTTATGCTTTTGGCCCAATTCAGTACAATAGAGTCTCACTTTGTGGTAATGCTAAGCAAGTGTGGGACAAGTTAGCAACACTTATGAAGGAACAAATCAAGGAATCCAAAATAAATATGCTTACACTTGACTACAAATAGTTCAAAATGAAAGCGAATGAGACCATTAAAGAAATGTCAAATAGGTTCACGGATATCATCAATAGGTTAAAAGTGCTTGGAAAGACCTATCCAAACAAAGAGATGGTGAATAAACTTCTCAATAGTCTTCCCAAGTCTTGGGAAACAAAAGTGACTGCCATTGAAGAGTCCAAAAGCCCTAACACACTTGCACTAGATGAACTTATAGGTTTTATCCTAACTTATTAGATGAAGATTAAACATGGTCAAGAGCCACTAAAGAAGGCAACTGTTGCCTTCAAATCAATCACTCAAGATGATGTTGATGATAAATTAAAAAAGTTAAGGAAGATAAAGAGATGACCATGTTTGTAAAAAGATTTAACAAGTTCATGAGAACGAACAAGCCAAAAAGATCTCCTAGAAGAAAAATAGTGAAGGGAAAATCAAGCAAGAAAGAGAATGACCAAATTATTTATTATGAGTGCAAGAAACTTGAACACATCAAATTTGAATGTCTAATATGGAAGAAACAAAACCTGAAGAAATAAAAGAAGAAGGCTACTGTAGCCACATGGAGTGATAGTGACCCATCCGATAATGATGATAACGAAGTGGCCAACCTATGTCTCATGGCTCTTGATGAGTCCAAGGTATCTTCTAATGCTAATCCCTACTCATTTGATGAATTACAAGATGCATTTGATAAGTTAGCATTAGAATTTGAAACCATGAATTTAAAATATAGGAAAATGATTTCTAAACTTACGGAAGAAAATGAATCATTAAGCATGTCAAATAATAATCTTAAAGAGAAAGTAGATGAGTTACAAGTTAAAATAATGATCTGACCAAGAAAAATACAAATTTACATAACTTATGCTCAAGGTTTTAATGGCATAACAAAAATTGAATGATATGCTAGAAACTTATTTGTGACATAAAATAAATCATTTGATGCATCTAGCATCCGCACTCATTGCCATAAACTTGGTCATACATTTCATGCTTGTTCTTTAAAGGTTATTACTTATAGAGGCAAGCTTATTAGGAGGGTATGGATTCCTAAGGGAGTTAGCACATCTCAAGATGAGGCTACTAAAATGAAATGGATTCTAAAAGGCATAAGAATTATGAACACTAATACTCAAAGACCCAAGAAAATTTGGATACCTAAAAACAAAATATGATTTTGTGTTTGTAGGAGGAAGAGCATTGCTTCAAGGCAAATTCAACAAGGAAGAATTCTTAGTACCTTGATAGTGGGTGCTCAACACATGACTGGTGACAAAAGTCAATTCATGGAACTAAAGCCTAAGGATGGTGGAAGTGTTACTTTTGGTGATAACTCAAAAAGACAAATTGAAGGCATTGGAACCATTGGTAACAATTCTTCATCCAAAATTAAAAATGTTCTATTTGTCAAAGGTCTCCAACATAACCTCCTTAGTATTAGTCAATTGTGTGATAAAGGCATGAAAGTTATTTTTAAGTCAATGAATTGTCAAGTTGTTGATATTAAATTAAATAAAATTGTTTTTATAGGACATAGAGAAGAAAATATTTATATTTTGCATCTAGATGACTTGTCTTCTCAAAATATTTGCTTTGTTGCTAATGATGATGACTTGTCTTGGTTGTGGCATAAAATATTAGGACATGCTAGCATGAATGTAATTTTGAAATTATCCAGGAAAAACCTTCATGTTTGGATTGCCAAAAATGAAATTTGATAATGATAGAATATGTGATGCATGTGTTCAAGGAAAACATAGGAGAGCTTTATTCAAACCAATGTAACATTGTTTCAACTACTCTTTCATATTGATCTTTTTCGTCATACAAGGACATTAAGATTATATGGTAAATAATATGGATTTGTTATTATGGATGACTACTCTAGGTTTACTTCCATTTTCTTCTTAAGCTCTAAAAATAAAGCCTTAGATAAATTCATTACTTTTTGTAAAATTATTTAAAATGAAAAAGGTTATTCTATTTCAAGTGTAAGAAATAACCATGGAAAAGAATTTGAAAATCTTGGTTTTGACAAATTTTGTAAAGAAAATGGTATTAGTCATAACTTCTCGGCTTCTAGAACCATTCAACAAAATGGAGTTATTGAGAGGAAAAATAGAACCTCAGAAGAAATAGCTAGAACCATGCTTTGTGAAAATAATTTACCAAGGTGTTTTTGGGCTAAAGGCATTAAAACTTCTAGCAACATTATAAATAGAGTTATGATTAAGCTAATTCTAATGAAAACTCCATATGAACTTTTTAAAGGAAGAAAACCTAACATTAGCTATTTTCATCTTTTTAATTGTAAATGCTTTGTATTAAATAATGGGAAGAATAATCTTAGTAAATTTAATGCAAAAAGTGATCAAGGAATTTTTCTTTGCTATTCTACAAATTCTAAAGCTTAGAGAGTGTTTAATAAGGGAACTCTAATTATTGAAGAGTCCATACATGTTATATTTGATGAAGCTAATTCTACCTTGGGAAAGGTATATCTTGATACTGATGATGTAGAGATTTACCAAGAACATTAAGTTGAAACATCACACAAGAAACAAGAACAAACCATTCAAGATTAAGAAGCTCTAAAATAAAATAAACTACATGAGCCAACCCAAGTTGAAAGAGAAAAAAATCATCCTAGAGAGTTGACTTATGTCAAAAAAGGTCAAATAATTAGTGATCTTAATCAAGGGGTAAGAACTAGATCATCTTTTAGAAATACATGCAATTATGTAGTTTTTTTTTTCACAAATTGAACCTAAGAATTTAGATGAAGCTCTAAGGGATGATAATTGGATAATGGCCATGCAAGAGGAGTTAGATCAGTTCGAAAGGAGTAAAGTTTGGAATTTAGTGGAAAAACCTAGTAATTATCCCATCATAGGTACTAAATAAGTCTTTAGGAACAAACTTGATGAGCATGGAACCATAGTTAGAAATAAAGCTAGATTAATAGGATATAATCAAGAAGAAGGAATTGACTTTGATGAGACTTATGCCCCCGTAGCTAGACTGGAGGCCATTAGAATACTATTAGCCTTTGCATGTTTTAATAATTTCAAGTTATTTCAAATAGATGTCTAAAGTGTTTTTTAAATGGTTTTATTAATGAGGAAGTTTATGTTGAGCAACTTTCCAATTTTAAAAGTCTTTATTATCCCGATCATGTTTATAAACTCTCAAAAGCCTTATATTGTTTAAAGCAAGTGCCTAGAGCATGGTATGAAAGGCTTTCAAAATTTTTAATTGAAAAAAGTTTTAATGGAGGCAATATTGACAAAACTCTTTTTTATAAAAGTAAAAGGTAAAGACATTTTAGTAGTTCCAGTTTATGTTGATGATATTATTTTTTATGCTACTAATGAATCTCTTTGTCAAGAATTTTCTAAGTTAATGCAAGGTGAATTTGAAATGAGCATGATGGGAGAATTAACATTCCTTTTGGGACAACAAGTCAAGCAAACAAAAGATGCATCTTTATCAATCAAGTGAAGTATATAAAGAAATTACTCAATAGGCTCAAAATGGATGAATAAAAGCTTTGTTTTACACCTATGAGTACTTCAACAAAGCTTGAGAAGGATGAAGGAGGTAAATGTGTTGACTCTAAACTTTATAGGTTTAAGATAGGCTCATCACTATATATTACTGGGCTTTTTTACAAAAATAATATAATTTTTTTATTTCTCGATATATGGCGGTTTCAAATTAATTTCGAGAATATGCTTAGTTTTAAAATCCATTGAGAAATCGCCACAAGGGGTGGCGAGAAGATGGTCAATTGGAAACTTATCATCTTATATGGCGAGTTCCCAACTAAGTGGCGAGTTCTCAATGGGTAAAATTATCCTTTGGGAACTTGCCCCCCTGAATTATTTAGGGGGGCAATTGGTAAGGCACAGCCCTGCTAATTTTGTAGGGTCCGTGATCCTAAAAAGCAAAAAAAAAAGTTAAGTCTGTGACCTTGGGAAAAGGGGGAAAGGAAGGAAGAGCTCGGACTCTATAAATATAGCTCGAAGTTCTTTCTTTTATATCAACGAAAGAAAGAAAAAAATTTATAGTTTAAATATTAGCATTTGGAAGAAGTTTTTTTATAATTTTTTAAGGTATATTTTATTTTTATTTGTAGCAGTATTGTTGTAATGTTAAAATATAATTAACTTTGTAATTTATTAGTATGATTAAATTTAATTTTATTTTAACTAAGATTTTTGTTTGTAGAAGTTGAAATTTGTTGTCGATGACTAATGTATGATTTCAGCTTTTTAAATAAATAATTTGAAATTTAATTAATAATTTATTATCATGATTAAATTTAGTTTCATTGTAATTAAGTTTTTTTAGTAGTTGAAATTTTTTTGAAAGATTAAGATATAATTTTCATCGTCTTCAAAAAAAATTATCGGATAACTACATCATACCATGAGAATTTTTCTATGATAAAATCTATTTATGCTGTAATTTAGTTTTTTTTTTGTTGTAATAGTTGATTTAGCTTGATAAATTAAGTTATTTTAATGTTAAAAAAATTTTAACTGTTTTTATGGGCATATTTTCGATTAATATAATGGCTTTACATCATCATCATCATCATTGTTAAGATTATAGAAAATTCATATATCGCCGAAGGTATTATCTAATGGGACTAAAATTTTATTAATCAAATCTTTAAATATTACGAATTTAGAATATTATAACTAATAAATTAATTACTTTTTGAATATGATTATGGTCGGGAGTTACGATTGCGTAAATTTGCTTTGGAAGAACTAGATACATGTATTGTAGATTATCTAAGGTCATCTAGATTTTACACTATGCAGCTTTAGTGAGAACCCCACAATATGTGCTTGGACTAATAAAAGCCTTGATCGAATGATGCAGACTTGAAACACATACATTTTATCTTCCATGCGGTGAATGCACGATCACCCTAAAAGATGTTGCACTTCAGTTGGGACTGCCAGTTGATGGCAAGCCAGTAATAGAGGGAAGCCTCTTGGAATAGGTGAGGTGTGCCTTGAATTATTAGGTGAGATCCTTCCAGCTGACTGTTAGAAGGGTCGAGGCTTAAAATAGTTTGGTTGGAAAGAACTTTTGCTACACTCCCAGAGAATCCAACTATACGAGATATAGAATGTGTTACTAGAGCCTATATTTTACGCTTAATTGGAGGAATGTTAATGCCGGATAAATCTAGCAATTAGGTTCATTTAATATATCTTCCAATTTTGCAAGATTTTGAGGTTGGAAATTATAGTTGGGGTTCAGTCTGTTTCGGATTCTTATATAAGGAACTCTGTCGGGTCATAACTAACTACACGCGTGACATAGGTGGTTGTCTATGGCTGCTGCAATCGTGGGCTTGGTATCGAATGTTATTTCTTACACTAAGAGTTAGTGTATAGCCTGCATACCCTCTTGTGTTAAGGTAGTAAACTTGAGTACTTCATTTATATTTGTATTAGATGTAGAGGTTATACTAACACTAAAATTATTAAAAATTCATATATATTTGAACAAATAGTGTAGTCAAAAAGATACCGACCTTCTGATATGGACTTAAGGTCTATCATATCCGTCTACCATTTACCAATTTGGTACTCCAGTTTCAGGTTATGGTGGTACAAGTACCTTGAATCCTTTTTATGGTGTGACAGGTGTAGCCTCCTCCAGAGCTGGAATCCATTTTGGGTACGTTAGATGTGGTAGGTCTATGAGTGGTGGATTTAGGTTTTCAAATATTGCAGATGAAGCCACTCAAGAAGAAACCACTCAAGCAGAAGCCAGTCAAAAAGAAGCACCGGCGATGACAATAAGAGGTCGAAGACGTCAAACTCGAAGTACTCACGGGAATGAAATTGAAAATATTGAATGTCGATTATTGACACCACGTAATAGGAGAGCTCCATATTATTGTTCACCACCACATGAAAGGGCCCCTCGTCAATAGAGTTTTCATGTGTAGTGATTTATTTCATATGTATTTTTATCATTATTGTATGACTGTACAATATATATTTTTATTATTTAAAAATTTTTGGTATAATTTCTTTTTTATCATTTATGATAATCGATATAACATGTTATATAGAAAAGATGCATAATATATTTCTTAAAACCAGAAAGATCTTATATGGAAATTACAAACCGTACAATGGTTTTCTTTTGACATGACAGAAAATATTTGACTAATGCCTAATAAATTTCTTGGTATCCGAAAGATGTGACAGATGCATGTCTTGGAACCCCGTAGATGTGACAAATGCATGGGCTATCATATTCCTTCTGACACGACAGAAAAATGATGACTAATGATATGACAAAGTGTAAAAAAATGTGAAACTAATGCATAGATTTTTTTCCTTTTTGCTCCATTATAAATACCTCAGTTCATTGCTCCCATTTTCATTCACTTTCACTGTCATATTCTTTTCAATTTGTGCAAGATTTATTTGTAGCATTTATTGATAGTGATTCTTTATTCTAGCCTTTGTTGTTTCCTGTTAAACGTGAATTTAACAAGATGATCAATAAATTTGCCGCACTTATCTACTTTGATGGATAAATTTTTAACAGTAAAGAAGGTGTTACATTCCAAAGTGGCCGTCCAAAAAGGATTAGTGTTGAGGAAGACATCACAATAGTGGAATTAAAGGCCATAATTCATACAAAAATCAAAGCTGGGAACAGATGAAAAGTATTGAGAACAAGTATAGGTTTTCTATTTTTATTAGGGAAAGATGTGTCCGATATAGAAGTTTCCCAATTTAAGATAACGATGATGTGAGATGAATGTTTGATGCCCATCAACAATTTCCTAATGGCAGCATAATTGAGTTATATGCTGAGCTAGAGAATGCTAATGATGATGGTGGGCCTTCAAATATCCATACCGTATGCAACGTACTAACACAAATGTCATGGCTATTTGACACTCCTGTATGTCAACCTCTTCTTGATGTGAATGTATTGATAAATAATTTTGTTGAATCCTTCCATTATTCATCTGTGCCACCAACAGTTTCTACCACCGAAGATGATGTGCCACACACCTCCATGATGACAGATCTCCAATTAGAGGTGTTGAAATGGAAAGTGGAGGACCAAGTTCATTCAATGTTGATCTTGATCTTGATCAGTTATCTGGACCAAACTGTGAATATGTTGGAGACTTTAGTAAGCCAGAAGAGTATGCCGAATTTGATGATAGTGATGACAACAATGATTTTGACCCAGATGTCACACCTAATATCAATGTTTATTATTTGTCATCTATTACTCGAGGTAGTGGTTCTCTTCATTAGTTTAAGCTTGCATCTCATATGCATACCCTCAATTTGGATGCAATGTAGATGGCAAAATTTCCAGAATATACTCATACCTTAGGTATGCGGTCAACTTGGAATTTATCTACAGGTGATGTTTGTGTTGGGATGCAGTTTGCTATAAAAAAAGGTGATGCTTTCGGTTATCAAGCACTATAATATCAAACACTTCGTAGACTATAGAGTTGTTGAATCTACTCCAACCAAGTATCACAGTAAGTGCAAAATGTATGGCACGGGGTGCAACTTGAGTATAAGGGCAACATTGTTAAAAAAGAAACAAGTTTGGGAGATTAAAAAATACAATGGCCCTCATACTTGTACATATAGACGAATTTCGCAAGATCATGTGACATTAGATTTTAAAATGATTTGCTTATGCATTTTATCTTTGGTCCAAGCGAATCTAGCTATTTCGATTTTAATTTTGGTCGCGGAGATACATAATAGGTATAGATACATGACCTCCTATAAGAAAGCATGGATAGCAAAGAAGAAGGCAATTGTTTGATTGTTTGGCGATTGGGATAAATCCTACAATGATCTGCCAAAATGGTTAGGTATAATACAACAGTTTGTTCCAAGCACAATAATGGAATTACAAACCATTCCTACATACAATAGTCAACTACTGGTGCAAGATAAGCGTATTTTCCATCGACTTTTTTGGACTTTCAAGTTTTTCATTAAAGGCTTTCCATTTTGTAAACCTATTGTGCAAATAAATGGTACATTCTTATATGAAAAATACCAAGGAACATTATTGTTATATGTTGCACAAGATGACAACTGAAACATTATACCAATTGCCTTTGCAATTATGGAAGGTGAGATAAATAAGGCATAGTCATTTTTTCTTCGCAATTTATGTAGATATGTTGTTACACAACCTGGCATCTGCTTGATTTCTAATCGACATAAATCCATCAAGTCTGTCATTAGAGACTCAAGTGGTGTATGGAGACCTCCACATGCATATTCTGTATATTACATTCGACATATTCAGCTAATTTCATGAGGAGGTTTTAATAATAAGGACTTGCGTCGTCGACAGGTTGTTAACATGAGTATGTATTCACAATTACGATTATTTAATCTCTTACAACCCTCTTAATTTTCATTTTTATTAACAAGTTGTTTACAAGTCTGTAAATTAATATATGATTTTAACAGCGTACGAGTTAAGGGGACCTTATTTTCAGTGGTATTATAAAAATCTTCATGCAAAAAATGCAAAAGCGGTCGATTGGATTGATAGGATCTTAAGGGAGAAATGGGCTCAATCATATGATGAAGGATGACACTATGGATATATGACAACGAACCTAGCTGAATGTGAAATTTAGCATTGAAGGGAACTCGTCATTTTTCTATAACTGTTTTAGTCCAAGCAACGTATTTTAGGTTGGCTGAACTATTTATTAAGATGGGGAACAAGCAGGTAGCAATGATGGAGGCATACCACACATACTGCGAAACAGGCACTAATGCCATACAAGAAAATCGAAGGAAAGCTAACTCCCACCTTTTTCGTGGGTTTACATGAGCAAATCAATCTTTCCTGGTTGAAAAGTTAGAAAACTAACAGGAAAGAGTTTGTGGCTTCTAACTATAAAGTCAATCTTAATGAGAGATGGTGTGACTGTAGAAAGTTTCAAGCACAAAGGTACCTCTGTCCACATGTTGTTGCTGTTTATGCTCTTGTCCATATAAATTGCATGCTATATATGAACAATGTCTATAGACTGAAAATTATATCCAATGTCTATCGATATGAGTTTCAATCCATCAGGCATGAATACTATTGGTTTGAATATAATGGTCCACAACTATGTCTTAATCCAAAAATGCGAAGAGATCCAAAAGGTCAGCCAAAATCAAGTCGTATTCAAAATGAAATAGACCTTAGGGAGAGATGCCAACCAAAGCATCGCCGATTTTGCAGGAATAAAGGCCATAGCATTAATAAATGTCTTTATAAATTCGACAGCTTGAAGGAGAGTTTGCAACAATAATAATGCTAGTAAATAATTTGTTAATGTAAAATTTTATACTTATAAATCGAAGTTGTTTAAGTTTTTATATCCAATTTTCAAATATTAGTATATTTATATCTGTACTAAATTTAATATACTCATACAATGTACCCAAAACTCGCAATAACTATAAACTATCAGCATATATCATTAATATCATATCAAAAATTAAAAATCTATGATATATATTCAAGTATAAACCTAAAATTGTATTGTATTTAACTATAATTTTAAAAATATAAAATCATAATCTTATTATAAGAAAAAAAAGAAATGGGGGAAAATGTGTGGCAAGTTCCCATAGGGCATTGAGAACTTGCCATCTTAGTATAGCAAGTTCCCAACATACATTCTTCTTGCCATATTCATGGTGAGTTCTCAGTATAAAATCAAAATTGGCACATTTCGGGAATTAATTTCAAAATAAAATAAAACGAGAAATAAAAAATTTACATTATTTGTATAAAAAAGCCATCTTACCACAAGTAGACCCCATATAATGTTTAGTGTATCCTATGTGTTAGATATCAATCGTCACCTAAGGAATCACATTTAGTTACTGTAAAAAGAATATTTAGATATCTTACAGACACTCCTAATCTAGGCTTATGGTACCCAAAAGAATCATCTCTTACTTTACATGCTTATTCTTATGCGAATTTTGGTGGATGAAAAAATGATAGGAAAAGTACTTTCGATACTTGTTAATTTCTTAGAAATATGCTCATATCATGGTTCTGCAAGAAACAAAATAGTATTGCTTTGTCCATAGCCAAAGCGAAGTACTTATCCGCAAGAGTGCCTAAATCTCGTGGATAAAACAACAAATAAAGGATTTTGGAATTACCATAGATCACATTCCCATAAAATGTGACAACACTAGTGCTATTTGTCTTACCAAAAATCCAATTCAACACTATAAAACTAAGCACATAGAGATTAGGCATCACTTCATTAGAGATCATGTGCAAAAAGTGATATAGTGCTTGAATTTGTTGATACCTTGCATCAACTAGCTGATATTTTCACTAAACCACTTGACAATGATAGATTTGCACAATTAGATGAGAACTTCGTTTAATGAATGCACCCTAAATTTATAAGTTTGATGAGATTCTCATACGTTGCCTTAATATAGTTTAAACTATGTTTACCTTACTTGATTCGAAAAGCTAGCCTTATATACCTCTTTGTCTATAAATTATATGCCTTTTAATGCTTGAATGATTTTGTTTTATGGTTAAATTTTGATTTGTTATTCATGCAAAATGATTTTGATATCAAAGTTTTGTTTAAATTGGCATTTTCAAATGTTTTTCAATAAGCAATTGGGTTAAAAATATGCTTTGAATTGATACCATATAAGTAAAAATGACACCATACTGAGCTATATGTATCGATACAAGCCAAAAATAATTTCTAATCTCAAGACATAGTTCATGGTATCGATACCGAACCCAGCATTGTTCTATGTATCGATATGTAACTTCAAGTATCGATACAATGTATAAATACTTTTCAGTTTGTATCAATACAAGCCAAGAATCATCTCTAGTCTCAAGACCAAGTTCATGATATCGATACAAAACCTAAAATTGTTCTTTATATCGATACATTTGTATCGCTACAAACTATCGATTTAGGCTATCTCTATGCATCCAGCTTCATTTTCATCAAGCTTAAGCCACTGTTCACTTAGTTTCCCTCAACCTTTACACTTCTCAATCATCAGTTATCATCTAATCTTCATTTTTCCTACAATCCTTGATCCAAAACAATTTTATTTCGTAAAATTCAACATTTTCTTCTAAAAATCAATCTATTAGCACCCAAAATCTTTAAACATTCAACAATTCTCTTCCCTCAAACCTTAACCAACTTCTCTTCAAACTCTTAAAATTTGTCTAAAGTTTGTGCAAATTTTCAAATATTTCTCTCATTCTCAATCTTTCCTAACCTTATTTGTGTGTTCGATCTCAAAACTACTCCACAGTGTTCTACATTGCCACTAAAACCCTCTGCCCACCATCTGCTCGACCATATTCCTAAAACAATTCTTCCTTAGTAACCCATCTTACCTAGGTAACCTATCCCTAGCACTATCTACTTGCCCCATTCTCTTCTACAACCTATACCACCTTCCTAAAACCTTCTTTGAACCTACTCTCACTTTATCTGATTCCTTCCAAATCACTCAAATCACTTCACCAACAAATGTCTTATTCTCAGTTTGCCGAACCATTATCTAATTCTATCTTGTCACCACCTACAAATTCCTTAACCACCTTAACACACTACCATGCCTCTTAAAACCAAACAAGCCGCCAGTCATCATGGTCTTATCACTTGTGCTTTCACTTCTTCTACTCGTCAACCACCTCCGACCCAAAATCAATCATTATTTGACTAACGTTTTCTAGATCCATAGGCTCGTGAGATATTTAATACCATTTATGCCTGTATGCCTATCCAACAATGTTGAGTTATCAACTTTCCTTTTCTTTGATCCATTTCTTATCCTTGCCTCTAAACTTTTGATACCTTTGAATGGACCAGAATTTTCTCTCTTAATATTTCGATTTGTGAGAAACTTGTTCATGTGTTCTTTAGCAATGTTTCACTTGTAATTGATCATTATCATGTCATTGTTATTCGATCTTATCTTTTGGGACAAGATCTCATAGTCTCACACGCTTCCCTTACGAATGCCTTTGGTTTCCCAAATGATGGTATGACCAATGAAAGTCCGATACTTGCTACCTTGCGTACTCCAAATAACAAAGTCACATTTCGTCCTCTTATTGATCGCCTACTTCATCTTATCATTTCTTATGTGCTCCGTCCTCATGGCACCAAACACACTTTACTTAACGAATTTGACTATTGGTGGCTACATATGATTTAAACTGAAAATTTTCCAAATCTTGCACACTTTATCTTTGCTGACCTTGTCCGTTGTGTCCATGGTTGTCATAGCCTCCTACATGTCATGGCTACTATCTCGAAACTCAAGATCTTGATTTTGCTTGTGACCCCGGGATTTTGGTATCTCCCTATCACTATATGGATGAAAATCCATGGAGCTTGCGAGGTATGACATTCAAGGAACCGATTTTATTCCTAAGGCTTGTCGATAACCACCTCGACCACAAGTGCAACTAGTTACTCCCAATCTCAATGATCATAATGATGATAGTGTGGAAGATGAGGCACCTTTTCCAACCTTGGCTCCCGACACCTCATCATCCATGCTTGTGGAACTCCAATTTATGTACGATTCCATTATGGGCCATGTTGACACATGGGAATAGTATTTTGATTCTTGCGATCACCGCATCGATTCTATCGATGCTCGCTTTTCTAGTCTTAAGCATAGTCACTGAGCATTGATTGAGCAATTTGATAACTTTTTGATAGCCTTTCCTTAGACTCGTTCGCCTACTTTTCCACCCGTTGAAGATCCTCCGGCCAGTGATAATTAATCATATTAGGCTCATTTTAGGATCATTCTTCAGTTTTTAGGATTTTAAAGTTCTCAAACTCTTTCATTCCATTGGACATCTTTTAATTATTTTCTTAAATATATATAATGCCTTATTCTTAATGAATTATCTTTGATTATGCACACTATGATTGCATTTTCTCTATTGCTTTGAATTGATCTTTCTTGTATTTTGATATAATAAAAAAGGGAAAGAAATGCTATAAATTTCCCTAATATGTCTTGCATCTATTGATATGATGATATTATTATGCACTTGATTATGATGATGATATTATCATGTTGGAACCCAATAACATGTTGACAATGAACACTTTTATATGCTATAGCTTGATTTGTGAAAATCATGAGTAATATTATAGATTTAAAATGTTGTAGCTTCAAAGGACTTTATTTTCTCAATTAAAACTTTTGAACCATTACAAATCGAAAAAATTTAGGGGGAGTCATTAACAAGCAAATTTATCTTAAGTTTTTATATCAAAAATGGGGGAGAATCTTAGCTTTGAATTAATTTTGATTATGATATAACAATAACTTAAGCTAAATTAACCTGTACTCAACTATTTTCAACTTAGCACTTGTGTTAAATTGAAAATTTTTTTAAGAAATTCTAAGTTCCTATTTTCTCAAAAATATATGTTCCATAATGCACATTTATACTTAGAATAATCTTTACATATGTTTGAGTCCAATTCAAGCCAAGAAAAATCACTTTACAAAGGAGTTTAAAGGGTTGTATCGACACAATGCATAAATATATTGATACTATGTTTGAAACCTTCAAATGTATCGATACAAATTAGCATGTATCGATACAATGCAATGAATATCGATACTCATCCTATATGTATCGATACATTGTTGGCAGTAGCTAAGGTTTGATTGAAACCCCTAAGTGTATCGATACAAGTATCTATATCGATACATGATGATAAGTATCGATACTCAACTTGATGTATCGATACAACAGCCTGTAACGATTACATTTTTAATCTTTCTATTGATACATTTGGTATTGTATCGATACAACAGCACGGGACTGAACGAAAACAAGCATTTATGAGGCTACAATGGCTCTTCACCAACCCCATTTAATGCTCGACATCTAGAAATCAATTCCAAGCTATAAATAGAGGTTCCCAATAACTGAAAAAGCAAGAGATACTAAGATCAATCAAGCATTGAACAACACAAGCTTAAAGTTTTCAAATTCTTCATTCGACTTGTATCCAATTTATACTCTTTCAAGTTTATTTATATCTCATCCACTTTGTACTTAAATTCTAGTAAACACCCACCTATTAGAGGTTCTAATTATTAGCAAACACTTCATTCATATCACAAAAAAGGTTGTGTGAAAGTGAGTGAATACACTGAAGAATTTGGGGTAAAATTCTTAAGGAAATTGAAAGGTCTTATCTAAGCTTTAAAAGATAGTGTTGTAAGGTTATACCTTAGCCTTAAAGGTAACAATTTCATTAGTAAATTATGGGAATCACCTTAGCAAGAAAGTGCCAAGAAGAAAGGATGTAAGCTCCGAATTCAAGGACCAAACCTTTACATATTGATTGTTTGTTTCTCTTACCCTCAACTCTCTTTTCAATGTCAATTTACTTCAATTTTTCATAAAAGGTTAATTTGTGATCATATTTTTCAAAGGAACCAATTCACCTTTCTCTTAGTTCAATCATTATTTTGAGCTAACAAAATGATACATTGTAATTCCTCTGCTATAAGTAAACTCTTATTACATAAAATTGTAATGTCATTTTTAAGGATCAAAATCACTAACTTAAGAATAGCCATTGCATTTTAAGTTATCTAATTTGGGTATATTAGTAGTTATTTGAAATAAGGATTTTAACTTTAAATAACTACATACGGTAAGTGACATTCATAAAGTTATGCCATCTAAGTAAAATTTCCCTAAGCCCACAGTATGGATTATTTAATTTTGATGCTTTAAAGTTATTGTTTTACTATTTAAGTTTTGTAAATTAATATGCATGATGTAGTTTTGCTTATATGAAGGTTTTGATTTACATTTGAATATAAGGGTATCATTCAATTAAAGTATTAACTCCTTGCAATTTCTTTTTGCATTTTGCAGCTTTATCTATTATTTTAAGTAATGAGGCAGCTAGAATTCTCCTGCTAAGTGGTAATGAAAGTTTTTCTAATTAGAAGGAGAAAATTAAGCTATTTCTTAGTCGTAAAGACCTTGACTTAACCCTTCATATAGACAAATTGTCCTTAACAAATCAAATAGGCAAGTTGAAAAGGATTTGTTTTTACAATGGGAGAAATCCAACAATTTAAGCATGATGTATATCAACTCCTATATAAGTAAGTCCATTCCGGGATCGATTCTCGATTGTGACAATGTTGAGGATTATTTGAAAGCCATTGAGAATTAATTTGTTAAATCTGATAAAGCTTTCACTGCCAACCTAATTAAAAGCTTTTAGGAATGAAATACAATAATTCTAAAAGAGTGCACGAGAGCATTATGGAAATGAGAGATATGAAAAAAACCTTGGATGTTGAGTTTTCTGAGTCATTCTTTATTACTTTTATATTAAACTCTCTTCCTAGTATGGACCATTCAAATATCATATAACACACAAAAGGAAAAATAGGCCATTAATAAACTCTTAATTGCGTGTATCCAAGAGGAAGAAAGATTGAAAAATGAAAAACTAGATCCAGCTTTCTTAGTAACTCATGATAAGAAAGGTGACAAGAAAGGCAAAGTTGTTTTAAAGGTTTAAAAAAAAAGGAAAGGCACTAATAAAGAAAAGTGGTGTCAAATACTTCTTTTGTAAAAAACCTAGACACATTAAAAAAGACTGCCTAAAGTATAAGAAATAG
This sequence comes from Adansonia rubrostipa, assembly GCA_038381775.1. Taxonomy (NCBI): domain Eukaryota; kingdom Viridiplantae; phylum Streptophyta; class Magnoliopsida; order Malvales; family Malvaceae; genus Adansonia; species Adansonia rubrostipa. The sequence goes on along the minus strand of JBBYHM010000018.1, from coordinate 4,056,187 downwards.
CTTAAGAAGAAAGGTGAACTCACTTCTTTTGATGTTATCAATCTCTTTTTGTTAATGTTCCCTATAACACATGGTGGTTAGACTCAGGCTCAATGAATTATATTTCTACTACCATGCAAGGCTTTTTAAACCTAAGAAAACTAAAGAAAAATGTATAGAGCATCTATTCCGAAAATCAATTGGCTTAACAAGTGGAAGGGATATGAATTCTCAAGATCATCTTAAAATCTATATCAAGTTTAGATCTTAAAGAAACATTTTATGTTCCATCATTTTCTAGAAATTTAATTTCAATTTCTAAACTAGATTTATTAGGTTTAATGTTCCCTATAACACATGGTGGTTAGACTCAGGCTCAATGAATTATATTTCTACTACCATGCAAGGCTTTTTAAACCTAAGAAAACTAAAGAAAAATGTATAGAGCATCTATTCCGAAAATCAATTGGCTTAACAAGTGGAAGGGATATGAATTCTCAAGATCATCTTAAAATCTATATCAAGTTTAGATCTTAAAGAAACATTTTATGTTCCATCATTTTCTAGAAATTTAATTTCAATTTCTAAACTAGATTTATTAGGTTTTCAACTTAGATTAAAAAGCTCTTTGGTGGAAATTTTAAAGGATAATTTTTTTATTGGATTTCGTCATTTAATTGATCATTTACATAAAGTTGATTTGGATCTTGAGTATAAGAATAGTTTGTTGACTATGCAAACAATTTCTAGAAATAAAATATGTGCTATAAATGAAAACTCCTCTAAACTATGGCATAAAAGATTGTGTCGTATCTTTATACAGAGAATTAAGAGGTTAATAAATTATTAGGTACTAAGCACTCTTGCTTTCACAGACTTTGATACTTTGTTGGTTGCATAAAAGGAAATCAAACCAATAAATCCACAAAATGAGCTAAAAAAAGCACTAAAACTTTAGAGATTATACACACAGACATTTGTGGACCCTCTTCCATTACGTCTTTTGCTAGGCAAAAGTACTTCATCTTATTTATTGATGACCACACAAGATTAATGTATCTTTATCTTCTGTTTGAAAAATCTTAAGCACTAGATGCTTTTAAAGTGTTTAAGGTAGAAATTGAGAAACAAAAAGAAAAGAATATAAAGATTGTAAGGTCAGATAGAGGTGGATAATATTATAGGAGATATAATGAATAGGTCAAATGCCAAGTCCATTTACAAAATTTTTGCAACAAAAAGGCATTATAGCCCAATACACTATGGTTGGTACACCTGAACAAAACGGTGTTGCAAAAGAAAGGAATCGAACGCTTTTGGACATGGTAAGAAGCATGATGAGCTATAATAATCTTCTTCTAAATTTATGGAGTGAACTTTTAAAAACTGTTGTTTATATCTTAAATAGAGTTTCAACCAAATCAGTTAATAAAACTCCTTTTATATTGTAGAATGGTTGGAAACCCAACCTAAGGCATTTATGAACTCGGGGTTGTCCAGTTGAAGTTAGGGTCTATGACCTAAACATAAAAAAATTGGACCTAAGAACAATTAATGGTTATTTTATAGGCTATGCAATGAACTCAAAAGGGTATAAATTTTATTGTCCCTTTTATACAACTAGAATTGTTGAAGTTGGAAATGCCAAATTTCTTGAGGATCATGAGTTCAGTGGGAGTGATCTTTTTCATAAGGTTCATATTGAGGACGATATTAGATTAGATAAATCTCTTGTGGATGACTTGAATGTTTTCCAAAGCATACCTATATAAATAATTTGAGAATAATCAAATCAAGAACATCATTTACAAGATGATAGTAACCCCATTGACAATACTATTGAAAATGTACAAAACGTGTAAGAAACAGTAGAATTAAGGATATCCAATCCAATAAAGAAACTGGTAATTCCTAGCGATTATATATTATACCAACAGGAGTCCGGTTACTATATTAGACTCAATAAGCATCCTATTTCATTTTCATAGGCCATGAAAGATGAAAATTTCACATTTTGGCATAAAGCTATGATAAATTAGATGAAATCGATGGCTAATGATCAAATTTGGGAATTAGTTTAATTGCCAAAAGGGGCTATTACCATTGGGTGTAAATAGGTTTACAAAACCAAAAGAGATACTTTCGGTAATGTTGAACGATATAAAGCTAGACTTGTGGCCAAAGGTTTCACTCAAAAGGAATGTATTGATTACCATGAAACTTTCTTTCTAGTCTCTAAGTTGGATTCATTAAGAATTATCATGGCATTTGTAGGTCATTTTAATTCAGAGTTACATCAAATGGATGTGAAAATGACTTTCTTGAATAGAGATCTAGAAGAAGAGGTATACATGAATCAAATTGAAGGCTTCTTTGAAAATAGCCATTTGGTATGCAAACTAAAAAAATCAATAAATGGACTAAAACAAGCTTCTCGTCAGTGGTATATGAAGTTTCACAACATTGTGACATCATTTGGTTTCACTAAAAATGTTGTTGATTCTTGTATATACTTTAAGGTTAGTTGGAACAAATTCATGATTTTAGTTCTATATGTTGATTATATTCTTCTTACAAGTAGCGATTTAGCTTTGTTACATAAGATAAAAAGTTTTTTTTCTCAAAACTTTGATATAAAAGATTTAGGTGAAGCCTCATATGTAATAGGCATAAAGATCCATAGAGATAGGTTGAAAAGACATTAAGTCTATCTTAAAAGGCCTATATCAAAAGAGTTTTGGAAAGGTTTATGATGCAAAGCTATTCACCAATGGTGGCACCAAATTTGGAAGGGGATAAATTCAGTTCAACAAAATGTCCTCAAAATGATTTGGAAAAAGGGTTGATGAAAAGCATGCCATATGCATCTGCTGTAGGTAGCCTCATGTATGCCCAGGTTTGTATAAGACCTGATATAACTTTTGTAGTAGGTATGCTTGGCAGATATCGAAGTAGTCATAGCCTTGATCATTGGAAAGCTGCTAGGAGGGTTATGCGTTATTTGCAAGGAACTAAGGGCTATAAACTCACATACAAATGATCTGAACATCTCGAGATAATTGGACATTCGGATTTAGATTTTGGTGGATGTATTGATATAAGGAAATCCACTCCATGATACATTTTCATCGTGGTGTTGTATCTTAAAGGATTACTAAACAAACGATTGTTTTTTATTTACCATGGAAGTTGAGTTTATTGCGTGCTATGAAGCAATGTCATAGGCATTACGGTTAAGAAATTTCATTTATGGACTGAGTGTTGTTGATTATATTGCAGGGCCATTTAAAGATCTATTGTGGCAACTTTTTTACAATATTTTTTTTCTAAGAAATGAAAGAGTGGGAATCGCAGCAAGCATATAGGTATAAAGTATCTTGCAATTAGAGATCATGTAAAGAAGCAAGAAGTGGATATCCATCTTATTAGCACAGATTTAATGATAAAGGATCCCATACTAAGGCATTGTCGACAAAACAGTTTAATCTTTATGTGGATCATATGGGACTAGTTAAATTTTGTTAAAATTTTTAGGGTTTTTTTATTTTATTGTTTTACATTCTTAAAGTTTTATAAACATGTTACAGTTTGTGCACATAAAGTTTACATGTTGTTTGGACCTTGAATGATTAGACTAGTTTCATTCATAAAGAATTATCCTATAAAGTGTTTTTTAGAGATGATCATGCATTGTAATACATGGAAGACATGATTCCTGTTATGTGAATCTTTAATTGAGTAAGAGTTGGCTAGAGTAACTTATTGCTATGTTAAAGCTTTGGAATTAATTATAACCTATTTGAGTTCTTGGTTTATCATATGGGCCAAGTTGTAGAATGTTGGACTTTATGTGGCCCAGATGATAATAAATAAACCAAGATAATTAAATTAAATTATATTATTAAGGTAAAACTATAACGTAAATCCTAATTCACTTTAACTACTCTAGTGATAAGAGTTAAACTTCACTTTAATAACTAATTAAAATATAGATTCCTTGATGATAGAAATTAACTCTAATTAATCTAATATGGCTCCCCAGTCTAGTCTATAAATTGCTTGTACACCATAGTAAGGTAATAGTAGAAAAAGAAAAATAAACTAGAAGGCTTATATGGATTATTTTCTTCGTGCGTTGAAGTAAAACCGTTCATCTTGATCAATAATAGCTGGAGGTACATTTTTAGTTAAATTATTTCAATAACATCATCCTCCTTGTTCAGTTTCTTTATCACCTTGCCACTTCCATATACTTTGACCTAACTTTCTATTACTGATGGCCTCCATTTGTACAGTTGGTCCATCGATTGTTGGTGCTTCATTTTCAGCTCTTGGTGATCCCCTATTAGCATTCAAAATTTTGTCCAACACAACTGTTACTTTAATGACACATTGGTCACTGACACCTATCAGTTTGGCTTTAGTAGCCAATATGTCTTTATTAGCCACTTTTCCTAATGCCTTTATTACCTATTTTGGCACCCTTACTACTCCCCAAACATCAGGAAGATTTTCTGTGTAATTAGCATCAAAGGGTTCGCTCTTCTTTTATGCAGTTGACTTGATTCAACTCCATACACTTAGTTTCTTTCTAAATCCAAGTTGGTTGTGGTTGGGGCTACTAGGTCATCATAGCCTCCCTTCACAACAAAAGTGTTCATCGAAATAATTTGGTTGCTTTTATAGTTAGACTTTTTTCTATCGCCTCCGCTATTCATTTTGACGCCCTTATCTCGAAGCATCATCCTTAACCACAGGCTGTATTCTAATTGTGTTTGACTTATTTATCTCTGCTGTTGTTTTGCTGAAAGATAATCACATTTGTTGTGTACCATGATTACACAGCATAATAAAATGTTAGAAGTCACTCTTATTTAATGAATACTATGGAGCTCTAGCCTTGAAAGGTGAACCTTAGTGCTTATCTCAAAGGCTTAGTAACATCCATAAAAATCCTAACACAGGTGACTTACTCAAGCCATGCCATTGCTTCAACATATCCACCATACAAACTCGCCCCATCTTTTCCTGAATCTTCCTACCTATTTTTTTCATTCTTGGTTGTGGAAAGGAAGATCCAAAATGTGAACCTAGAATTCTACTTCCTTGATCACCACTAATGATGGTTTATCTTCCTTCTCAAGCATCTTAAAAATAATAAATCATTATCAATGTTCCAAGGCCCTCTATGCATAACACACTCTCAATCATGTTGGATTTGGAAACGAAGGAGAAAAAGATTATCTCCCACTTCTTTGATAGTGATTCCTTTGCTTGTTTTCACACTATTTTCATCCAGTTTAAAAGCCTCATGATCGAGACTCCTTTTGTTATTCAGCCAACCAATCAAACAGCTTGGTATCCATCCCTGTAGCCCTTGAAAATCCTTTAATTCAACAATCACATCTTGCTTTTCTTAATCCGTTAATGAGATTTTTTTTAAGCAGTTCTTCAATATTCTCCTCCATTCAAGGTTTGCAAGTACACAAATATTAAAGAACCTCCCAAAACCCCTTCGAAAATAAAGGAGCTTGCTTGCCTAAAGTAAGTGTTTCAAACTCCTCTTGACCCACGATCACAACTGGTCAACTTCCTTTTTTTTTCTTTTTTTTTCTTTTGTGTGTGTTTAAATTATACTATATAAAAGGTCATTTAAAATATAATATTGACTTAAAAATTTGGAAACAAAATAGATAAAAAAAATTCCTATTTTTTTCTTTTTTGCTTCGTCAATTTCTTTCTTTTGGTTTCATTTTCTACTTTCTCTCTCTACTTCTTTCTATCTCACTCTAACTTCAATAAACTAGAAAATCGACATGAAACGAGCCAATTGTTCTTCACAAGGTAGCTTCAGAAAATAGAGAAAAAGAATTTAGAAGAAAAGAACAGAAAGAGATTTAGGGAGAGGCAGATATTTCTAAGAGGGAAAGAATATATATGTTGTTTAATTCATTACCTCCATTCTAGTAAAACTACATCAATGATGCTATAATATAATTGACTCATATCAGTGTTTACAATGGCTGTCACTAATCCTAACTAAGGTCTATACACACATTTGGCTGATAAACGACACCTATTGACTGCCTCAACTACCTCTAGCCACCATTTGTCTTAATAGAATTTACCAAAATTTGTTAGGATCATTCATTTCAATCTCCTTTAAAAAAAAAAAAATTAAATCCAACTAGATTTTTCAAAACGAGGTTTTGAAAATCATAGAGCTATGTTCAAAGTCCAAATGGATGTAATGGAATTGTCTTTATATGTATAAATAATATATAACTTCCATTAGCAAACTTAGAAATGGGTTATATATGAAAAACAAGGTTTTGAATAATGTAAAAATGCAATATACCTATCAAAATAGAATATCAATGAAGTAATTGATTTTTAAGAATAATGTCTAACTGAAACTGAAATCAGATATAAAGCATAGCTGAAGTTAAAAGTAGATTTCGAGCAGAATCGAAGTTAACAAAAGAAAAACACGTGAAAACCTAGACTGATTTCAAAGCAGAACCAAATTTAAGGCGTAAATCTGCCAAGTATATAAAATGAACCCATCAGTAAGAGAAATTTGAGCATTCATAGCGATATTGCAGACACAGAGAAAGCAAGGGTAAATAATAAGCTAACCTTCGAAGCAACAATTTATCAAAATCAATTAACGATTATCAATTAAAATCAAATTAACTGATTAAATTGAAATTAATTTGATTATGTTGTTGCCTATAAAACAATCGTAATAGAATACGGGACAGTAACACAGGAAACAAAATAATAAGCCAAATATCAATAATGAAAAAAACTGAAAATATTGCAGAATAAGAAAATGAATTAAGTACAGGATTATCGATCACATTTAATCGAAATTAAATCGGCTGAGTCAAGATCGAAATCTCTAATCATAAAATGATTATTACTTATCTCTCGTCTCGTAATTCGTCTCTTAAACCTATTAATGCCAGCAATTATCAACGATAACTTGGCGAACCAGAAGATGGCAGTACACTTCCTTGATGACAGAGGACAGAGACAAAGAAGGCACAGGAGTTTGTTTAGAAAAACTGAAAAGGGCTTCGCTGACTGCGAGATAAAAACGGTTCCGGAACTGTTCATTTAAATAAAAAATCGAATAGATTTAACATTTTGGACATTCAAAACTTAGATAGATAAAACTGTTTGGAAAGATATGTCTTAATCCAAGCAATTGAGTTGCTGCAGGCCCAGCTTAAAAGTAATTAGAAACTGGTTGGGCCCAAACAACTATGAGTCACTTGAGCTTTAACTTAAGAGTTGCCCAATCCAATTTTACTGAGGGGTGTGTGGTCCAAGTTTGTGTAGATCTTAACTCTTACCTAAAATTTAAGTACCTTTTGGGGTCTAATCTCGTATTAAAACTATACATATATAAAGCATATAATATAATATATTGTTATAAATATGGGATTACACACCACTCATTAACATTAATTAATTTTTTTTCTCTTCGGGTGAATATAATGAGATCAATTTTTTATTCGAAATGAATATCAATTATGTATTATAATCATACACCGTATACCTATGTACGATAAACTTCATAAACCATAAAACAAACTTCGTATACATATACATAGTTTGTATTTATAAATCATTAAAATGTCATTGAGATCTAAAGGATTATCCAGTCTGCTATTAAATTATTCGATTTATTAGTAGTAGAGATTTTAAAAAATTTTAATTTATTTAGTTAATTCAATCCAATTATTCAAAAATAAAGAAATTAATCGAATTACTCAAAATATAAATGAAATGTTATATTTTTAAATGTTTTCAATTTTTTATTATTGTTAAAATTTTAATTATTACGAATATTTGTTTTTACTTTTGAATGATGTCGAATGATGATAGTTATTTGAATTGTGAAAAACTAAGAATTTAATATATATTTTTATTTAATTTTAATTTATTAATGGTAGAATAATTGAAGATTAGTTAATTCGATTAATCAAAATATTTCGATCTATTAAAATTTAACTAAAGAATTTAAGATTTTAATATATAATTTTATATAATTTTAATTTATTAATGGTAAAAAAAATTGAAGTTCAGCTAATTCGATTAATCAAAACCTTTCAATCTATTAAAATTTATTTTTTAATAATTTAATTTTGTTAACAAAAATAAAAAAAATAAAATTTTGATTAATTCAGTGATAGTTTGATTATAAATTTAACCAAATTAACCAAAATAAATACTCATAAAATCAATTGCAATTTTCGCCATAATCAGATTAAATAAAATAACGAAGAACCTCCTATAACACTCAAAGTTGTAAACAAATTGTGAAAAATAGTAAATGCGAAAAGAAAGTATGAAACTAAGAAAGTATGAAACCAAGGAAAAGAAAGTTTCAATGATTTCCATAATTCGAATGTGCAGCCGTGGGGCTAAATGAGACGAAAAATGAAATCCTGTCACGGCCCGTAGAAAAATATAGCAATAAAATGCTTGATATAATTCCAGCCCAAGTGAAACATCACAGTTTTCTTTTGGATCCAATCAAAGCCCAAACTGCTTGTAATCCCATTTATCCACCAAATTAGAGCTCCGTTTCGATGGTTGAATGTCATTCAATTAAATAAAAAGTTCATATTTAATATATTAAAGTTATTTTAAAAATTTAATATATATTTTAATTTTTTAATTAAGTTTTTAATATTACTTTAAAGATATTTCATGTTAATTTCGATTATGAAACTCGAAACTTCAATTATATATATATATATATATATATTAGAAATTTAATTTCTTATTAGAAAAAGAAAGAAATTTCCTATTATCTATAATTAGATTTATTTTTGATAAATTTGTTAATTAAAGCTTCATGCCCGACACATTTTCGATGATTATAGTTGAAAAACCATAGACAAATGGACCCTTTTCAATCCAACTATTTGCGCCTATTTCCTTTTCATCATTGTAAATGGACTATTAGAACGTGGAGCTGGAAAACTCACTAGAGATTTTATTGAATGTACTATTGTTACAATATTTCTTTTTTTAGCTTTAAATTACTACTTAATAAGTAATTAAAAAAAACTCAGATCCTCAAAAGAAAAAAGCTTAGGATTCTCATCATGAATTTGAAGTATATTCCAATATTATTATTTTAAAAAAAAACCTCCAAGCAATAATTCATTGTGACTTTCGTTATTATTTTATCTTACTTTTTAGGATAGGCAAGGAAAATATGGATTCTATCATGTTCAAAAGAAGAAATGAATTTTTTAAGGTTGCTAGAAAAAAGGAGATTATAATAAGATGATAAAAGTTAGAGATACTTTGGACCATATAAAAAAATTTTATATATTATATAAAAATGAAAAATTATCTTATTTATTATTAATAGGGTTTTAAATTTCAAATAGGATTAATAAAGTAATGCATTATTTAAAAACAAAAAGGTGAATTGACACGTAACTTTAAAGTATAATTTTTCAAAAATTGACAATATCTTAAAATACTCATAAAAATATTTTTAAAGATTCAAAAAATAAAGATTTTTATTTTCATTGATCCAATGACCATTTAACCTACTTGACAATAGCTTCCAAAATATTTTAGGTCTTTAGCATGTCGACCATACATGAAGATTAAACATTTCCTAGGAAATAATTAAACTCAAACGAAACAAAGGGACCCCATTTGATAACCATCTATTTACCTTTTCTTCTTTTTTTTCGAAGGCATGATGTTATAAAAGTTTGTAGCTAGTATTTATTTTGAAGGTTATTAAATTTGGCAAGGTGGTATATAGACGCAGGCTGGGAAGCTCGCCTGGCCTGGCCCTTTTCGGGTTTGAGTTTTTGTGTTTCAGCTCAACTCGATCTAGAATAATATTTTTTAAATAAAATAATATATATTTATTTAAATTTAATTATAAAATATATAGATATTAATATAAAAATATTTTATTATTTATGAATAATGATTATGATCTAATGGGCGTGCTAGGCCAAGTCATAAAAGAGCTTGGGTTTAGAATTCAAAATTTTTTTAGGCTGAGGCTTTGCTCAACCCGACCTTTAAACACGTCTAATAGTACAAATTACTTAACCTTTAATCTTTTAATTGTTCTGAAAAATAATGTAACTCACATGATAATTTAACAGGTCAAAATAAATTTTTACTTAATTAATATTTTTTTAGATGATAGCATTACATATCTCAGTAATTAAATTCAATTCAAGCTAAAGTAGAATTAAAAATAACTAATCAGAGTCTCAATATGACAATAACTGATTAAGATAAGAATTTCTTTATTGTAGCAATTCTATTTAGATATTAGATATGAATCCTAATCTAGAAAACAGATAAAAGAAACATAACAAATGAGAGTTTTTTATGTTATTTCTATGTGATTGGAATAAGATCGTTTTTGCCGTCATTACCAAAAATACAGCAATAAATGATTAGTTATTTAGCACCATTTAGATTTCTAACCTTTTAAAATTGTTTTATTCTTATCCTTCACCCAAATAATTTTATTAACATTGACATAAT
>JBBYHM010000018.1:4028255-4045557 GCA_038381775.1 Adansonia rubrostipa | reverse complement strand
TATATATTAGCTGGTGGGAAGCTGCCCATTTAGCAGGCGACTTCCCAACCAACAATAGGGCAATTCCCTATCATAAGAAAAAAAATTCTCAGCCTGGAAAATACATTTTAAGAAATATTTTGTAAAACACATATTCTAGGAAATGAAGAAAAATATTAATATTTTAATAATTTTCCCTACTTTGAACCATTTTGGGTTAGACACCAAAAAGTTTACCTCACAGCGAAATTTTCTATTTGCCTAGACTTTCATCATTGAAAATCTCTATTTTTTTCCTAGTTATAATAAATTATGTGAACAAAAAATATTGTTTGAACTAATAAAAATAAAATCTAATCTAATTAAATATAAGCTATCCTAGTTATCAATACAATAAAATAAATAGAAAAAATCATGCTTAAACATTAATGAGCAAATAAATAAATAAAACTTGAACATTAATTAACAAAAAAATAAATATGAAATCAGTGAAATAGTAAAATCCATGCTAAGTAAAAATTTATACTAACTAAAAAATTTTAAGTAAAATAAAAGATGATTAATTAAAATAGATAACAAGTAAAAAATTAAGTTAATAAAAAAAATAAAATATATAAAAAGTAAACAAAAGGAAAAATATAAAAAAGATTTAAAATAAACTAAAAATGAAAAAAAAATGAAAGTTATACGAACAAGTTGAATCATCACGTGGAGCCAGTATGCAAAACCACATGTAACTTACAAACTTCAGACTTTGATACCATTGTTAGGAAATCTCAGTCTCATGCATATTAGCATAAGCCTAAAATAATATAAAATAACAATAGAAGCAAAAGATGTAAAACGTAGAAATAGCCGGATTCCTTTATGACTTTAAGTTGAGACTAATGTCACGCCAAGCGCTGGGTAATGACCCCATGACCTTTACATGTGGTTAAATTGGCCATTAAAATTTTCATGCAACTGATCGAAAATCATACCAACTCAAAGACTCATAACTTTGAGTTTGTTGTTTCTTGCAAAAACATTGCAACGGATGATCATTGCATGATCTCTTCAAATCCATAAGTAATTTTAGCATATTGCCTCTAATAGTGATCCATAAATAGATATTGGAGCCTTAGCAAGGTTTGGGGATTATTAAATGTTAGTTAAATGATCTTTTGATCACAATCAAAAGATTCTTTCTTTTTGTTTTCTATCAAGGACCGAACCTTAGTAGACTTTATTATGGGATGCAACAAGTTGAAAGCAAAGAGAAGTAGAAGAATAAGGTGAAATTACAATAGGTTTTTTTTTCCTTTTTTTTTTTTGCTAAACACAGTTTTGACTTAAAGAAAAATCATATTTTTCTCTCAAGTTAAAACCTTATTTTCACTATCCAGAATTATTTGGTTTTCAAATGAATTCCTCCATCCCTACTAAGTAAATGCTATGGCTAACCATGGTACTATGGATAAGATATAAAGTTTAAACATATTTTATACTCCTAGCATGATAAAAACTTTTAGTATCTCAAGAGTTTTAGTTAAAGCTAATTACTAACTTTTATTAAGTTAACCAAACATTCCCCATATATTGGCCTTATTCGTCTACCAATGGATATGAAGGATAAGAGTTGGATTCTTAATGAAAGTCTTTATCAGGGAGAAACTCTTTGAAGATCAAGTTTCCTAGTTTAACCATGACTCTGTCTCATAATTTTAGAGATGAACCTATTCCACATGATGTTCATGATCATCAACTAGCCATAATCTTTCAATGTAAAGAATTTAATTTATAGTCAACCTTTTAGAATCTTGATAGGATTCGACCAACCTAGTTTAGACAGAAATAAAGTTTGATTCATAATTGAACTCCTTACTCGAATGAAACTTTTTCACCTAGCTAGTCTTATAGTCTTGAGTTAAACACTAACTTATAGGGTAAAGCTTAAACTTAGACAAAATTAAGGCAACGCTCAATTTAGTGAAGTATGAGAAGATGAAATTGATTCATAATTGAACTCTTCAAAAATGAAAAGCTTTTTCTACTTTTGGAAAATTTTAAACTTTTGGCAAGGACAATTTATCTTAAGAGCTGTCTACATTTAGACAATATCTTACTAAGAAAAGGTCATTCAAAATGTAGCGTTAAGATATTTTTATCCAAGTTATGTCTTAAACTTTCCTTATTTGAATTTATTCAATAACGTCTCTAGAATTTAACATTTTATTCAATTAAGCCCAACTAAATTAAATCATAAGTTTAATCCGATGATATCACCTTATTATGCGTAACCTAGTGGATTCCAACATATTAGCAATGAATATAAATTATATTCTATGCCTTTCAACATAGCTTATAATTTATAAACATAGGTTATGAGTGGTATCTAGCAATGTCTCGTTATGACCCAAATGTTGAAAAGTTAAGACAACCTCTATGAAACCTTTAGTAACCATCCTATTCTGTACTTCAATCCTTTCACCAAATATTGAGAAAAGACTATGAGCTTGGTGTAGTGTCTATTCATGTAATCAATGCATTTTAATTCTTATAGCTTATGGTTAACCTTATAAATTTAGAGAAAGCATTCTCTAAATTCATTTTGCTCTGGTTGAAGGCTTTATTAAGTTAATTGAAGGCAAAAGCAAACATTGTATGTCTCTTAATATCACTTAGAATGGTGAATCCTGTTTGGATCACTCATCTACCTTTGTATGCTTCATTTCATATTCAAAATAATCCTACTATAGACATCCTTTTTAGGACCCATTCAGATGAAATCAAAACGTGAAACTCCTCATACAAGATGATAAGGTATCACAAGTTAGAGAACTATTTACATAACTAGCACATGAGAATATTTCCATAGACACTAGATTGACAATGCTCAATAGAGTTCTTATAATGGGTTATATTTAGTGAACTTGCTCAACAACAAGCACCTACAAGTGATCCTAAGTATCCTTTATACTTTAACTCTTGAGATCGATTATGTACTTCACAAGTAAGAATGTTTAAAATATAAATGCCTCATCTTAGCAATAGATGACCAATAACAGTTTTAGGAACATGGTTTTTATGCATAAGGGTCTCACAATTATAACTATTATAATTCCTTTGCAAAACCTCTATGTTTCAGCTTATCTGATCAGTACATAATAACCGTTTATTAGTATATTAACATGAAGGAAAGCTTTGTATCACTAAAGCATAGTTATACTTTTTCATTATTAGCTATATATCTCTTGTCCAATCTGATTAGCTCTAGGATGTACTTTGACAATCTCCCCTTTGTACTAAACCAATTACTAATGCATCCAACGCTGAACACTTTCGATGAAGACATAACTTTAATGTATTTCTGAGAATATGCTTCAGTCATATTCATGATAATCATATTATAAAAGCCATTAAATAATTCAGATCATAAAGAGACCTAAACTCCAATCTTTTGGCTCAGTTGTTATTTGTAACAACTATAAGAATCTTTTTATTCTCTTTTAGGCTAATGATCTAAATAAAAACTCCTTTTGCAAGCCTAAACTAAAGAGCTTGTTTATTACCTTTAGGGCCTATATGGTTTGGAGAATATTTCATTATCGAGCACACTATAACAGTTCATTATAAGATACCTTGATTGGCTTAAAAATATTAGAATTTTATATTACCTATGACACCAAGATTAGGTAAGTTTGGGGGTAATGTCAGACCCACTTCTTTTTGAGGTTATATTACACTATGGATGGCATATGAAAAATTTTCCATTTTTCCCTTCAATTTTAATTTTTTGGGTTGCTTTTACCTTTAATAAGTTATGAAGTTAAAACTTATACCAAGGTGTGAAAACAAAATCTCTAGACAAAGTCTTCACCTTCTTCCATACTATTCTTTACTACCTCTTGAAAGTGAAGAAATTTGCTATTGGTTCCTATTTATGCAACCTTTCCATAATGTTTTTTCTTCATGCTTCCAGGTATGAGAAATTTGCTGTTGGTTCCCATTTATGCAACCTTTTTATAATGTTTTTTTCCTCCTGATTCTAGGTATAAGTTCTTTTCCATTTAATTTTTTTTACTATTTATGGCATAAAAATATTTTTTTAGCTGGTGCAGGCATTTTGAATTTGGAGATTAGGATCTGTAGTAATATCTTTCGATTTCTCTAACCAACTTTTGTTGATTTTTCTTAGTAGATTGAAATGTGTCTCTTGAGTGATTAAATTCTTGACCCTAACTTTCTATGACTGACCAAAAATCATAGCTTTTCCTTTATTTCCCTTGTAATCTTAATTGAAATATTTGTTTTAAAATAGTAATTTTTTTATTTTTTGAGTAAAAATGATCATTAGAAAATTAAAATGGAATGATTATCACAATAATAAAAATTCAATTATTTATCTTTAGCCAAAAGTTTCAACGTGTCCAAAGAAATATATCAGTTACACTCATAACATATATTTTGGTTCACTGAACTCTTTATAAAGTTCATATGGATTTTGTTGAAAGCATTTGGACAAATTATTCCTTGATAATATAATCTCTTTTTCTTAATTTCCTAAATACCATTTTATGTCAATCTTCATTGGAGAAATCGCAAATATGCTTTGCCTATTGCAATTATTAAATAGTTTTCCATGTACAAAACTAGAAAGTTTGATTTTCTGAGTACTGTTGATGCAAGGATTGTCAGACTGTATTCTCTATGAGGTATTGTCTGTTTTGAAACAGTGCACAGACTGTCTTTACGATTTTATCCTTTAAGAAAAAACACATTAATTTGGGAAAGGTGATCCTTACTTTATAAGCCACACTCTATATCTTTGACTAATCGATTTAGTATCATCGTCTTCCTAACACTAGTCCCCTAGGAAGGGTGGACTATGTAGTTCAAGTGGGCATATTTACATGTCAACTTAGTGTTAACCTAAATGCATAACAATTACTTTATATCCACTTAATAAGAAAGTTATTTTCTTGCTTATTCAAGTAGCCAAAGCTATGATTTAGAAGTTAAATTAGTTATAAACACTTCAAACATTTCTAATTTCTCTATGTCAGCATTATAATTAAGAAATAAAATCCAACACTAACTTTATGATTTTTGTAAAATCTAAAGCCATAATTTTGCAATGTTTTTTAGATCAAATTATGATTATTGTAATACTAAAAATTCACCATTTATATATCAAAGAAACCAAGAATATATAATTTAAATATTTAATATAAAATAAAATCAAGAATTTCATTATCCAGCTAAACTAGTTAAAGTTAGATTTAGTTGAAGAATGGCAATATTTATATAACTGAATGAACATGTTACTCAATAGAAATTAATTCTTTCCCTTTTTATAA
Organism: Adansonia rubrostipa; assembly: GCA_038381775.1. NCBI lineage: Eukaryota > Viridiplantae > Streptophyta > Magnoliopsida > Malvales > Malvaceae > Adansonia > Adansonia rubrostipa. Next base: position 4,040,239 of record JBBYHM010000018.1, on the reverse strand, counting down.
CAGCTTAAACTTCTATTGTCACTTAAATTAATGATAAATTCATTTCTAATTTTTTCAATCTCCCATGGTATCATACTTTAAATTAAAATATGAAAATAGGTGTATAATTATAAAATCAATAACAAATAAAATAAAAAACAAGGGAATGTTTAGCTATAAATAGATATGGTAGACTCTTTCACTATATTTGGTTTAAAAATGATTCTAACAACCATATGCCCATCCGATGTACTTAGGTTTAAAACCATTAAAACATAGCGTGACCAACATTATCACATATGAACCAACTAAATTAAACCACAATAAACAACAAAATCAATTAAAAAAATAAAGATGTTAGCTTTTCAACTTAAAAATTATTATGAATTTAAACACTAAAAAAGGGAACTACCAATAATAGTGGGCATGTAAAGGTAACCAGCTAATTGTCACGGTCTTGTTTAGTCTTATTAGTTATTAAAACTTTTTATGAAATCAAACATGCAAGAAAACAAATGGATTAAAAGGAATTTAAGAAAAAAATAAAGTAGAAACTATGTAAACAAAATAGAAATACAAGGTAAGTAATTAAACTTGGGTACAACCTAAAAAAGCCAAAAGTTGAAGTTTTGGTATGTGGAGTGATAAGTTCATAAATGACACATTTTATGACTTTTCTATTCTTAATTTTTTTTATATTTCCTATCTTTATTTTAGTTAATTATGTTTGTTTTTCAATTTTGGATTCATTTAAGAGAATGAAACAAAAACATGAAGATAGAGCTATTAATGAGCTTATAAAATGAAAATCGCAAAATGGAATAAGATATTAGAGTAAAAGGATCAAATTCTTTGGTAAAAGCATGATTCTTACAGTTCAAGAAATAGACAGATTTGACCTTTTGACTTTATTCTTAAAAAACTGTGATTTTGGAGATTTTATTCAATGACACTTTTTTCTTGACTTTGAAGTGACATGTAAAGCTTTTTATCCATATATTATTTACCCAAAATTTATAAAATTTGCTCAACCAAATATGTTAAAAAATTGGCTATTAAATTTCTTACTTTAAGTAGGATTTTCCTACTTTGGCTATGGTATTTCTTCAGCCACTATAAATAGAGATTAAACTTTAGCAATCAAGGGGAAGTAAGAGGTGAAACAATAGGAGGATAAGAGAATAGGGAGAACAAGAGGAAAATGAGGAAATAAGAAGAAGAGAAACATATTACAATCAGCCACTATAACTAAAGTTATTCTTTCTCTCTTTTTTTTCTTTACTTTTAATATTGATTTTTTTATTAATCTATTATTGAACACATCAAACATGTGTATCTAAATTCTTTTTGTGTTTAAAGGTGATTTCAAAGCCCTAGACTTTTTAGTTAATAAATTTCATAATGTCATTCAATTTTTTTTAAATTTGTCTTATTTTATTGATTGCATGTCCTGAATTGCTATCTTGTCTATTTAGGTGAGCAACTAGATTAGAATTTAGTGATTTGATTGCTTGTTTAGTGTTTTGAATTTTAATTGTCAAACTTCTTAAATATAAAAACAAATTGTCAACAATAATTACGGGGTATTTCCATTCCATACAACACTCCGAGCTTGTGTGGTTATTGCTTGATGTAATCTATCTTTCTAGATTAAATGATTTTATTGAACTAAATTTATAGAATATTCTAGCTTGTTTAATAGAAAGAGATTAGTAAAAAAAAACACTTGTTCTTTGACTCAACGATAAATAAGAAAACATCGAGGCTATAAAATTTGTAATTGTCTTAGGATTATTATTTTCAAAAGAAAAGGTGAAAAATAATTTTGATTTTTGGTTGTATTTCATGTTTAGAGGTCCTAAATTATTCCTTAACCATAATTTTCATCATTAGTGTTACTTGTTAGGTATAAACTTTTGTCTCTATAAATCTTAGTTTTGCTTTTATGTTTTCTTATTCTATTTCATCCCATACATTTTAACCTCCTATCAATGTTTAGTTTATGTTTTTTGTGAAGTCCTTTTAATGCATTTGGTCACAGTAGATTAGCTTTTTGTATTAGTAACTTATAAATGAAGAACAATCACTGTGTATATGACCTTTGCTTATAACTATATACAATAACAATCGTAATTTAGTGTAAGGATTTAAGTGATGCATTATTTAGTGTGTCATGAGGTATAAGTTTCTTATAAAAATGAAATGGATTTGAGGCAAAAGAGAAATATGGCAATTAAGAAAAACCCTTACCTTTGTTACATATACTTTAAAGAAATAGCCTTTAACTGAATGGATTTTATGAAAGCATAGCCCCTTCCTCCCTCTGATATCACCTCCCCTTACGTTACCTTACTTTACTTTCTTTTCTCTCCAATTCATTTATTTTTTTTTTTAATTTTACATATATGAAAAAGTAAAAAACCCAAGATGATTGATAGAGAACAAAAAAGAATGAATGAGAGATTTTCAACTTTCCCCTTTCTAATTGCCATAGTCAACTACTGTGACAATCCATATAAAAATATAAATAAGCAATTGTCATAGGGCCATTACTCTCTTCCCAAAAGACATGCCTGATGAGATATGCAGCACACCTGCTTATATGCCCAAAGACTTTTCTTTTCTTATCCAATGTGGGATTAATACACCCTGCTTACTTTTTTAGAGTGCTTGGCATGACATTCTTCCCCACCCAATCTCATGACATTTTCGTTACAGGCTTCTCCACCATTTTTGCTTAACCTACTCCTAAAGTGTTTGGTGTGGAGTCACAGTTAGTCCACCCTGCCTACCCCACCTATTGAGGCATTCGGCTTAAAATCAGATGGTCAAGGGTTTGCTCTGATACGACTTGTCACGGGGCCATTACCCTTTTCCCAAAAGACATGCTTGATAGGATGTGCAACGCACCAGCTTTATGCCCAAAGACCTTCTATTTCTTATCCGATGTGGGATTAATGCATCATGCCTACTTCTTTAAAGCTCTTAGCGTGACACAAGCACATAGGTCAATCAAAGATGCCTAAAAAAGATAACAAAAAGTGGGTGATTGAAAATATAGGAGCAAGTGAGGAATTGACAGGAAAAAGAAGAAGGAAAATAAGGAGTAGGTGAGGAGAAAAAGACAAAAGCAACTAATAAAGAAGAAAAAGAATGTTGTTGCCTTCTTTTTGATTTACTGATGATACCAAAACAACATTGTTTAGCCAATATAAAAAAAAAATAGAAAAGGAAGGACCAAGGGATAGACACATGGGTGGCCTTACTAGTCTAAAAAGCATCCAAAACCCAAAGTGCTAATACAACTCAAACATTTTGTTAAAAGATTAATTCAATGCTTAATATTTGACTCACTCGAGTGTTTGTAAATTTATCCACAGGCAGATCAGATAAAATTCAAGCAAAATATTAATGGTTTTTATTATTCTCATGTTATGTTTAGGTTCAACCCTACATACAAAATGCTAACAAGATTCGTTTAAATTTTTACATAGAAAGATATGCTTTTAACATAAAAGATTTTCAAGATTTATCAAACTTAGAATATCTATCTCTCTCTAAAGTTTTTGAAATGAAAATTTTGACTTGAATGCATTAGGGTATCTCTATTAAAAAACTTGATCCCTTTGAATATTAATATTACTAATAGTAAAATGCGTCTTTCTGGCTTAAAAAAATGCTATACCCAAGGTTTAATTTGTTTTTTAAATAGATTTATATAATATTTTTATCGAAACCTTTTCAAATATAAAATAAACTTTTAAATTTAGACAAGTAAGTTAATCTATGAATAGATCTAAATGCATATATTTTTTTACTCAAAGTTAGGTTCAGTTTTTTTTTTAAATTATAAAAATGAATTGAATTGACAAAAATTAGAGAAAATTTTTTTTCTAGGTAGCAAAGGCAACCTTACTAGAATTTTTGTTGTGTATCGAAGACAATCTGCGGCAAATTGTTGAAAAACTTTGTTTTGAATGTTATTTCTACTTAAGAAAAAAAGGCATTTAGAATAAAATTTTGATGAAAGACGTGTAAATCTTGAGCAGATCAAGAAATGTCAGAAAATTTGCATATTTCTCTCTTTTTATTTATTTATTTATATATTCTTGAAACCAGTGAAATTTTGTAACCTTTGCTTCTAAAAGTCCACCTAAAGACATGGGATTTTTCTATCCTCTAATTTTCAAAAAATATATTTTTGTATTTTGTGCTCTTTGTTTCATAGAAAATAATTCAATTAATGAAAAATAAGATATTTTTCAAAATTTTCTTTTCTTTTTAAAAGTGAAAAACATTTTTTAAAAAAAAAATTCTTTATTAAATAACATAATTTTTAGATTAAAACTTAACAATTTCACACAAATATTATTCCTAATAAAATATCTAATATTTTAATTTCAAAAATATTAATATACTAACATAAAATTAGTTTAATAATATAATTTTTAATATTTATATTTTAATGATATAATATAATGTTATTTACTTTAATAATGAATTATTAATATAATTTATTATTTTAGTAAAAATATTATTTAAATATTATTATTTTAGACAATATTTTAAATCTTAAATAGTATTTTTTATATTTTTAAATATATTTTTATATAATTATTTTAATAATAAATATATAAATTATACTTTATAAATATTAATATAAAATATTAATATTTTAGTAGTAGAAATATTAATAGAAATAACCTTTTAATAATTATATTTTATTTTTAATATTTTAAAATATTTATGTAATTAATTTTTAATAATAAATAGTTTTATTTAATATTTAATATTAAAATAATTATTTTATTATTAAATATGATTTAAATTTTACTATTTGAATGTTAAAAATTAAAAGTTTAATGATAAATAGTTTTTAATATTTTAATATTTACATCAATATTACTATTTGAAAATTTTAAAATAATATTTTAATAATAATTATAACATTTTAAATATTTATATAATTAATATTTTAATAATAAATAGTATATTTTAATTAAGTATTTAATAATAATATAATATTTCAGTATTAAATTTTATGATTAAAATATTACTATTTGAAATATTATATTAATATATATTAACATATTAATAATGAATATTTTTAATAATTTAATAACTAATAATTTAATATTTATGCCAATATTGCTATTTGAAAAAAAAAAAGTAGATTTTTCATATAATAACTAAATAACAAAAAACATTATTCATTAAGCTATCCAAATATCAGAAAATATCTCCTTCAAAAAAATTTTTGATTTTTCAAAAAATAATTTTTGAAGCTAATTTCAACAAAAAAAGTGTAAACAAAATTTATTTAAATAAAAAATTTTATTCCTTCTTTGTATACTTCTTTCATTAAAAAGCAGTTTTTCTGTTACAATTGATTTAATTTTTTATTGAATAAGTAAGTTGAATAAAACCTAATATACTAATTAAATTATTATTTGATAATATGTATATAAGTGTTTGAATTTGAAAATTTTCGACAGTGTCATAGGTTAAAAAAATAAATAAATAAATGATATCCTTTCATTAAACAGAATTTTCAATTTGAATTTGATAAATAATATAAAAAAACTCTCAAAATATGTTTATTCCGTAAAATATGATTCACTAGAGGTGCTTTTGAGTTCGATTATCTGTCAAATCTAAAGCTCTGTCTAATAGTTGAGAGGGTTTGCTATTAGATTTGAAAAATAGGTTTAGGTTAAAAAGATGGGCTAGGCTTTGGCTCTAACATTAAAAGCTCAAACCTACCAGACCTAATTTTTAATTATATAATATATATTAATTTTATATTTGTATATATTATGTGATAAAAAATTTTTATCATATAAAGAATATAAAATATTATAGTGTAAGCATTAAAAAATATGTTAAATTATTTATAGTTTAAAGTTTACGTAAAAAAAATATTAAATTAGTAAAAATTAAATTTTAAATAATTATTTTTTTAAAAAATAAATTAGAAAAAAAATATAATATAAGTAGACCTAAATAGGCTTGGATTATCTATTTACAAATATAAGTAACCTTGTATAAAATTTAAGCTCATATTTCAAGCCAAACTGAAATCGACAAGCATAGATTATATTAATACCTAGATCCTCTTTACTTTATGCAGGGCCAAGCTATCCTGAAAAAAAATTTAGAAATCCCCTTAGTATATATATTTAGTATTTATTTTTGTTTATAACTTACTTTTATGTATTATAATTTATAGACAAACATAGTTACTAGTCTTGACCTCCCAAAAATTTAAAATTTTTTAATGCATTAGAATTTATATTTTAATAGTTAATCAAATAAATATATTATATATTTATCTTTTGATTATTAGTTAAGCTCAATGTATTAATATTTTAAAAAGAAATAGCTTCTTTATTGTTATGTTTGATCCTTCAAACAATTTTAATTAAAATTTCATGCTCGTTGATATCATATTTAAGCTGACCTGAACCTTAGTGAAAAGTGACCACCAATGCATATGGTGGAAAATTCACTATCCATTTTAGGCTTGGAAATTATAGAGTAATTTTTTTTTCAAAATTATGGATAATTAAGATTAAAAATCTATGGCTACATTAAAAGCTATCATATTCTTCACATTACGATACACAATATTGATGCTTTAGTTTGGCATGAAAAGCTTTTCTTTCTACCATTTTTCTTACAATTAATGTTCATCCGCGAAATAGGACAAACTTGAATACTCATTATAATCTCCATTTTTTTTTTGTTATTTGCACTGCAATCATGTTTTCCACATTGAGATACACGATATTGATGCTTTGGATTAGCCAGAAAAGCTTTTTCTTTCTCTATTTTTCTTATAATTAATGTTCATCTATAAAATGAGACAAACATGCATACTCATAATAATCTTCATTCTTTTTGTTATGGGCACTACAAACATGTTCTTCTCATTTGAGTACACGATATTGATGCTTTGATTAGGCAACAAAACCATTTCTTTCCACCATTTTCTTTATAATTAAAGCTCTTTCGTGAAATAAGATAAACTTGGATAGTCATTATAATCTCCATTCTTTTTGTTATTGGCACTACAATCGCGTTCTCCATATTAGGATACACGATATTGATGCTTAGACTTACAAGGAAAGCTTTTCTTTCCACCATTTTCCTTATAATTAATGTTCATCCGCAAAATAGGACTAACTTGGATACTTATTATAATCTGAGAAACCTCAATTTTAGCTTTTGAGATGCACACTCCTTGCCACGTAATATATTTTATAAATTATATAGTTTTAAGGGGTAATTGTGTTATTCAATGGTTGATTTGAATTTTTGCCATATAATTTTGAGATAATTAAGTAATTTTAGATTAATTTTAAGCATTTGTTTTGTTTTTGATTAACACTAATAAGATATTTTGGAACTCGGATTAATTTTGATTATTATATTGGTTTGAGTTTTTTCATGTTCATATGTTTTTTCAAATTTGGATCTATTTCAAATCTTTTCAAGTTCGGGTACAAGTTCAAGCAATCATTTTTGGGTTATGATATTTTTGGTCTCAAGTCACTTTAGCTTTAAACTCTTTTGGTTACGGTTCGAGTTCAGATAATCATTTTTGCATAATTTAGATATTTTCATCAACAAATAAATTTTTATTAAGAAAAAATTTTTCACAAAATCATCGATAACATTTGAAGTAGGATATCTTAAATTCTTAAATATCAATCTAAGTTGTCGACATTTAAACTATACATTCCACAATATTTTTCACGACTAATTGTAGTTATTTATTTGATTGTTCACTTTTTTTTAAGTAGAAACTATAAAACCACAAATTTTTTTCATTTTCTTTTCAATTTAAATTGACGTTTTGATAAAAATTACTATTTTACCTTATATATATTTATATTAAATTTTGAAATTTATTTTAAAATAAATATATTAAAATTAAATTGATAAATTAAATTTTAGTCATTTCGAATTTAAATTATTTCAAGCTTGGATCACTTCGAGTGTAAATATCAAGGTCGAATAAAAAAATTCCAAAAACGCAATTAATTTAGTTTATAATATTAAAAACCATTAGTATTTTTTTATCATAGTATGATTTATTAGTAAAATATATATTTCTTTTTTTAAAAAAATGGATTTTTAAAATTGATATTAAATTAAAAAAATACAACAAAGCAATTAATTTAATTTTTAATATTGAAATCCATTAGTGCTTATATTTATTATAGCAATACGTATGTTTGGTAAAACTACCAAAAACGCCTAAACTTCATAACTTTACCTAGATACATGCTTTTATTGTACCCAAATAAGTCATCATCTTTTGATTTGTATGAAGTAAATCTTTATATCAAGTAAAAGATAGATTATGTTTAGGGCTTATTTGGATATAAATTAAAGGTTAAGGATTATTTTTTGATAAAATTAAAGGCTAAGGTTTTATTTGAGTGCAAATTAAAGGTTAAAGTTTATTTGAGTATAATACAAGGATAAAGCCTTAAATTTTATTATTTTATCCATATTTATTTAGATAAATTCTACTGTCAATTTTTATATCTCCAAATTTGAGTTTTAATCTTTCTACGATAATTTCTTTAAATTTAATCCTCTTACTCTATTTTTTGAAATTTTTTATTCAATTAATAAAGATGTTACTTTTCTTACTTGCTGATGTGGTCATTGGCTTTACTGACATATTGAGTTTAATTAGAAAAAATTTTCAAACAAATGGTGCTATTAGTCTCTATACATATACAAAAATGTGAATTTAGTTCTTCTATAATAATTTTGAAAATTTTTTATTCTTGTTCCTTTCAAGATTTTAAATTTTGATACAATCTCTAAATATTAAATCACATTATAGGAAGACTTAATTATATTTATATTAATATTTAAAATAATAAAATTAGTATAATATATTTTTTTAATATAAATATTAAACAATGATATTTTAGTTGATTTATAAGTTATGCTCAAATAAAATCAATAAAATCAACCAAACCCTAAATGCCATAAGATAATTACTTGTAAGACAAAATTAGCACAAAAACTATAAGGAGAATTTATTAATGGTAAAATTTTAAAAATAAGCTAGGATATTACAGGAAAATAAATTTCACATTACAACAACGTAAATATAAATCTCTATTTTCAATATTAACTTTTAGGATTTCAAGGAAAAGAGATATTCTTTAGTAAGGGTGCTCATCAAACTCGTGAATTTAATTTCAACTATACCTTGTACATGATTTTTATGTTCAAATTGGAACAAAGAATGGTCCTTTGAAATCTGAAGAAAATATGGGCCAAATAATGTAATTTATTTCATCATATGCCATTTATAATAAAAACAAATCCTATTTATGTTGATTTTTTATAGGAAAATTTGGATTGGACAGCTAATATAAACTCAACAAAAGAAAGCAGAAGGAATTTTTGTTCCTAATGGCATTATTATTATTTGATAAATTATTATTTTTTTCGAATTTTACAATTTTGCAAAGCATCTTCTAGTTTTTTTTTTTTTAAATGAAATGAGAAAAAAATCCTCAAATTTCATTAAATATTTACATTTGACAATGCAATATATTATAATAAAAAAATAAAGTTTTAAGGGTTTTTTTTTTTTTTTTAAGATGAGATCTTAAATGTTCTTTGAAAAATATATATGCTGGTTGAGTAAGAATGAATTTGTCATGATTTAAAAAGGAGCGGTGAATTTTATATCGATTGTGTATTAAAGTTTCACAGGGCACGTAAATATTTATAATATATTTAATTTGTGAGATTTTGAATAAAATATATATTTTAAAAAAAAACAATTATATTTTATGTTCAAATTTAATTTGATTCAACAATTAAAAACAACTTAAAATTTTAAAATAAAATATTTAATATTTTAATTTTAAATATTTTTTGATATTATTAAACATAAATATTTTATAATTTAATAATAAATTATTAATATTAAGAAAAAATATATTTTATTATTTAAATAATAAATATTTATAAAATATTTTTATTTGAATAATTTTGTAAAAATATAAATATTTTTAATCATTTTTTAAAATTTCAAATATTAGATCAAAATTTGAAAATTTAAAAAGTATAGAGATAATAAATTTTAAAAAATCATTATATAGGAACTAAATCTGTATTTTTATACAAGTATAGGGACTAACAACATTATTTGCCTTAAAAGTTTTGCTAACTAAGCTCACTATATCAGCGAAGTTAATTGTCACGTCAATATTTTAAACGGAAGAAAAGTAATAGCATTACCAATTGGATCAAAATTTTAAAAATAATATATTAAAAATTTTAAATATATAGAAATTATAGTAAAAGGACTTAAACTCGAAATTGGAGACAGTACATGAAGCTAGCAGCAGATTTTAAAATATCTGAAATCCATTGCCTACACATAGATGTGTTTATAAATTAGTTTATGGCTTGCATAATTTTTTTCCTTGTTCTCAAGATAACCAGATTTAATCAATATAAAAATTTATATCATTATTTAAAATTATATTAAAAAATTATTTTTAATAAAAATTTTTAATTAAATTTATATAAAATATAATTTTTTATTATATAAATAGTAATTTGTGCAAAACCGAAGCTCAAAGTGCAATAAAGAGTCTACCTGTCGTGGGTGGTTGCCTGACGTGAGTCAACCTATGTGGCACTTAATCTCAAAGTTAATTGAAAAATTAAAGTATCATTTTATTAGAGCATTGGTAATACAATGACTATAAGTTATTATTTTTGCAAGTTTAAGGATCACAAAGATATGCAATTAGATTTGTGCAAGGGCTGTGCACCCCATTCGATCTTGCAGATTTGACTCGCTCATGTTGGAGTCTGGGTCTCATTTTTTATGTTTCATTTTAGTCTGATTTAAAATAATATTTTTAATTAAAATAATATAATTTTATTTAAATTTAATTATTAAATATATAAATATTAATATAAAATAATTTTTTATTATTTTTTAATAAAATAAATAATAATATAAACTTAAATAGACGAGTCAAACAAAATTAAATTTGATCTTAAATTTAAAAATTTAAAATTTTTTTAGGTATGACCCGGCTCAAAGAAGTCTCCATGTGCAATCCAAAGCTGAGAACTACGAGTACTGTGTCCTAACTTTAATTAAAACTTAAGAGTAAATTGAACAGTAAATCCTTTACCTTTTAATAAAATTTCGTTTTGATCTCTAATCTTTAAGTTATTTCCTTTAAATCCCTAATCTCTTTAAATTGTTTAATTACTGTTAAATTATTTCTTTAAAATATATGAAAACATTGGGATGTCAAAAAGATGATTGCTCACATTACACCATTAAAGAAAACAACTTAATTGTAACCATCGAAAATGATTTTGGGTTAAAAAGAAACATTTCTAAAGTTACTAGACAAAATGAAAAAATATTCTTTAATACAAAAGAAATCATAGATTAAGAAAGATAAAAAAATTATAAATATTGAGATTTAAATATAAAATTTATTAAATTTTACCTCTTAAAGGTACTACATAAATAAGATGATCTAAGTCTTTGATTCTACAAAATGAAACTTTGATTAAATGTTAAGAATCACAATTATATTTTACTTTGGTTAAAGAATTAACAAAAAAAAAAAAAGAATAAATTTGGTTGGATTCATGATACTATTCTTATATTATATCAAACAAATGTAATCAAATTTTGCAATGATTCCACATGTTAGGTCTATGCATGCACAGAGGAATTAACTAATTCTATTTTATCTTTTTTTTTTTTTCAATTTTATTTCTGTCCGGGGACAACCATTAAATTATTACCTCATAAAAGATTGATTTGAGTTCACACATAATCCCATATAAATCATATACTACCCAATTTTTCTGAGTGTCTAAAATTCCCATCTTGGTTTCACCAGATTGGTCCATGTATGTTCCGTTTAGATACATGATGATAGTTATTTTTTTTTTTTTATAATTACATTTTGTGGTATATTCAA
>JBBYHM010000018.1:4008117-4023646 GCA_038381775.1 Adansonia rubrostipa | reverse complement strand
GGCCAACTAAAATATATAATTATATTATAAATTAAAATTAAAAAATTGGATTATAAAATTTTGAAACATAATTATTTTTTTGAATTAGATCAATACTTCCAATTAAATAAGTATGAAGACAAGATCCATGGATAAAGATAGAAAAGTGTAATTCTAATCATAACTAAATCTTCAATTTTTTTTTGATAAGATAGATTGAAGCAAAATAACTATTAAACCATAACTTCGGTTTACTAAAGACATTTACATCTTGTTTTAGCTTGGTGGAAATAAAATGCTTTGTCTAAAAGATTTTTTAAATAAAAATAGAGAATTAAGTAACTAAGAGAAATTGTTCTATTCTAATCCCATTATTCTTTAACCTTAATTCTATTTTTATTTTGAAAAAGAAGAAGAAAATATTTAATTTAATTTTTTGAATAAGGTTTACATGCACTTATCAATGCTCAGATGTGCTTAATTCTTGGAAAAGGTTGCCACAAAATTTTTATTTTTAATTATCTTTTCTTGGTGCAAATTAGAAAGCATTAGTAGATCAGTCAGATTTAAGTAGGATTTTAATATTTTTTATATTTGTTCAAAACTTGGCCCAGTCTAAAATATAATTATCAAATTTTATCTAAATCTGCTTATATTTTTAAATAGGTAGTCTAACTCTGTTTAAGTTTGCTCATATTATTTTTTTAATTTACTTTTTAAAAACATATTTTTTAAAAAAATTTAATCTTTGGTAATTTAATTTTTTTTCTTTTATTAACTTTTAAAATTTATATAACTTGATATATTTTTTAATTTGTATAATATAAGATTATATATGCATTCTCTACATGATAAAAATTATCTAATATATAAAAATATAAAATTAAAATTAATATATATTATATACTTGTAAAATGAATAAGGCAGGGCTCAGCCTTGAAAGTGAGAGTCAAGGCTAAGCCAATTTTTAGATGAGCCTAAATTTTTACTTGAATCCATTTTTTGAGTTTATAATTTTTATCCAAACTCTTTCAAATATTAAACAAACTTTCAAATTTAAATAAATAACCTAATCCATAAATACTTCCTATGCAAATACTTTTTTATACATTTCTTGTTAATCATTATCTTGTTACTACAAATTACACATTTTAACAACACCAGTAGTCTCTAAGGTATATATTTAAGATTTACTTGAACTTTTTTTTTAAAATTTTTTTGTATTCATTTCACTTGTTTGTTTTCATAAGAACAATCTAATTTTCATTATCAATTTAATTAATAATTAGACTTGACGATATTAAATATGATTATATAAATATGATATATATATATATAAAATAATTAAAACATGATATGAAATAACACAATATAAATATATATCTAAAATTATATATAATACGAATATAAAAATTAATATAAATATAAAATATCTTAAATACGATTATTATATAATAATAAATACAAATATGATATGAATATATAAATTATAAAATATATTTTTAAACATACATGTGTTGTCAAAGTGCTAAACTACTAATTTTAATGGTCAAAAAATTGATCTCTGGCAATCTTAAATACTAAAATTATAAAACCTGATTAATAAAACCAATATAAACTTTGTAGCTTCTGTATCTGCTACTATTCCAAGGATACCTTGAGGCCGCTCTTCGCAGAAGAAATGAGAAAGAAGAAAAGGAAAAGTTTTTAATCAAACCATTATAACATAAACAAGTTAGAAAAAAAAAAACAAAAAAAAGAGCTACCTTGATGTTTAACAGTGTTACCCTTTCTTAGAAAATGAAAATTTAAAGAATCAAAGTTCAAACCTACTTTCTTCGTCTAAACTTTTTATTTATGCTCCAAAGGAAAAGATTTTACTTTTCCTTTTTCTGACTTACCCGGCAGAGTTTTGATAAAAAAGGGCCTTGACCCAACAAGAATCTTGCCGGAGGAAGGTTTCCACTTGCATATGGCATAATAGTCTTTTCTTGCCATGTTTATATATTTTCAAGTGTCATTATAATATTTATTTTATTATATATTTATATAAATTTTAATATATTAATAATTTATATTATATTAATTTAACATATTATTTATTTATTTTATACTTATACTTTCATATTTTATAATATTTTAATTTATTTATGTATTATATTTATGTTATATTATAATATTAAATTTAAAATTATCATATCAGCGGCCTTTTCTTTTTGAATAAACATTGCATACAGAAAAGCAAATCAATCTAATTTGATGCAATTTTTGACACGGAAGTTGATGGGACATTTAAGTTTTGTTATATTCGTTCTTTTTCTCTAAGCTTTCATTGGTACATACCACCCTGATTTGTATGTCTGCACATTGTTTTATTGAATGCAGTTTGGAAGCATAATTTCTGGGTCTGGCTGCTCTGGCACTCCAAAAAGAAACGCAAATTTAAGGAAAGGAGAAGGGTAACTTTTGGGGGGAAAGAAAACAACAGAAGAAACCCATAAAGGCCCTCAAGAGTCAATAAGAATCAATGGTGCTGTCTAACTTTAAAAATAAAGGTGTAATGAAACACTTCACCCATTGACAAAATCCAAAATGGTCCACCTTTTCGGCTTGGAAGTGAATCAAGCAAGGGATCAAAATATATTCCATTTTGCCGGATCCAAGCTGAAGTATTAACAAATTTGCACCTCCTCTGCCGCCATAGGACCCGGCTACAGATGGATTATGCCGCAGCTCCGGCCCGGTTCGTTGGGATGGCACTGTATAGACTATAATGCAATTAAACTCAAATAATGTTAAAAAATTATATCAAAAGTTAAATAGGTGAGATTTTAATTACCAGTTTAAGCCACTAGATGTATTAAAAATTACATATTAAATAAATAATTTTAATATTAAAATAAATGTAATTATTTATTTATTAAAAAAAATTTGATTAAATGATATAATTTTTATTATATATTTAATTAAATAAAATAAATTGTTTATAACAAAATCAAAAAAATAAGTTTAAAATTAGTTTCTATTAGGTTTTTATCGATTTTTATTGATTCAAAATTTTTTTTAATATTATGATATATATTAAACCGGATAAATTACCCATTCAACTAGTTTGGTTTGATATTTTTAAACGCTGCTGACAACCTCTTTAGTTGGAGACTGCAGAGTGAAGGCTCTGGCGAGTAAAGCATGGGATGCTGAGTTATAATACTCTCATCATATATATATATATATATATATATATATATATTTTATAAATACCTTTAACATAAAAGAACTTATTTTTATTGTGTATTTATATGATTATTTTGTTACATATTTTATATTCATACGTTCAATATTATTTTATTAATTATTTATAAGTTTTATAAGTATTATTTTCTTACATATATATATTAAATAGTATTGAAATATTGTTTATTACTTATCATACAAACATAATTACTTATATATAAATTTTAAATGATATTTTTTATTATAATACATCTCATAATTCTTGTTATTTTTACATTTAAATATATATTTTTATTATTAATTTTAATATCTAAAAACTCAGAATAAATATACTTTTGGAGAAGTTCAAAAGTTGATTGCGTGCAATTTCAAGCACTGATATTGATAACAGCGTCACTGCTTATAATGCGGAAGAACAAAAGATACCCTACTTATGGAGCACCTAAAAGCTGTCTCCCACAAGAAAAGTTGGTTGAAATTTGTTTACAGAAAAGTACCTATGAGTGGGACCCTTCTACCATACATTTCTTAAAGAAAGGTTTTGGTAAGCTACAATGGTAATTGATTTAATTTTTATTTAAGTTTTTTTATTTTTTACATATATAATTATATAATAATATATAAAATTATTATAATTATATAAATATATTATAAACTACATAAACCATTGTCATTAAAAAATTTAAAATTATCAATATATATTATAATTCATAAATTATATTATTTAATACAAATTATTGTAATTGTTAATATAACTTTATATTATAAATTTTTGTTATAATTACTTATATATTATTCACGTACATAAATTATAATAAAAGATAATAAAACTTGTAATATATAAATATATTACATTTTTATAAAAATTTTATAAGTTACAAAAATTTATTATAATTAGGTAATAAAAAATAGTAGTACGTAAAACATTATAATTACATAAATTATATTATCTATTACACATAATATTATCATAGGTAATTTGAATAAATATTACATATTTTTTTATAATTACATATATATATTATTACTTACAAAAATTATAATCAAAGATAATAAACATTGCAATACATAGATTCATTACATTTATATAAAAATTTTGTAAGTTACATAATTATGTTACCAACACGTAATAAAGGTACTATTACAGAAAATATTATAGTTACATAAATTATATTATCTATAACATATATTTATTACCATAGGTAATATAAATATGTATTAAATATTTTTATATAATTTGTGTTATATGAAGCGTATCGTGTAAAGAATCTTTGAAGGTAATGTATATAGATAGTTTGTTATATATAAATATTACTGAATTTATATATAAACATTATAGATTTACATAAAAATATTACCAAATCTATAATATATATATGTAAAATATTTTTTTAATAAAATTAATTATAATTTTTTAGAAATTATTTTTATTATTTATCAAATATATTATATGTGTGAGAAATTAATTTTTGTAGTAATTTTTGAAGTGGAAAAAGTTTTCATATTTTTTTAGTTTAATAATTTATTTGAGTTAATTAGTAATAATTATATTATATTAAGAAAAAATTAATTTTTGATAAATTTATAATTTTCATTAGTTGGTAAAATTATAATTAAACATTATAAAAGTTACACATAAATATTACAATTTACATAATATTTATGTGTAATTTATGTTATATATAATGTATTTGTATAAAAAAATTTTTGAAGATAATATATGTATGTAATTTGTTACGTACAAACATTATCAAATTTACATACAAACATTACAGATTTACATAAGAACATTACCAAATCAATAATATATGTATGTAAAATATTTCTTTAAAAAAATTAACTATAATTTTCTTAAAATTATTTTTTATTCTTTATTATATATTATATGTGTGAGAAATTAAATTTTATAGTAATTTTTGAAGTGAAAATTTTTTTTATTTTTTTTAGTTTAATAATTTATTTGGGTGAATTAATAATAATTATATTATATTAAGAAAAAATTAATTTTTTGATAAATTTATAATTTTTATTTGTTGGTAAAATAACAACTAAATATTATAAAAATTAGACATAAATATTACAATTTACATAATGTTTATGTGTAATTTGTGTTATCTATAATGTATTTATGTAAATAATCTTTAAAGATAATATATGTATATAATTTGTTACATAAAACATATTATCGAATTTACATATAAATATTACAGATTTATATAAGAACATTACCAAATCTGTAATATATGTATATAAAATATTTCTTTAAGAAAATTAACTATAATTTTTTAGAAATTATTTTTTATTCTTTATTATATATATTATATGTGTGAGGAATTAATTTTTGTAGTAATTTTTGAAGTGAAAATTTTTTATTTTTTATTTTAATAATTTATTTCGATATATTAGTAATAATCATATTATATTAAAAAATATTTTTAAGATAAAATTTGTATTTTTTATTAATTGGTCAAATTACAACTAAATATTATAAAATTTACATATAAATATTACAATTTACGTAATATTTATAGGTAATTTATGTTATATATAATGTATTTATGTAATAAATCTTTAAAAATAATATTTTTATGTAATTTGTTACATATACAAATATTATCAGATTACATACAAACATTAAAAGATTTACATAAAAATATAACTAAATCTATAATGTATTATTTAAAATATTCTTTTGAGAAAATTAACTTTAATGTTGTCAAAATTATTTTTTATTTTTTATTAAATATATTATATATAAAAGTTTACATAAAAATGAGCTCGACAACTATCTATGCAAGCTTGAATTCAAAACAGTGATTGAGCTTCTATCAAGAGTTCATTATAAAATATATTATATATATACCGATCTCCATCTTCCATATACATATATATATTGTAGGAAGTCGGTTCCCTTTAAAAGAATCGACTCCCCCTTTTTATATTATATATACAATATATATTATATACATAATATATTATATATTATTTATAAATTAAATATACTAAAAATATATTTTTAAAATAATAAAAATTAAAATATTTTATATTAAAATTAAAATTATTTTTAAAAATTAAAAGAATATATATTATATATATATGGTATATAAATTATATATGAATTGTACATATAATAATAATAATATATATTATATAATACACATATTATATATAATATTATAAACATAATATAATAATATATTATATATAATAAAAATAAAAAATAAAAAATATTTTTATTTAAATTATTTAAAAATAATAAAAAAATATTTTATGTATGGGAGGAAGAAAATACTTAGGGAGAATTACAAAAAAGTGAAAGGTAATAATAAGTATTAAGAAATGAAAACAGAAAAAACTAATTTTAAAAAAATAATAATCATTAGAATTATTAATAAAAAACTGTAATTATTATTTTGCTTTTATTTTTTATTTTATCTTTGTCTTTCTCTCTGGCAGTAATTTAGTAAAAGTTATAAATTATATATCTTAAATTATAATATACATTGCCTATTGTTTATTTTTTTATTTGGAATCTTAAGAATTAAAATTTTTTACCCAAACAAAGATTTCTAAAGATAATGAATTATGATTATCTTACTATACAAAAATAATCAACTATATTTTTTATTTTTTGCTTAAAGTTTACTTTTTTTGTTTCTATTACAATGTCATTCTCCCACTATACAAAAATAATCAGCTTTGGCATATATAAAATCATGCTTAAGGAGATGTGGATCATATATGAACACGATTACTTTGTATATGTACTTTACATTTAGTTATAGAGTGTCTTACATCTAGTTATAGTGAGTCGTACATTTAGTTATAGGAAGTCGTACATTTAGTAATTACTTTTTAATATAAAATATTTTTATATGTTATACAATATATTATTATGTTATTTTTATAATATTATATATTATTTTATATATGTATTTTATAATATATATTATTTAAAAAATAATGTGGGTTTAATATTTAATATTTGTTAATATTTATTATTTTTAATTAGTTTTTCAAATTTTAATATAAAATATTTTTATATTTTATTGTATATAATATATAATATAATTATATTTATAATATTACATTATATTATATGTGTATTATTTAATATGTATTATATATAATATGTATAATATATTATTTTTAATTTCTTAAAAAGTAATTTGATTTAATATTAAATATTTTTTAATTTTTATTATTTTGATATTAATTCAGTATTTAATATAATTAGAGATTATTTTACAATTTAAGTTTTAATATAATATTTTTAATATGTATAATTTGTATGTAATATATAATTATGTATATTATATATAATTTGTAGGGAGTTGACTCCCCAACGAAGGGAGCCAATCCCAACATATATAATATATTATATATTATATATAATATTATATACAATATAATATCAATTTGAGATTTAATATAAAATATATTTTTATTTTTTATTATTTGTAAATAATAATTTAAGATTTAATATAAAATATTTTTATTTTTTATTATTTCCAAATGATATTTCAAAATTTAATACAAAATTTTTTATTCTTTTTAAATTGTAACTCAAGATTTAATAAAACATATTTTTTAATATTTTATTATTTTCAAATACTATTTTTGATATATATAATTTATATTTATAATTTGTATATATTTATATATATAGTTTATATATATGAAAAATTCGATTTTTATACGAAGGGAACCGACTATCCAATGAACACAAGCAGAACAGCAAAGAAGAACAACAACCGAAAAAAGTAATGTGAAATTGTAAATACAATTTTTTTTAGTAATTCTAATAATTATTTTTTTAAAATAATTTTTTTTGCTTTTACTTTTAGTAAAAATTATCATTCCATTCACTTTTTTGAAATTCTTCAGTTACCTCGTTAACCAGTAAACCATTTTTTTTTTTTTTTTACCAGCAGTTGAGATGAAACATTCCTTGTCTAAAGGCTCAACTTAGTTTAAGCCGGGAAGCTTTTTCTAAGAAACGTATGCTAAAATTTTTCCATTTGAGTGGGGCAATGCAATTTCTTGATAATCATATTTTAAAAAAACAATAACTAATTTGATTCCATCCTAATTTTGTCCATTTAAAAAAGGATTTAAAAAATTCTTGATGTTGTACTTCCATTGTAATGGAGCAAAGTCCCTCGCATCTTTCTTGGAATCAACAAAGTTGCAACAATCGTCTGATCAAAATTTTCATTAGTAAATCTGGTTCTTACCATCAACAATTCAAGTGGAAAAGCAGGCAGTGGTCAAGGAGCTTATACGAAATATGGATATTTCATATTGAAGATTGTAATTCCTATGAATTTCATATCTAATGATAGAGCACAGAAGAAGAAAAAAAATTGACAACATCTAACTTATGATTTATAGATACTTGATTTTCTTTACTAACATATTCTCTCTTTTTAAAGAAAAATAAATTTGTTTTACCAGAAACTACACTTCCATCAAAGGTATTAAAACAAGTAACTATGTTGCTTAACCGACATTGCTTCATGGAATGTTCTTTTCTGAAAATACTATTCTAAAATAACTATTATTTAGAATAGTTGTTATTTAGAATAACTCATGTTCATAATAATTATTGTTTAAAACAGCTCTTATTTAAAACCATTATCGTTCAGAACAACTGTTACTCGAAATATCTATTATTCATAACAACTCTTACTCAAAACAGTTGTTATTTAGAACAGCTATTATTCAAAATATCCTAAACAACTCTCATTCACATCAACTTCTGTTTAAGAAAATACTATTCAAAATAGTTATTGTTTTAAACAGCTATTACTTAGAACAACTCTCGTTCAGAACATCTCTTTTTTAGAATAACTATTGTTTAGAACAGTTGTTATGCGGAATAACTTTCGTTTAAAATAGCCGTTGTTCATAATAACTATTATTCAGAACAACTATTACTCGAAACAACTCTTGTTCAGAACATCTTCTTTGAGAACACTGCTATTTATAATAGTTATAGTTTAGAATAGGTCCTATTCGGAAAAACTCTATCTAGAATTGTTCCTACTTAAAATAAGATAGTCATGGAGCAATGCCCTTATAGAACAATGGCTTCATGGAAAACAACTCCACTGAGAGTTATTCTACAAAATGCTTTTCATTTAATATTACTTCACTGAAAGAGGTGAAAATAATCTGAATATGGCAGGATTCTTGGGTTAATTTCATTATTAGGATGTTCTGGAGAGTTTAACTTGGTAGATCTAATATAGAGGTAGTTAAGAGGTTTCCTTTAACCTTTCTTGGAAACACGAGTGCTTCTCCCTTTCTTTGAGAAAAGTGGTGAACTATTGTTCACTAATGACCATTACCAACAAATTCCTAACATTAATTTTTAGTAACTAACAATCTTCCCCATCATACCTATTAAATAAAAATATTTTGTAACTCCTATTTTAAAGCCTTTAAGTAGGAGTCTGTAACTCCTATTTTGTCTTCAATCCTTTTCACTCTAATTCTCTCATTAGCCTTCATCCACTATCTCTTTACTTCTTTCAACTTACCAACCACTACCTCCTACAGCACTCGGTGCTTTGGGGTCTGCTCTAGCTTCCTTTCCATCATCTTCTAGTCACATTCTGTTAACCTGTTTGCAATGCTTCCTTTTTCTACTAAAGAAACCTCTCTATGATTTTAGACATACTTAACATATGTCATTGTGGTCATTTTGAAGGTGAATTTTCTCTTTTTTACTTTTCATAATTTACGCTTAAACAAAGTATAAAAATTGTAATGATCTTAAATATTGTTTATGAGACTAGCTTATAGTACCAGAACATGGGTTCAAAAATCTTTTAATGTTGTATTTAGGCTAACAAGACAACCCAAAAGCTACATGGAAGAAGAAAATTACAAAATCTCTATGTCTCCTATCTTCACCTTATAAACATGTTGATAGCATTTTACATGTTTCTTGTCGTACCTCAGCAAAAGAAAAGATTATTGAAAATAAAAGTTGAAAGAGCGTGGATGGGAAACATCTCAGCAGAATGTATATATAAATTCATTTTCACCAAAATCATAAGCTAATGAAATATTACAAATTTATCTATCTAGTGTCAGTATAATTGGAAGCTTATTGTAGGGAAAAGATGCCATACAAATTTTATAATAATTGCAAATGAGAGGTCTGAATATGTCAGGAATAGAAAACATAATGAAAGAAGCAAAAATGAAAATATCCGACTTCTTGGCTATCAAGATAGATCATGTCTAATGTGATGTTAACACAGTTGCACATGCGTAAGCTAAATTAGCACTTAAGAACCAAGAATATTGTTTATGAGTTGAAATTTGCCCTAATTTTATAAAATCCATAGTGGAGGTGAGATGTGCTTCTTCTTGATAATGAAATATTCTATAGTTGAGTTTTTCCCACACGGCATCTTGGATCATTATACTATATTCATCAAGCCCGAAATCTTTCTCCTCCCAAATCATCCAAGTTCCAGCATCCGGACTAGAATTGAGTAGTTCTTTCTCATAATGGCCCAAGGCTAGAACACTGATATAGCAAGAAGCCCCATATTTGTCCTTCACCTAAAAAGATTCAATAATGAAGTTTATGGCCAACTCTTAGACGAGGTCTTTGAAAAGAGGCATGAACAAATTTAGATTATGTTGCTGTATCTCCAGATACTATCTTGATCACCCATAAGACGTTAGTCTCAAAAGACTTGTGTTAACTTCTTGCAACTGAAGAGTTCTTCAAGCAAAAATCGTGAAAAAAGAAATTTATCTGTTTTATGTAATTCCACTTATTTTATTCAATATTAATACTCTTTTCTTTTATTAGGAAAAGGGAATTCGAACCCTATACTTTTAAGAGAATGATCATGTAGCAGTCAAAAGAACCAAATGATCAATATTACTATTCTTTTTATTATATAAATTTTTTATCAATTTATCTTAGTTTTATTTTCCCCCAAAGTAAACTTTTTGGCTTCAACCCTGAAATCGTATTCATAGATCTTAGCAAATTTACCTTGTCAACTTTGTTTACAACAAGCATCTTGATGCAGTCTTGATTTGTTGAGTAGATTTCGAATTCCTTAGCCCATACTTCTGAAAGATTTGTAAATGTGTCCCTCCGTGTTACATCGTATAGTGTCTCATTAGAGAAACCTAAATTATGATTCTCCAACAAGTTAAGAGAAGAAAAATGTCTCAAAATTGATCATTAAGCTAACTGATAAACAATTGATTACTGCAACCTTAATGAGATTAGACTCAAAGAGCATTTAATATATATCATGTGAAGATGTTAATCATCTAAGCTGGCTGGGGCAAAAAACTTTACCACACAGTCAAGAGTGTGTAGAGATAAACGGAAAAAGAAACAGTTAGTCACTTAAACCAGACCCAGGCAAATGTAAACACAATATCCAGGCAAAAAGAAACAAGATCAAAAGAGAAAATGTGCATTTTAAGTTGACGTAAACATGATTTTTACCTACTTAACAATTTCATGATAGAGGCAAAATAGTGTTTGCTTCCTTTTAATAGTTTTACAAAAGGATCTACTCTAAAGTTACTTCCCCAAAAGAATAATTAAAAAAAAGGGGAAAATAATTACCCATAACGACCCCTTGTGCACCTCTGTAATAAGAACTTGTCAGTGTTCGAAATCGTTCCTGCCTAGCTGCATAATCCACACAGCATAGATAAGTAAGATGAAAAAAAAAAGGACGAAAGACTCCACCCTTCCCCTTACACAAGGGAAGTCATAAGCAATAAATACAGCAAAATGCTGATCACGCACTAAATTACATCACAAGCAAAAAATGAGATCAACAAAGATTCTCGCAGCAAGAAGATTGAACATTGAAAGCCAAATTGAGATAACTAACAAGAAGTCTAGGTAAACTAGATGATGTAGATAATGATGCAAAAACTACCACATAACTTACTTCATTCACAAATATTTCCACGAAGACTGCGCATGCATCCCAATTTAATGATTCTATACGCTAAAAGTTTAATTGATTCAAATATCCTCCAAACCATTGGCTATGTTATTCTTAAAGCAACCACAAAGCTCAGCTCCATAAATGCAAATTTTTGGTCTCAGCGCACGTTAAGACTAAGTTGATTCTTAAGATTTCAACATGGCCAAGCCTATAAGGGCATACAGTGACTTTTTTGCTTCTTTACCTCGACTTTAAAAGAACTAAAAAAGCATAACAGTTGTTGTGTGAATGAATGCCACCAATGAAAAGGCTTAATGCCATGGAATTCCAAAATACGTAAAATCAATATCTATCAAGTCTTCATAGCATAAATCTTGATGTAAGTAGCATACCAAATTCTCTCATGCTCTCTGTTGTTAAGATTTTGCTATTTGCTTTATTAGCACAAGAAATTAATAGAAGGAATAAACTAAAAAATGAAAAGGACTAAAAAACGCAATGCAAATAGCAAAAGCACGAACCAAAGGGAGCCTTATAAAACCTAAACTCTAAAAGGTTAACTAATCTGAGGTCACTACCTGCATTGAATAAGCTGCTTGACAGAAGGACACTGAGAAAGCCCAAGTGACTCTCCCTAAGTAACACCTCTACTTGCCACTATGGCACCATCCTATTCTATTCTTAAAAATAAAAACAAAAACGTTTGCACTAAAAAAATATAGGTGAGCTAAGAATTTGTCGTTTGAGAAATCCAAATAATGTTCTCCATTTCAGAGAAGCTCAACAAACAATTTGATACAGTTGGAGGTGATATATTAAAAGGGAACAAAAGCAAGAAAAGAAATCAAAACAACATTATATGTAATATCACTTTGACATGAGACTTTTCTACAAAGCTTTTCCACAAAACTTTGATATATAGTATCAAAACTTTTCTACCAAGACTTAACAAGAAAAGTCTTAAAATCTATGAAATGTCTAGTTATATAGCACATGAGTAGAGAATGCAATAATCATCAAAAACGTACTTCCATCACATATAATATTTAAACACACACACACACACACACATTAGCAAAATTTAGGTTTTACCTGTATCCCAAATTGCAAGCTTTAGCTTCTTATCGCCGGCATTTACATATTTCACCTTAAAATCAACACCTACATAACCAAACAAGCACTGTTCTAAGTTATTATCAGGCTTAAAGACAAGTAAGCAAATTAATAATTTTTATAATCAGTTTAATGGGAATAAGATGTCAAATGTGGTCGGCTGAAAATCATTGAACGCTGTTTATAACCACAGAACACATTTTAAGACTCACCTGCATATACTTGATTTCTGATGAAAGAAAAAATTTATTCTTCTTACCATTCAGTCATCATATTTCCTTTCTGCTTTTTATAAAACAAAACTATTCATAGAACAAAAAAGCAGAAAATAAAATGTACATACTTGCTGATAAAACTATAAAACAAGCAATTAAGTGCAGATTTTTGAACAAAACCTCCAATATTTGGGACAACAAAAACTAACATTTAGTATTTGGAAGCTCTTGTCTTAACCATTTCGATAATTTGTAAGATTAAAATAAGGAAGCATTTGGCTATTGTTTTTGCTTCTACCAAAAGCCAAAGGCAAAAAGTAAAACAATATAAAGTTAGATATTAAAGGAAACAATATTTTTCAAAGAATTTGTAATATTGAAACTGTAATTTATCATGGAGAACCAAATGCATAACTTCAATTTTGTATGATAAAATTATATTGAAAATGGATGTTACAGTGTATTAATTCTCTATTTCAATGCAATTACGACTGGCATTTGGTTTTGCTTTAATGTAACTTCCATTATAAAGACAAACAAGTGGCAAAAAACATCCGTTAGTTCCTACGTGCTTGCCCATACCAAAGTAAAATCAGACAATTCTCTCTTAAAAAGAGTTACTCTGATTTTAAATTTTATTCAGAAAAAAAATGTTTACTAATTGCTCTAAATACAACAAATAACAAAATAATTACCAAACGGAGACTAGATCAAGACAATGCCATTATAAGTTATAAGACAAAAAAAAAAAAAATTTAGAAGTAAATAATTTGGATGAATCCTGACCGATGTGGGAAGAGTTCCTCAAAGGTATCGGAAGTGAAACTTAAAAGAACACTGCTCTTTCCGACTCCTGAATCTCCTATCATCAGCCACTTGAACAAGTAATCGAACTCCGTCTCCATTTTCTAATTACTTTAACTATTACACTCTTCAAATTAATTCTTTCAAATTACGCCAAGTTTTTACGTCCAGCTCTCTCTTTTTGTTTTTCATTTTTCATTTTTCACCTCATCCAAGCAATCTAACCTGAAAAACATCAAACTCATAGATATTGATTTGGAAATTCCGGTAAGATAAAAAATTGAATCCAAAGAGATTGTAAATTTCGATCAAAATAAAAGTATTAATTAAAATAAGATCAAGGTTGGTCATACACATTTATAGAAGTTATTTTATAAATGAAAAAAGAATAAGATTTAAAGATAATAAGAGAAAGCGAGAGATTAGACCTTTTCTAAAAGGAAGAAATTGTGCAGAAAATTTGAAATAATGGTCCAGAAAGAGAGGAACTTTCAAGGATCAATTGGAATAAAAGAGAAAAAAGAAATGTTGAAAGTTGCAAAAGCAATCCTCATAAAAAATAAATAATAAAATAATTCTATTCCTCATACTTCGAAAAAATAATAAATAATCTCCATTACGCTAAACAGTATATTCTAAGCCACCTCATTGCCAAGTCATATTTTGTTATTTTCTAAATATAATTATACTTTTTTTAATAAAAATATAATGTCTAAAAATAAAGCCAAAGTTTTCGCTATCTTTTTCTTCGTGCAAAATGCAAACCTTCTTAATAGCTCTCCTTTAACGAAAATTTGTCAGTGCAGGAGAGAATATGGACAGTGATTTAAATTGGGGATCAAGACGTATTGTTTTACCGTGTCGCATTTATTAAAATTGTTAACGTAATGAATATTTTGTAGTTATTGCATTCAATGTTCATAGCAACCATAATTTTTTTTTATAACTTGTTGCAAAAAACATAGTATTTATAATAATAAAAATTATTTTTTGAAAACAAATTGTGACGAGATTTATATTTCATGCACTATTAGTAAATATATATTTATATATTGACAGTGAATTATATATTACTATCTGTTAAATTTTATAATTATGTATAATTTTTTTTATTTTTTAAATTTTGTGTTGATTTGTTGATGATGTTTTATTTTAATATTAACTATCAATGTATAGATTTATACATTAACAATATATTAAATACAAGTTCTATCTATAAAAAATTATTTGCAA
>JBBYHM010000018.1:3987767-4004584 GCA_038381775.1 Adansonia rubrostipa | reverse complement strand
TTGTAACCTATCAACGCACAGAAAATATAAATTATTTTCTCTCCACTTGTTTCTTTACCTTTTCTGTCTCTGCTTTTCTGCTATTTCATAACATTTTAAACTTCAATGACATTTGTACTTTATATCTTAGTAAAATTCATCTAGGACTAGAGATGGCAATGGTTATTGCTAATTTCAATACCCGCAACTATTCACTCCGCTTTTTGTGGACTTAGATATTCGCTTCCCTTTTTTATGGATTTGAATAATATTTTGATTTGGATATTAAAATTATAGTTTACAATGAATTCGGATATGAACCTTTAAATATCTATTATCCGAATATGCATTGCTTATGTGGATAACGAATGGATTCGAATCTGAATCTATTATCAGTTTATTTGTAAAATGTAAAAACTTATGTTAATGAGGAGAATCGAACCATGACTCACATGATTAATTACTAAAATCTTTACAAAATCAACCAAATTTAAACATTGGAAAAGAATGCAACTAAAACTAAATTATGTGTGTAAATGTAATACAATAATCATAATAAAAAATATGTTTCTAAAATAAAATATAATAATAAATTATTTATGTGAAATGTCTTTGACGCTTCTATAAAACAACATTTGATAACTTAATCACCTAATTAGTTAAATCACCCTAATGATTAGATTTTTATTTTTATTTTTTTAAATGACCTTGTAATTAGAGGTGGCAAAAGGGCGGGTATGGGTTGGTTAGATCGATCTGTCTTTGGATTTGGGTTATTTTAGCTTGGATATTTTTAGATTCAAGTTTTTTGGGTTTGGGTTATCACAGCTTTAAACTATTTTTGTTATGGGCTTTTTCGGGTTCGTATGATTTCGAATTTGGATTGCTTCGAGTTTGGGTAGGCTTAGATGGATTCCAAAATTTTTTAAATTTTGTAAGTATAAGTCAATTTCTTAATTTTGATTATAATAATTAGTTTTACTTTTATGTAGTTAAATAATTGCTAAAATTAAAATTTTAAAAATTAATAAGTATTTATATAAACATAAAATTATATAATAATTTATTCATATATTGAGTGTTAATATATTGTATTTAATATTGTCTATAATTTTTAGTACGATATCATTTAAGTTTATATAAAAGAAAAATAAATAACTTTGATATATATATATATATATACTAATAGTAAAAATAACAAAATATTTGCATATTTTGATACTTCTTATTATTTTTACAATGATTATATACTTATACTTTTGTTAGTTTTTATGATATTAGTTTTAATATAATTGATGATTATATAAGAATTTTTTTGTTTTATAAATAAGCTAAAATAAATACAAAATAACACTAGATAGAGTAAATATAAAAAATCATTGGTTACATTTTAAAAAATCATAAAGAAGTTATAAATAAACTCATAAGCATTTATACATATAACTTTTTACTCTTAACCTATTAACTAATTAGGCTCTTATTTACTTAGTCCCATAATTTTTTTTATTTTGTTTTATTAGAATTTTTTGTTTATTTATTTTTTTAATGTTGCATTTGGAAATTTAGATTTTGAAAATAATGTAAAAATTGTTTTATTAACAAATTAAATATAGTATTAATGATTATTTTTTGAATTTATGAATCTGTTAGATGCCTACTGAGTTAAATACTTACAAATATTTTTAAATTTGAAATTCATGTTTTTATACATTTTAAATATGTAATCATATTAAATCATAACTAATTTAATTACAATATATGAATTTCATTATCACAATTTAATAGCAATTGAAATACCAAGTTTCAAATTATATAATATTAATATTATTTTAATATTATTTTGACTAATGTTAGATATATAAATTAATTATTTAAATTAAGTTTTACATTATAATATTATTATATATTTTTTCTATAATTAGTAACTTAGTTTATAACTTTTAATTGTATTGTTATTATATGAACTTATTTTTTTATTATAGGGATTTAAAACTTATAAAATTAGATCCATGTCATATATTATTTTTTGATGAGATTAGAAAAGTTTATGAGAAACTTGATGCTTTTGCTTATTAAAAAAATAATTTTGATATCTTATTCTTTATTAATGGCAAAGTATGTATTGATATTTCAATTGCTACAGCTACTTTGTAATCAACGTGTAATATGGGTATTAGAGTTATCAACAAGAAAAAATTGTCTTACACTGCAAAATGCAAAAATATTTAAAAATAAAAAAACTTTATCTGTTTGATTTTAGGAATTAAAAATTATATTTTATTTAAATATTTTTGTTTGAATGTTGTATTATTTATTTTAATTATTTATTTATTTAATCTTTATATTTTGATTTACAAGATAATATTTTTATTTTCAAGTAAATTTAATAGTTTTTTGAAACACTAAGGGAAATATGATTGAGAGTTAAATTTGTTAATAATGTTATTAGTATTACACAAAATATCAAGCTCACAATCATTTGTTGAAATTATAATATCCTTTTTATATATTTAATTATTCTTGTATTAAAATTAAATTTTAAATGTTGAATTATTTTATAGCGAATCAAATGTTAGATTAATAATACTCTATTTTTTATTTTTTATGATTAATTGTTATAAATATATTAATGATAGTGCTAAAAACTATTTTACACATATTTAATATGTTTCAAATAAATTTTATTTCATAATCTAATTTAAAGATTCACTATTAATTACTTTTATTGACAGTTAAAGGTGTTCATGGGTTAAGTTACAAGCTCAAGCCGGAAGGCTCGCCCGATATTTGGGTGGGTTTAAGTAGAAATGTTAGGCCTGAAAATGGGTTTGGATAAAAAAATTTGGCTTGTTTAAAAAATAGTTCGAGCCTTGGCTTCTACCTTCAAGGCCCTAACCTGGCCCAACCTATTTATATATTAAGTATTTTTTTATCATATAAAGAATACATATATAATATTATATTATAAATATTAAAAATATGTTAAGTTATTTAAAATTTAAAACTTAATAAAAGAAAAATATTAGATTACTAAAGATAAAATTTTCAAAAAATATATTTTTTAAAAAATAAATTAGAAAAAAAATAACATAGGTGGACATAGGCTTGAACTACCTATTTACAAATATAGACGGGCTTGTACAAAATTTAAGGTCAATATTTTGGGCTAAACCGAGCTTAGGAAAGTATAAATAATGTTAATAACATATTTAGACCCAACTCGAATTTAGCCCACAAACATCTCTATCGATAATGCATTATTAAATATAATTGTATAATAATTATAAATATATTTTCATAAATTAAATATTTTTTATTTAAGAAAAAATTTGACTATTTATTTATAATTTTAGTTTAAATAAAATATAATGTAATTATAATTCGAGTTTTTTAGTTATAAATTCAGGTTTTTATGGGTTTCAGATTGGATCAATCACGGATTCAGGTCTTAACGGATTCGGGTCTTTATGAGTTTTGGCTCATGTTTGTTTCAAACTTTTTTGGGTTCAGATTTTTCTAGATTTAAATTTTCTCGATTTGAATTTTTTCTAGTTTGAATTTTTTTGAATTGAGGCTTTCAACTTTTTAAGTTGACTTAGATTGAATCGGATTCGATTTCTGATTAGCTTGGGTGAACATTCAAATTCAAACCTGCTTTGCTAGCTCTACTTGTAGTATATTTATGCTAATCAAAATTAATATTAAAACATAAAAATTCTCCTAATATGACATGCACACAAATGTTATATATATATATATATATATATATATATATAAGCATGTTTTTTTTTAAGTGTAGATATCAGGAATCAAACTTTAATTAACTTAAAAAATTATACATAAAACTTTCTTTCATCTTTTATTCTTTAATTTCATTGGACAACATAAAATTAATGTCATGGTAAAATAATTATGAAATTAAATTTTTTAATATATGTTAAATATTTATGAATTCTATACATACATAATATTTTTAAGCATTTAATATGATATAATTTGCACTCATTTTAGTTAGTAGTAATAATATGATTGCTAAGGAAAAGAGACAGTAAAACAAATTAGATCTCTTCTCATATAATATCCAATATCTTTATAACAAAAAAACTAATTTAATTAGTAAAATATTTAATTAAATTTTAATTAAAAATTAATTGCTTCAAAAAGAAATTGTGAATTGGAGTGTGAGTTGTAAATAAACTAACCCTATGCATGGAAGAAGAATCAGCAGTTAATAATAATATAAGTAATATTATATTTTAAATCTCATATTAAATAAGTTTTGATTTTTAATTTTTTGATTTATTTCATTTCCTTATATAAAACATAGTAGTACTATGAGTGTCATTTTGTTTAGTTTTTACTAAGTTACTAGTTAATAGTATAATTTTTAATATATTTTAAAACAATTTTTAGATAGGTCACATATGTCTAAAAAGTTAATAAATATTATATTAAAATATAAATTTTAAGATTAATATCTTTCATATATAATTTTCTATTTTAATTTTTAATTACTATTTTACATGTTATTCATGTCATATAAATTTAAATAATATTGTTGTTAGAGGTGTAAATGAATCAAATGTTAGTTGAACTGTTAGTGAAGAAGCTCGAGATGACTCATTGATGTTTGTTTATTAAATTAAACAAAAAAAATTGAACAAAATTTTAAGGGTTGTTTAATAATAGATTTAAACATTAGTAAGCTAAAATCATTTATTTATGAGTAAACTCACTAAATTATTTGTGAACAAATTCGATAATAGTATATTTTGTTTTTTTTCTAGTAGGTTCATTTTAGCTTTAATATCTTTTAATACATTTCAAACCATGATTTAAGATTTATATCATTGTAATGTATGAATAACAAAGACTAAAGATGCCCCATTAGTTTTTAGGATTATGATTTTGTATAACCTTTTTGTCTGCTTAAAGTTGGAGTTATGATAATTTTTTTCCTTTAAATGAAGAAAATTTTCTTCAACTCTTTTAACTTAATCCCAGGTCGGTATAAAATATAATGCCAAGAAGAAATTGAACTTATAAGGTAAGCCATTCCTTTCTCCATTCTGGACCTCAGGTATTTGATTTAATCTCACATTAGAGTAAAATACAAAGTAAAGGAGAAGCTTGCTCTGTAAATAAAATCTTTTGCTTTTAAAGTTTGAGTTATATGTTGAATTCTGAAAGTCATAATGTAAAGGGAATTTAATGTAATCTTACAAGGAAATATAATGTTATTATTACTATTATTATGGATCATTGGAAACAATATGTTAAGGGAAGTGGAAAAGGCTGCTTTATAAATAAATCCATCCCGCTTACTTGTTTATTCCAAGTTTAATTTTATAATTTTAGTTATAAACTTTTTTATTTATGGAGTCTGAATTTACTGAGAATTTAGATATTTAGTGAATTCGATTAATTTTATTTAATTTAATTCATATTCAAACAATAATATTTAGATTTAATACAAATAATAAATAAATTCGAATTTTATACTTATAAATAATGTGAATTCAAATTTAAATTTAAATATTACAAAATGCGGACATTCGATTTGCTCTCATCTCTAATTAGGATTGTTAAATTCGAACACAATTGCCTTTTCTTAAGTACAATTATTTTTTTTTCAAACAAAAATACTTAAAAATATAAAAATTTATTTAATAAGGAAAATTATACATGAAACTGCTCCAGTTGAATGTCCTTGCCCTTGAGAGGAACATACTCCCCAAGATAAACTTCGAGATGATCAGCTAAAGAAGACTTGTCTATATTCTCATGGTGATAGGATTTGCAGACAAAATAGATGACTGTTTGAGCAACAAGACCCAACAGAATGACCTTGAACAGCAACAAAAAGCAAAGGATTCCAATCCCAATTCTGATTTCAATACTTAGCGACCAAGCAAACACAACGCCAAGCTCGAACAGCACCTGAATCCCAATAAAACAAAGAATAAGCAGAAGAAACATGGCCGCCGCCACCCCCCTCTTACCCTTGATCAAGGCCTTGCTCTTGTTCATGGCTTTGATCCCGTAATCATCTTCCAACACTGAAACGACGCTGGCCAAATGCCAAACCAAGGAGATGTAAACCAGTCCTGCTAAGTATGAGATGAAAAGCACAACAAAAACCGCAACCCCTATGCTATCAAGTCCTAGAATAGCAATCGACAAGAATAACAAGACACTGGCTGCGATGTTGTAAACAAAAACGATGGCGAAACTCCATAGAAATGTCACCATAAGTCGCTTCCAAACCTTGGGCACCACACTTAGGACCTTCCTGAATGAGATTTCCTTCGCTGTGTAAATGCATGCAATTGTATAAACAACAGCTGAAGTTGAAAGAAAGGAAAGGATGAGAAAGAAAGTGAAATATGCAGCTTTGAAGAGCCAAAAGGCAGTCCATTCTGATGATATCATATCAGACAACTTAGCATAACCAGGAGTTCCAGCATCGGTATAATTCAAGAAATCTTGGTCATTCAGGATGTTCACAAAAAGGAGCTGAGAGATTTGGATGTGAGCTAGGAAGATGAAAGAGAGGGGAAGAATAAAGGATAGGGTAATTTGGGTGAAGATTTTTCTCCATGAATATATGATCTTCAAGGATTCTTTCAATATGCCGAAGAAACCAAGAAATTGAAGCTCTTCCTGCTCTCTTTCCATGATGATCAATAACAACTTTCAGCTTTGTTCTTCCTTGGATTCTTAAAGAAATGAATGATGGTGGTGGAAAGCTTGTGGAGAAATAAAATAATGGGTAGTTAGGCAGATTTAATAATTATTCACCAATTGAAATTGTTAGATTGCCCCTTCTCCTCCAACTAAATTACAAAACTCTTTGGAGTTTTTCTTGGATAATAATTGAATTTTTTAGATGATTTGAGAATTTATAGAATGTCTATGTAAATATACAGTGAACCAACAAAGAATTTAATGCTAAGAAAATTCATGTGGAAATTATGAGCATAGTTCACATCTTAACACTATTCCTGGACAATGTCATGGTTCTAATAATTTCCTTAATTTCAACTGCCATTTGTTCAAAAATTAATTCCTTAAAGTAGTATACTTACACCTTTTAAATATTACCTAGCTTTACAAAGAAAGCCCTCGTTTGTTGTAAAAGAAAATTACTGTTTGGTTCTTGAAAATGTAAATAAATTGTATAAGCAAATAAAAAGATAACAAAACATTCTTCAATTTTTCTGAAATAGAAAGCTAAAATATTAATATTAAAAATATAAAAGAAAAAAGAAAAAAAAACCCATTATATCTCAATTTACTTTGAATTTAAAATTTTTCACTTTCCTAGCTGGGAATATTTACAATCGAAAGAAAGTAGTAATCAGACATAGATCTATTTGAATACTTGAATGTGTAAAAAATAAATAAATAAATAAATAAAAACATAGTGACTCTTTCAATTTAATTTTCCCTTTTTCCTATTTGATTTTCAATAAAATTTTAGCAAAATTTGTGATTTTGGTGTATTTTACATAAAAGATTTGCTTAATTTTATGAAATTAATATTTTATAATTCTTTGGGTTAAAAGAGAAAACAAATCATAAAAAATTATTCAAAATATAAAATTAAAAAATTTGTGTTAAATATAAAACGTTTAATAAAAAACAAGAAATAGGAAATATTATTGACTAGAAAAATAATAAATATTTAAATTAAAAAGGGTTGTATGGGTATATTGGTAATTGTAGTTGAGGGTGGGCTTCTTTATAGTGTGAAGAAAAGTAAACACGTTGGTTTGGTTCATTAAAAAACCTGCGTAGGAAAGTTCTTGGAGGGTTGTCGAAGCGTCTTCATTTCTTGATTTTTGAGTTTTAACGTCAACGTCAACGCCAGCGCAACGCCGCGCAACGCAACGCGCTGTCTCTTTTCAGTTCCCCCCCCCCCCCCCATTCGAAGTAACGAGCCCATCGGTCAAAAGCGAACTGGTCGACGCCTAAACTTAATGCAAATTCTCCATGACCTCCTTGGTTAAAGTCAACTAATGCAACCTTGTAATTAACACTATTAATTAATTCGTATTTTAATTTAATAATCATTTGATTTGAGTATTTAAACTTCAGTTTAATCAGCATACTTTTTAATATATAGCCGGTTAATTTCATTAGTCAATAAAGTGTTTAATTCCAACAATTTTAAAATCAAATCATGATTTTTTTTTTATTGCTTTCAAAGCCAAAAGTATATTAAATTATAAATATGCATACCCATTAGGTGGGTGGAAGAAAAAATATTTTAAATAAGAAAAATAAATTATATATGGTAGTTTGTTTTAAAAATAAGTGGTTATTTTTTAAGAATAAATTATAGTTTTAAGAATAAGTGGGTCGTTTTTTAAAAAAAATATTAATTTTTTAAAGAAAAATATTATGTAAAAAATTTAATAGACATTACTCTTCTTATTTTATTATCTTATATCATGAATTTCTTAGACTTCTTTTTAATTCTTGATATAAAGTAATTAGACTCGTAATATCAAACATAATTAGTATTTATATATATATATATGCATTAAAAATGGAATATAATAATAAGATATATATTTTTTTCATTAATTAGATCTTAAAATTATGCATTTGTTAATAAAATTTAATATTTATTATTGTAAAAAAAAAAATTGTTAACATAATGATCATTTACTATTTAATATTACGATATAATTCGTTGTTACTAGTTTATGACCCATGCAATGAATGAGTTAACTTTATTTATTTATCCATGTAATATGTGTTTTCATTTTATGGTTATGTGTTATAATTTTATTTTTATATTATTATTTATTATATAAATATTTATATATATAAAAAGAAGATAAAATTATGATAGGAATTTATTAAAATTTTAATTTTGGGGTTTGAGATTCTTGGATGTGATTTATTTATTGCATAAAAAATTATTTTATATTTCGAGTAATAATTGAAACAAATTTTAGTATCTGTATTAATAAAAAATTATTTATTATTTCAAATTTTATTCATAACTTTTTTAATAAACTATTTGATAGATTTTATATTTTATTAAAGACTACCTTTAAAATTTTTTATTGATTTAATAATAAACATTTATCTTCAAATAATTAAATATACTAAATTGTTCATTTTATTCAAATATAGATAATAAAATAATTATTTTAATTATTTTAAGAGATGATTATTTTTATTATAAAAAAATATAATTTATTATTTATTTCATTAATTAGATTATATATTTATTAGAGAAAAGAATTTTTTTTAAAAAAATAAATACAAGGATATATATATATATAAATAAAATAACAATTCTTGTTACAATCAGTGTTTAAACAAACATATACAAACATAAAATTTATGGATCAATGCCTAATTAATAGAACTGAGCATTGGGTCGGTTCGGTAAAAAAAAACTTCAAACCGAATTAACCGACTTAGCTAGAGGAACTGACCGAACTGACCGACATTTTTAACCATAATCAAATTAACCGAACCGACTAAATTTCAGTCAGTTTGGTCGGTTAGTTCGGTCAAATCGGTTTATTGGGTCTTGGGCTAATGGTTGTATATATGGTTTGGGAATGGGTTTAATTAGGCTATTAATATATATAAATATATAATTATTAAATATTAAATATTCAAAGTTTGGTTAATTTGGTTAATAATTTTATTAATCGATAACCGACCGAATTAATCAAATAAACCGATATAAAAAATCGACATAACCATCGAACCGACTTAACTAAACCGAATTAATCAAATTTCATCAGTTAAGTCAATTTGAACAGACTTATGCTCACCCCTACTAATTAAATAAGAAATGAATAATCCTAAACATCTAACTATTTGGCTTTGTTGGTCAGTGCATGATTTTCCTCCTATTGAATAAAAAGAGGTCGAATCTCTCTCATTCCAAATCGTAAATATTTTAACTAGCGTAATTTTAAATTATACTTGCTTACATGACAAACAAATAGATTGTCCACCTAAGTGTGTATGTCAGCAAAATATACATGGTCAAGATATTTTTTGTTATATTATATATAAATATGATTACGAGTATAACATATGAGAAGATATATAAAAAGAAAGTGTTAATATTAAATTTCTCAAAATTTAAATAATATTAAATTGTAATAATTCATTTTAAAAAACTAGATGTATTAAGTACTTCGATCCTCCAAATAATTCAATCTCGAGTTTTTTTTTTTTTTTTCCATTTCAAGGTAAATAGAAAACTTATTCCAAACAAAAATGCTTATTATTATTATTATTATTATTATTATTATTATTATTATTTACAAGAGATACTCAAGCCATGTTATCGTCTGCCAAGGTTCTTCATCTTATCTTTGCCTCTTGTTTTCCTTTCTTTTTTTTTTTCCTTGTCTCATTTTCTTTTCTAAACATTGATCCCTCCACAATTGTACATTTGATCTTGTAGGACTTATGGAGGAAGTAAGCTTTTTCCATTCAAAATTTTTTGTCTACATTTCTTTTGGTTAACAAATGTTATATTTTTTTTATCTCTTAAATTATTAAGAGATTTAATTGCAAGGAGGAGTTCTTTATATATGATTATTTTTCAATTTTTACAAATCTTGAAAAAAATTGTTTTTCGTTTAATTTCATTGCGAGAAAATTTCTACAAATTGTATAGGTATTTCATTTCAATAGTTTTTTTTTGGGGGGGTATGAAAACACATTTTTATTTAACATTTCTGGAAAAATCTGGTTTGGATTATTTTTTAAAAATAATTTTAAAAGAGATTATTAAATTAATATGTAACAAAATGTTGGTAAATTTTTTAAAAACGGTTAGTTACTTTTAAAAGTAAAATTAGTTAAATAGTTTTTTATGTGGATAGATGAAAAAATATGTGAAATTATTTTTTAAAAAATTAATTTGAATGAGTAATTTTTTTTAATTTTGAGTATTTTTTTTCAAGGAATAGAGAGTTATTTTTTTTCAAAAGAGTGGGCATTTTTTTTTTAATTTGAGCACCTTTTAAATATAAAAGTTATTATCTTATTTTAGTTTTAAGCTAATTTCTTTGACTAAGTTGATATCAACTTAACTTTTGATACCAACTCAATCACTTCTTTTACAGATTGTCTCAAAATAAATAAATGCTTAATCAATTTTTTTATTTTTTTCAATGTTTTTTGAAATGGTTTAAGGATTAGTTTAGTTGAAATTTCAATAAAAAGGAACAATAGAAAGGAGGGAAGAAGGCGATAATGTCGCACTCATTTGATTGAAAACACTATAAATGTGCTTTATTTTAATAATAAAGATTTACAAAAGCCTTATTCCAAGAGAAAACTCTTCAATCGGTGCTATATGACTTTTAAGGGAGCAAAATTTTGTGGTAATTCATAACTTTTTTATTACTATTTTATTTTTATTCATAACTTTTATTTGAGATTTGGTTCAGATAATGGCTTACTATTATCGACAATAAGATTCCTCCTATAAAATGATGTAAGTACATTCCCGTTAACCTTAGAGGAGTTTGGTTTGAATAATGTTTTATTACTTTTAGCAATAGGATTCCCCTAGAAGACGAGGAAGATGCATTTTCGTTAATTTTAAGTGCATGTGTTTGGTTGATTGTCCCTTCACTAAAAATGAATATGTTTGGTTGGCCAAGAATGAAACATTTCAAATCATCAAATTACAAAAATACCTTTTGTCATAACATGCTAAACACGAATTCGACAGACCAAACTTCAACAAATAAATTTTGTTCTCTTTTTCTCGTATTGAGATGAGACTTAATTGTCAGATGAATCGCACACCTAACTTAACCCTAAATGGTCATTATAAATTGGCCAAATAATTCAGAGTTGCCACCAATCTTGTTTTGGCTAGGTAAGATTGGTCACTTACAAGAGCTCATATTTTAAGGGTTACGAATCCCTAAAAAATGAGCTTTGATGTCTATATTTATACCAAAATTGATGTAAAAGGGTCCAGGAGTCGATTACAATTACAAGTAAAGATCAATCTCTCTCATGACGTTGGAAAATCAGTGCCTCTTAATTACATGTTAACTAAAATCTCAATTATGATTGGCTTTAATTTTTTTTCGAAATTTAATTATAATCCCATTTTGAAATTATTTAATTAATATTATTTTTCATTTTAATTAAAAATTAGATTTTTTATATTTTTTGAAAATTAAAATATTTTTTTGCACCCCTCGAGGAATATGAGAGCATTATTTTTGGAAAAATTGAAAATTTTGATTTACTTGTTTAAAAAGGGTATTCCTTTGTATAAAACAATCAATGAAGTGATTTTTATATACTAGAATCAAACCTACGCACTATTTTAACTCAAAGATATTGCCTCGGATTTTTGAAAAAAAATTATTTTATAAATAACATAAACATATTAAATTTAAAGCATAACATTATGAAAATGACTCCAAAGTATATACATGAAATTTAAAGCATGGATATTATGGAATGGTCCCTAATTCATAAAAAATGATTAAAATGCATAAAATTTGCATAATAACTCCTAAGTCATAAAAAATGACCTAAATCTCTCTAAAATACATAAATTGCATGGAGGTCCTTAGATCATGAAAATTGACCTAAATGACCCCAGCATTCATAAAATTGCGTAAAAATCCCTAAATCATAGAAAATGCATGAAATGACATAAAAGTCCCTAAGTCATGAAAAATGACCTAAATAATATCAAAATTTACAAAATTGCATTTAAGTCCCTAGATCATGGAAAATGACTTAAATGACATTAAAATGCATGGAATGACATAAAAGTCACTAAGTCATGGAAAATCACATAACTGACCCCAACATACTTAAAATTACATAAAAGTCCCTATATAATAAAAAATGATCTAAATGACATTAAAAGGCATAGAATGACATAAAAGTCCCTAAGTTATAGAAAATAACCCTAAAATGACCCAGCATACTTAAAATTATATAAAAGTCCCTAAAACATGAAAAATTACTAAAATAACCCTAAAATGCATGAAATTGCATAAATGATCCTAAATCATGACAAAATACTAAAATAACCATAAGATGCATGAAATTGCATAAATGGTCCTAAATCTTGACAAATGACTAAAATAATGCAAAAATACATTAAACTACATAATAACCCCTAAATGTAGACCATTTTTTTGTTATAATTGTTAACATTTTGGCAATTAACATTATGATGATTGAAGATAATTGATGAATTTTACATGTGTCCATTGAAGAAAAGCTTGACAAAACTGCATCCAGGCTCAACCCTAGGTGTAGTTTTGGGTGAAGTAAATCTTGGTTTTTAACTCATAAACATTTGATTCACTCTTAATTCTCAAAAAATTTTAGTAAAGAGTTAAAATACGTATTAGTCGAATATAATGGCCATACTCCTAAACATTTATAAAATAAACATTTTATGCTTTTTTTTGCACAGCATATGTATTAAACGAAGAAAAGGCAAGAATAAAAAAAATTCTTAAATTGCTCCTTCAAACATCTTAAGTTTCAATCTTTTTTAGATTTGAACCAGCTTCACCTTGATATTTTATATCAAAATTTTCACTGATAGATATTTATTATAAGAGTCGTTCTTATTATTTATTTAAATTTAAATATGATACTGTCGTTATGTATGTTTGTAATTAAAAATACTTTAATATTAATAACATGTTCATAAAAGGTCGACTCCACAACGCTGGGTTTTATTCCTAGTAATAATAGATGGTAAAGACGAGAAACTTTGTGGAGGGTGACAATAACTTAGCATCCAAAGCTATTTGGGATGAAGAGCTCACATTGATATATTGTGAACTTTTCTTGATGAAGTTAATGCCCTGAATTCAAAGGGATGAGAAAATGTTGTTGCCCTTTATAGAGAGAAAAGAAAAAAATTATGAAATATCTCAATTAAAAAATAAGTGAGATTCGTTAAAAAAAATGGAAGTCATAGATTGAGCT
Source organism: Adansonia rubrostipa (assembly GCA_038381775.1). Lineage (NCBI taxonomy): Eukaryota > Viridiplantae > Streptophyta > Magnoliopsida > Malvales > Malvaceae > Adansonia > Adansonia rubrostipa. The sequence continues at coordinate 3,990,625 of JBBYHM010000018.1, read as the reverse complement.
ATTTAGGAATTTTGTCGATCTAAAGACTGTTGGTACAATTAAAGATTGGTAGGTTGAAAAAAAATATAGGTTAGTGTTACCTAAATCAATATTTTAATGTGCTAAGTTAGTTCAAACTGAAATTGATACTATTATAAAATTTTCAATATATATTTAATCAATTTCATATTATATAAGAAAATTTCTACTACAAAATATTTATAAAGAGAAAAATTGAGCCACAATTGAATTAATTATTGTGGCAAATGTTTGGTGACACTGTGACAACGGGAGAGCATGCACAGGTGCCTTCGTCAGGTGTTCTTCCAAGTGGAGCTTCCAGGGGGATGTTCGACCTGTTGAGGGATTCCATAATTCGAATGAACAAGACATCGAGAATGAAGACAAACCTTATAATGAAGCTACGTCTAATATTGAAATAGTCATAAATCTCTCTCTTAAAACTTCTAATTGGGACAAGAGAATTCTTGGAGTTGTGTAACATAAAGGTAAAATACGAACTCCAACTAAAATATAGTGGGAAAGACAAGCATGACCAGTCTAAGGATTTTTGTGAATGAAATTGTCTTTCTCCATTTCCCATTTTCCATTTCTAATGCAATGGATGCATTGCATTCTTTGGAAAAATGAAATTTCAAAAGGCATTATTTGTATTATTTTGCCATTAAAATATTCTAGGACTCGGTAAAGCGAGAGATGTTCCTACATTTAGATCTAGATCTTAGGGCTTGGTGGCTTCAACGAGAGACTGATGAAAAAAATGCTACAACACTTTTTTCATACTTTCTAGCAACACCTTCTTGTGGCTTTCAACCACACCAACAACCTCCTCCACCACAAGGTCATTGAGGGTCATTGATGTGATATGATGATGTTATATTTTTTGTCTTCAAAGAACTTTGTATTGGTATTTTAGATTTATTTACAAACTTTAGCACTTTGATGTGTTATGTCGTAATGTACCATCCATCACGGGAGAGATGTACCCGACTTTAAAATATATCCTCAATTGGGATTTTAGGCATGACGGGAGTGGGGAAGAAAATGTTTCTTGTTTTAGGTTTGGGAGGCTGTCAAACGAATAGCTCATCTGACAGACCTTTGACATCCACCGCAAAGTGGTTGAAAAATTAGATCATTTGTGTTAGATATGATCGAACACTTACTAAAATCAGTACCTTGAGTTACAAAGCTCCAAGGTTCAATTTTACTATTTACATATTCCAAAGTTCAATTAATGGGTCCAAGAGTAAATTACGCATGAGGAAAGATTAGCACCGCACGATACTTTAAATGAGAACCATCTAGCCTTAAGTTATCCTGGTTTTGATTTTCTCAATTTCTTAGTCACTATTTGTATATAATACGCTTTATACAGTGCATTTAAAAAAAAATCGAGTTTTGAAAAAAGAAATTGAGTTCCACTATGTAACATGGAGAAACATAGGATCTTTAATAAAATTATTTTCAGATTTTTAATTTAAAAAAAGATATTTCATATCGAGCACTAAAAAAATATTTATATGAAATATTGTCTTTGTATTTTTTAAGAAATTCATTTTTAAAATATGGATGCAAGATTATCACCAATAAAAAAATGTGTTAGTATGACATAAATAATTACAATAAATATTAAAAAACAAAGCCAAAGATAAAAAAGGAACTGTCAGAATGTATTTGTCTTTTGCTGTCGCTGTGAAAAAGAGGTTAAATCCCTAGAGCATGTCTTGGTTTCCTGCCCATTTGCTACTGTTGTGTAGGGTGCTTCGAGTTTCAACTATCGCCCGATAAGATAAGGATTCATAGGTTTGTAAGATGGTGGAATGATGTTTATACTCACTCCATATTTTGGATTCTTTAGTGCCAAAGGTTCTATTTGTTTTTTACAAAAGAAGTCAGCGGAATAAAGGACTTACAAGTGTTGTGAACTTGTGATTTGACTTTAGATTTATTGGATCCTACCTTTTCACAGTGATTGTTTGAACCAAAAGTTTTAACTCTCTAGGATTTGCGGGCACGTGTGGGAAGCTAGGAATGATCTGGTTTTTGAAGGTAAAGTGAGTGAGCTTGTCCAGTTTGGCTACTAGCTCTTCGTGATTCTCAGGAATTGTTGAGGTAGGAATCGTCCCTCATCATGATTTTCGATCCTACCGAAATGGGAGTGTTGGAAGTTGGTCAAGGCCACCGTTGAATGTGATAAAGGTCGATTTTGATTCAAACTCCCAAAAAGCAGGGATTGCTGCGGTTGCTAGGGACTCTGCAGTGGACTTCTTGTCGATGGAACCAACGTACCTAGTGGCAGAAACCTTGGCAATGAGGCTTGGTTCTGCGCTAGTCGCAAGAAGGGGCTGGGATGGAAGTAATCCCGGAAACCGAGAACGAAGAGATCATCAAAAGGTTGTTGTTTCGTTTGGATTGAATGAAAAGTTCTGGGAAACAGAAGCTATTGAGGAAGACAATCTCTTAATGACAGCATATGTTCCAAACTACTTTTTTTTTTTTTCTTAATGCCATGTTAGAAGAGCTGCCAATGGTGTGGCTGACTGGGTAGCAATTAGGAATGACCAGTATCTATTGGTTCCAAATGGAGCGGATTGATTATCCACAAAGTCAGCTGCTAAACTTCGCTTCTTCGTAATGACTGGTTTTCATCTATATTAGTAGGAAAATGAAATTATTTGTGGCAGGGAAGGATCACGACAATCTAACACACTAACGGTCTATGGTTCAAGTCCGGGCGATGCCATTCGTTTTTGCTGAAAAAAACAGATTGAACTTGATTCCTTTTTTCTTTGGCCCATTTTAAGAGCTTCCAAATTCTGGGAAAAGGACACCGATGGGTATGCCGGCGATAGCGG
>JBBYHM010000018.1:3964028-3975302 GCA_038381775.1 Adansonia rubrostipa | reverse complement strand
CATATATTTAAAATAATAAAAAATAAATAAACGAGATTTATAATAATTTTTAACTTAAGTTAGGGGTTAAAAACTCTACTAGTATTATATGAAATAAAAATCTCTCAAAAGTCTCATAATAAAAAATAATTCCAAAAAAATAAAAAATTACTACGAAAGAAATTGTAAAAATATTTTTACCTTTTATTTTTAAAAAACAATCCTACTTCCTTTCTCTCAATTCGCCCAACCCCTTCTCTCCAAAATCTCTCTCTTCATCTCTTCTCCCCAAAATATCTCTCTCTTTCTAGCCTATTTTTCTTCCTTCTTATTCCCTTAGAACATTTCCTAATATAATTCCATCTTCTCTCGACATTCTACACTTCTATTCAAATAACTTGAATAAATTTGACTCAATGAAATTAAATAAAAGAAAACCAAAGACACTTTTGATTGAATGGAATTAAATTAATTTTACTTTAAAATCAAATAATTTAAACCCAAAAATGATTCGAATTGTTAAAAGTTGCTAATACATGTTGCATGAGAAAATGTATATAGACATGACTTTACGTACATATAGGCATGTTATATGCGCATGTTATTGTACATATAATTGTGGTTTTATGTTATTGAAGCATTTCTTATAAAGTTTGTTAGTTTTAAAGTTGTTTTAAATATAAAAAACAAGTAGATTAGTTAATTTATATGTACATAACTATACGTCTTACCATTCTTTGTAAACAAAAATCTATATACATATAAGGATCTATCCTAGTTGAATTTTTTTAATATGTATAAAAGGGATGGATCTTTTATTAAAAATGATTGAATCATAAACTGACAATGGAATAAGTTTTTTTTTCTTTTTTAGCTTTTTTTATTGTAAATCAAATCTAAACTGAATTGATATGAATTGTTACAATGAATTGTTATGTATACGTGACATGCAGGGTTCTATGGAATACAAAGGTTTTCAAAACCTTAAAATTCATGTGGAATAACATGTGTTGACTTCAGCACAAAGGTAAGAAAATTTAGCCTTTTTTTTCATGTGTCAGTTATCTTTTTCTGGGTGTGGCATAACGTAATTTGTGTTTGTCTCTACTGTTAAATATTTTTTAAGTTGGTCTGTAAATGTAAAATAATTGAGATATCTAGTGAATTGTTGTAAGCGACCCCTTTTTTTTTTCATTTAAATTGAAGTTTGGGTAAAGGATACATAAATTAAATGTAAGAATTTGTAAAATACAAAGGAAAAGAACAATAAGGTCCCCAATGGACTAGAATAGAAACATAGATGCCAAACGTTTAGTAACTCCCAATAGTAGTCCCCCCAGAGCAGAGCAAAGCAGACCAGGATTTAGCATAAAAAATACATTCAAACTACAGTTGGTTGGGAACCTAATTGTCCAACACCACCCCCCGCCCCCCAAATTTTGCTGCCTTCGATGAATGCTGGTTAACATATTCCGACTTTAGCTAAACAATGCTCAAAGGCTGTCACTTGTCAGGGTGCAATGCAAGTTAACACAAATACGCAATGCTCTAAATAACGCTTCGTTAAAACTCAGGATTGGGATCTCTCGCGCATTTTGGCTCTCGCAAAGAAAACTCCAGCCAAAAGACCTGCGGCAAAATGCAATCAATGGCATCTTCTTATATACAACAAACAGCTACAATAAAAGGATCTTGGAAAAAGATGTCAGGAAATGCAACATTTCTTTGCAGAAGCATATTTGCATTCTAGAGTTAGAGCCTGTTAATAGAATAGGGCTTACCAAAGAAAATGCTGGTTGAGTTTTCCAAACTAGTCGGGACTTTGAAAAGAACAATCCCCGCAACAGAGAGAGGGATTTTATTCAATGATCCCACGAGGCTGTAGATTGCAAAATACGTAACATGACCCATCTAGTACAAATTCATTTAACCACTAATCATTGTAAGTCTTAAAAACTAATTTCAGTGATCTAACATTAATTCCATAAACCAATTTAATTCGAGATTAGCTTGGAACTGAATATGACATCAATTATATCAGAAAAAATCACCACATTTGAGACATGTGAGGACTAAATTCAACACAGACCTTTTTTTTTTTTAACTTTCTGCTAGATTCAGATTTTAAAGAATTCAAGCTAATATTCAGCTTTGCAAGGGCTGGTCAAATTGCAAACTATGGCAAACACGAATAGCTTTTATCAATAACCTATCTTCTAAAGAAATTGCACTTTGATAAACTAGAAGCTATGCACTGTAACACTGTCAATCTCAAAACTAGAAATCTTCTTTCAAAAAATAAACTAAAAATGTGTGTTCAGTATTTCAGTTCAATCACACAAAGCTAAATGTAACTACATGCAGGCCTTTAAGCCCTTTTTCATATTACCTGTACGTGGTAGCCCCAGTTTGATGAAGAAACCACATGGAAGTGAAGCTGATTGCCAGGCCCAAAAATCCACTTAATGTCATTACTAACCAGAAGTCAGGCATCCTTAGAAGTGGCCTGTCATGTAAATTAAAAGAGTTTTTGAAGTAAGTCTCAGAATTCATCGTTAAGTTAAAGTAAAAACTGGTTGTTGCAGGTTATTTGCTAGATGGCATGTGAGGTATCAGGGTTCTCATCTCACTTCAACCAATTAATCAATAACAATAAGTTTGAAATTAAGTTGTATGCATTGGTGGAGCTCAAAAATGAAAAGAATTGACTTATTTAATCCCAACACGGAAAGCTTGGTCCTTTTGAAAACAATCTTGCATAGCAAATGTAAGTAAGAAAGTTTGAGATGAGAAAAGACCGAATTTGTATAGCAGAAACATCAAGTATAAGCAAATAAGTTTTAGGCAGAGTTAAGAGCATTTGCTTGTTTTGGGAAGATCAGAGATGAGTTTTGCAGAAGTTGGACTTCCGAATGGCGAAGAGGAACCACAAAATAATTTTAAGCATAACAGAAGGCTATAAAGCAGAAAGACATGGATAATAATAAAACATGAATGGAAAAACTCAGCCCGATGCAATCTTTGGTTTTATGAAGAACAAAGGTAGAATAAAGACGGCTGAAAATAAGAAAAGAAGGAATTAATGAACAGAACAATAGAAAATAACACGAGATGAAACCATGATGATCCAAAATACTAATATAAAAGCTTTCAAATGGCCAAGCAAAACTTCTAATGTAAACTGTAAACTTTTGGAATAGAAGAAGTTCAAAATTATACTAAAAAATTAAAGAGAGTGACTACCTCCAATGAATGCAAACCATATAAGGAAAAGAAAATTACAATATTATTCAAAAAGGAGGTCACAAGTTGAACAATTTGATGAAATGCTAGTGTTTATATTTTGAATATCTAGCAGAGAAAGTCAATTTAAATTTAGGATCTACACGTAACACAACCCATTAGCAACAAGTGCTTGTTATTATTCAACTGAATTGATACCCTAGGGTGCCGTTAACTAGTCATCTCTTGATACTTCAAGCAATATCTAAAGTAAGCAACAAAAGGCAGCATCCCCTAGTTAATTCCTATAATTTATGGGACATGTTTAGGCTCTTATAATTTGTTATATTTCTAAAATGAACAGTTACAGACCAAATGTATCCAGCTACACAGAGCATGACATGGGGACTTACGGATTTATTAAATTGTTAACACCCGACCCCCACCCCTCACCCTGAGCCCACGGGGGGTTGGATCTTCCTTTAACTCTTGTATTGTATGATATTAAATTAAAAACCTATTACTCAATTAAAAATTAGAAATGGAAGCATTTTCAGTAAAAGTAATTAAGAATCAAACATTACAATCTACGATTATGGACATCTACATCTGTTTGCGTTGAAAATTACAAGAAAGCAAATAAATAGAGAAAATATGCTTTGAAGTTCTAACATGAATAAAGATGGGGAATAAAAACACTCACGTTGCACAAAGATAATCAACCTCCTTGAAAACAAAAATAAGAAGAATCCCCAAGGGCAATGAAAGTGTGTTATTTAGCAAGACCATTGAAAATTCATTCAAGTTTCCAGATTTAGTGACCTGCTTTGCAGTATCCATGACCCTACGCAAGGTCAGCTGCACCAGTAGAAATAAATAAATGATCAATCAATCATTTATGATCTTAGACTCAAAAGAAAGTGAATGAACCAGAGATGAATAAACAATTGGCCGGCCATAATCGTAAATATAGGAGAAAAAAACATGAATCCAAGACTAGCTATAGCAAGTACCAACCAACCGAACTAGCAACTATATCCTAGGCCATTTTTGAGTGTTCAGGACTGAGATTTGAAATTCAAGGCACAACTTGTTACAACGAGGAAGCACAAGCAATTGAAACTTCAGCCAATATATATATATATATATATATATATATATATATAACTCTAATGAATCAAAATAATCTGGGACATTAGATCCCATTAAAAATGAGACATGGATGTCTTAAACATCTCAAGTCTCAACTATTACATCAACGTTACTCTATGTGCGATTTGTACCGAAAGAGGCTTCACTGATAAGTATTCTTTAACTTACTGTAACACCACCCCCAATATGGTTTTTGACACTTACCATATTGAAGATCTCTAATGCACATGAAATTTTGCAACATACAGGCAAAGACAATACCAGTGATGATATGTTGATATGATATTTGCTTTATTGCAAAGTGATGTCTTTTATTTAATCTCATATTACATTATTTGATATAGATAGCAAAGAAATTCAAGATCTATATAAGAAATTCAAAAGCACTATAATTTGACGCAAAAAGGCTAATCCATTATTAACATATGAAATGTTTAAGTATAGATATTTAATCCTACTGCTGCAATTATGTACTTTAATATACTTTTCTTTATACCACAAGTAGACTTTTATAATGCTTTTGCAGACACCCAATGAAGCTTGAAACATCACCAACAGATTTATGAAAAGATGTTTGCTAATGCTAACAGAGATTTTATTAAATTAAGCACAAAACATCCCTTTTCATCATTCACCCTAGTTGCCTTTCTGATAGATTAAGTCACTTGGGCTTAATTAAAGGCATTCCTTGAATTTACTTCTGAAACAGAAACTTTGTGCACCTCCAAATTCAAGTAGCTTAATTAAAATATTTACAATTATAATTTTAAAATTTTAGTACCACTTCATTATTAAGTAAATTTTCCATAGGAGTGAAATATTGGCTATCAAATCAGAAGCAAAAGCCATGGCTTCTATTTTTCAATCTGATTAGAAAATAGCCAAAATGATAAGACAAGCCCACAAAACCATGACTAATGACATCTTATTTAAAGAGGAAAAAAAAAAAACCTTCTTTAAGTTAAAAATCGAAAGCCACAATATCATTATAAACTCACAGAATATGATGCAGTTAAGAAGCAGTTTATAATCTGCCATGCATATCCAATGGCATTGAATGACAGGTCAGTTATCCCTCCAGAAACTGCTGAAACAATCTGCACAACACAGAAGCAAAATCTTGTTATGCTAATTACTCTTCAAAAATGAGCATGTAAATAAGATACTTCTGTTAGATGAGACCATCTTCGAAATGACATGATTTCTTAACAACTTGATATGTGCTCTAGAAGTAATAAAAAGACCAAGTACAAATGAAAAATCATGTTAAACTGATTACTTTCCAGATTGATTATGTTTTAAAATCTCTCTGTTAGATAAGACCGTCATAATAAAAAGCCAGGTTTCTTGTAGACACTCCAAAGGAAAAATCTCATGAAGTTTCCATAAATAGACAAACCCCCAAAGTACCTTGATATGCACTATTTAAAATTATTTGTTTACTTAACAAATGTGTTGAATTGAAAATGAATATGGGGAAAATAAAAGTAATTGAAGAAAAAGGAGATAAACTATGAGATCCAGCATCAAGCTAATATAAGATTACCAACATTTTGATCAAATCATTCTCAATCCATATTCTACTTTCTCAAATAAACCGATTCAGTAAACATACCATTAAGAACAAAGCAGCCCACACCCTGTTATCATGATGCTTCTGAAACAAATACATTTCACCAACTGCAGTAATTACATTAGTAATGTTCTTCAAGACTGTGACCATGGCTACATTAATATATTTCAAACTGCAGAAAGCAAAAATTTCAGTTAATCTACAAAATAGATGATTTTACTACTTTGAGCTTTCACCAATTATTTATGACAGCATGTGTTTCATGGAAGGATCCTTTTAAAAAAATGGAAATAAGAGCGGCTAAACATCAACAACTGATATTCCAACTACTTCCACCTAAGATGATATCTGTAAAAATAATAAGTAATATCAAATGCTATAGACCATATTTTGGAGCTCTTCAAGAAATTATAAAATCAAACATTTAAATGAAGGACTAAGTACATGGAGTGTACGTTTAGTAAAAGAATGAATAACAATCAAGATGTGATCACACTTGTGGTCAAGTTATACCAGTGTGGACTGCTTTAAGTATTTAGGGGTGATAATTCAGAAGACACGGAGATCAATGGAGATTCTAAGAATAGGATCAAGGCTGGATGACTTAGGCAAAGAAGTACAACAAGAGTTTCGTAAGAAGTATGATCACATTATAACTTTGAGTTTGAAGGGAGGTTCTATAGGACGGCTATGAGACCTACTTTGCTATTTGGTATGGAAGCTTGGGATAACAAGAAGCAACATGTACCAAAGATGTGTAGCTGAGATGTGCAAGTTAAGATAGATATGTGGTAAGGGTAGGAATGACAGAGTCAGAAATGAGGATATTTGCATCGAAGTTGGGATAGCTTCTCTATAGGATAAAAAGCTAGAAAACAATTTATGATGGTTTCGCAACATAGGGCACAGATTGAAGGATTAGAGATTGCAGCAGATCAGATATCTACAATTTTTAAAAATCCGAATCCATTTAAGTTATCCGAAATTCCAATTTGTTTTATTATCCGTTTACTATCTGAATTCGCATTCAATTTAAAAAGCAAAACGAATTTATTAAATAAAGTTTTTCAAAAAATAAAAAATATAAAATTAAGCAACTAAATATGTAAATGGATATTGGATTCAAATATCTGAATCCATCATCCATGTAAATAAAGCGAATTCAGATATCCGACGTTACGCGAATCAAAACTTAAACAGATTCGGATAACTAATATCCAAGGGTTCATATTTGAATCCACTCCAAATCCGCTGCAGATATTAAATTTAATATTTAAATCTGCAAGTTAGTCAAATATGCAAACATATGGATCACATAGTGTCAGATATCCAAATTTTTACTATACATTACCATCCCTACAAGGGTTGCATCTGTTAGAAGGAAGAAGCAATTGATATTGCACAGGGTAAAAGGTTGACGGGGAGACCAAAATGACATGGTTGCAGGTGATAGATAATGATTTGAAACTATCAGAACTTGAAGAGAGGATGGTGGTGGATAGGAATGATTGAGGGAGGAGGTGGAAGAGGATTCGTGTACCTGACATAAATGTTTCTATGTCCTGGTTCTTGTAGCCAACCCAAATATATTAGGATTAAGGCTTGATGGTCTGGCTTTTAGATCAAACACGGAAAACTTTTTGTTGCTATCACTAGTCACCACCACAACATTGATCTTGGTGGTGGACACATCCTAGCCAAAGCACAGGTAATGGGCAATCAAAAAAGTAATCATTAAATACAAATTAATAACTTCATAGTTTAAGGCACAGTGAATCCACAAATATGACATTTCAATGATTCAATATTACTGAAAATTATTCGAACCTAAAATTTCTATTAATACTAGAGAACTTTACCCTTCTTTTCCCTTTCTGAATGAACCCATTTAAACAACTCTAAGCAAGAGTATCTAGCACAAATGAATTTAAATGCCAAATTCAACTCCATCTCAAGTCATATAATGCAGAGTCAGCCGTACAATCAAATGGGATTCCCCGTATGCCTAGACTAAATAAACTATAAGTGAAAAGCACCTAATGTTTCTATCATGTGTCCTACAGGAATGTACCAAATTTTGATATTTAACCTAATATACAATCGAACATCTTTCTCCCACAACATTTTTGACAATGGGCTAAAGCAAAATTCATAAATCACTAGAACAATATTTGCAATAAAAGTGGCAAACATAAAACAAGGATGAGCCATAAGTACATGATAACTTCATGTATAGAACTAGAAACAAGTGTGGCCAGTCTCATTAAGTATATGAGACGTTTTCAATTTTCAAGATCAAACAAGATTTGGTAAGAAATGGCAAAAGATTAACTCAGGAAACATGGTTCATTTCCATATGCAAAGGTTTTGTAATGCAAAACCATCAGCAAGAATCAGAGAGTGAGATTTTTGACATCATAGATTCAGTAAATCTTTTGGACCATAGGGCTAGCAATACAAAAAGTCATCATGCACTTAAAATCTCTTTCTGTCTTCCTTTTTCTCTCTTCATCTTTCCCCAAACAAACAGCCTAAAATCTCTTTCTGTCTTCCTTTTTCTCTCTTCATCTTTCCTCAAACAAACAGCCTTCACCATCAAACTATAGGCAAAGTCCAACTAATAAATAATTTAGGCCTTTTAAATAACCAATTTAGACCATATAGAGTGTTGTCTAGTTCTATGTTGATTTTAGTTGCAGTTGATTAAATAGAAGAAATTAATGTGGCATACAAGTCTTTCCATTTTTCTTTTAGGTTAATTATCAAGATATAAAAGGTCTTTCAAACAGAAACCTCAATGCTGGCAATACCAAAATCAAGCTACTATTCAACTAATAACTCCTGGCAGTCGTCTCTTTTGAGATTAAAAAAAATACAACAAAATAAAACCTGAAACAGAAAACCCCTCAAAAGACAAAAGCATGAAACAGCCTAGATTAGGTTAAGCAAAAAGGGGACTAATTTCTTAAAATAGTAGCAGGCTAGTGATTCACAAGCAGTCTAACTATGAGAAAGAAATTTTAAATATTCTTTCAGCTGATGAATATATAAAGAATCAAAGAAAGATTCAACTAGATGATTCATACCTGAACATACTTGTAACAAGCATTCCAACAAATATGACATTCACAGGTAACCAGACTTTAATCAACCTCCAAGTTAGCGGTTCTCTCGATATTAGGCCCAGAGAACTCAGTATAGACACAATAACAACGGATATAAAATTCTGCAGGCAGAGAGAGTCAAGAACTTGTAAAGAGATCGGAAACATTTTCTAACCAGTATATTGAATCACGTAAAAAATCTGCTGTTATGATAAAAAAAATTAAAAAATTAAAAACAAAAAAAAAACAACAACAACAACTATAAATATCAGTTACAGTAAAATACCTGGTATAGCATCAAGGATATCCCAGCGTTGAAATCATAGCCAGAAAGCACAAACTTGTTTACCAGTATCATACTGCAGGAGGATATGCAATATGCAAGGCCAGATAATAAGGCCTGATTTTGTATTTTAACTACCCTGTTACTGTGTACCATTTTATCTCTATCCTTTTCCAACTTACCATCCTCCAAGTCCGTATCACCATTTTCAACAAACTTTACTCCAGATAATGACCTATATTGACAGAAAATATTAATCAATAACCACCATTAACAATCTCACTTTATTTTATCACCAAGTTAACTAGACAATAATTGAAAAGAAAAGCAAGATATGCAAGCTAAAACCATGTCAAACCCACTGAAGCTCACAAACCAGCTAAAAGAAGAGAAAAGGAATGGTAAAGGGGAAGGGTTGGAATCCTTAGCGAGGGATAAGACCTAGATCACTTTTAAAATTACAGTAACTATACTTCCACTTTACTTTCAAGTCACATATTAATCAGATGACTACCTAAAGATGCAACAAAAACAGAAAGTTTTAAAAAGAGACAAAGAATTGAAAACACCAAAGTAACCAACTAAGGGGACTTTTTTCCTAATTGGCATATTAAACTCGTGAATTATCCATAAAATCCTTAGCTCATATGGTTGAGTGGACTTTAACTACCTCATATGTAATTCCTTGGTTTAGAGATTGTTAGAAGATAAGGTCAAATTTGAGAGATTACAGGAGCAAGAAGATAAGGTCAGATTTGGAAGATTGTAGAATTTGTAAATTATGGGATTCCTTTAATTAAGGATTAGATTAGAATTCCTTAAGTTAAGGGATTTGTTGTAAAGTTTCCATCTTATCTAGGATTAGTTTTAAAATTCTGGTCAACTATAATCAACCTAAACTCTTGTATAAATACCCTAGAGTAGGCTGATATTCAATAACAGTGAAATCAAGCATTCTTACCTACTTTCCTATTGATTTCTATCATGGTATTAGAGCTTTAGGCTTAATTTTTTGTTTTTGGCCTTCATTACCTACCTTTTTTTTCCCCAGGCTTCATTGTCATTTCCTCCTCTTTTTTTTATTTTCTGTCGTTGGCCTTAATTGCCAAATATGTCAGACTCTAAAACAGTCTCTGATAAAATCCTGATGCATCATGCATCCGGGGACCTACAAATTATCCAAACAGCTTATAGGCTGAATGGAAAAAACTTCTCAAAATGGTCTCGGTTTGTTCAAACCTACTTGAAAAGAAAAGGAAAACTCAGCCACCTTTTAGGAACTGGACCAGAAAGAAAGGATCCCAAGTTCAACGCATGGGACGAGGCAGATTCCATGATCATGTCATAGTTATGGAACTCGATGACCCGTGAAATCAGCGATACTTTTATGTTTCTCTCGACAGCCAAGGAAGTGTGGGATGTTGTCAGTCAGACCTACTCCAAGGCATGTGATGCAGCACAAGTCTATGAGATAAAAATCAAGACTAGTGCTACGAGGCAAGGGAATAAGACAGTCACGGAATATACCAACTCACTTCAGAGCTTATGGCAAGAAATGGACCATTACCGGGGCATTAAGACTAACTGTTCTGAGGATGCTGCTGTTCTGAAAAACTTCATCGAAAAAGACATGGTATATGACTTCCTAGTAGGTCTAAATGTGGAATTTGACTAAGTCAGGGTGCAGATTCTTGGCCAAGAAGAAGTGCCACCCTTAAATGAGACTATAGCCTTAATTCGGGCTGAGGAAAGTCGCCGAGGAGTAATGCTGGAAAGTCAGACCCAGGTTGAATCAGCAATGACAGCAAAGGTGGAATCATTATCAATCCAGGATACAGGGAAGACAGAAAACCTGAGACATTCAAGAAAGGATGGTCGGGACAGTCTTTGGTGTTCCTATTGTAAAAAATCTAGGCACACTAGAGAAAAGTGTTGGAAGTTGAACGGAAAGCCTAACACAG
>JBBYHM010000018.1:3906040-3939840 GCA_038381775.1 Adansonia rubrostipa | reverse complement strand
TAGATGGAAGATCGACGTTTCCATTTTAGATTTCTTGTTTCCTCCAAACCATCATCACCTTCCTACGATGAAGCCGCAGTTGCTTTCCTCCCGAAACACTTCTGATATCGGAGATCTCTTGACGTTAGTCATCATGTTAAAATGGAGGCATTTTCTTGACCATTGATTTGGGACTATTTGAGTAGTTGGTTTTGTAATAGGTCGATGAAGAGAGCTTGCACTTGACACCACGTTTTTTATTTCCACAATTCTAGAATAGTATTTTTCTTTACCAATATTTATTGGACAAATTATGAATATTGCTTTTTCCAATCATATAATAATTGTTTTTACTTTGTGAATCAATTATTCTTCCTTTAAATTCCTTAGATTTGATTTTTTACGAGCTCTTATGAAATTTTTTTGTTCAACAACTCTTTTGATTTTGCTTAGAGGTGATTTAGAGTTTTTTTTTTTTTTTTAAGCTTAAATATGACGTGAAAAAAAAGCTAATATAAATTGATTTTATCAGATGAGCCTATAGGTGATACGGTAGGAAAGGTCTATAAAATAATTTCTCCTCTCAGACCCAATTGACAAATGTTATTGAAATTCAATTGACAATTTATGATATTGATCTTGCTTAGAGTCAACTAACAGACATATCTAGAAAAAAAATACTATTTTAATACATAATCTATACATAACTAATATCCTTTTACTCGCTCCAATGTTGTAAGTCATCTTATATATGATCTTGGACACAGCAATAATGGTGTGACAAAAAATCTTTAAATAATCTATATAAATATATTACTTCAGCATATACCATACTATTTTATTTGTTTTGAAAATTTTAATTTTATCTTTTCTTAATTAAAATAAAAAATAATTCTTAAATTTTTATAAGTCGAAGATTATTAAATTAAAATAATATCTCACAATTATTGCAAGTATACCGAATAAATTTAATTTATACACAAACAAATTATATAAATAAAAATAAGTTATTAATTATAAATTTATAGATTAAATAAAAATATAAATGTTATATAATTTAATCAATTACTTCAAAATTTTTTGTAATAAATTAAAAATTTTGTTTTAGAATTAATTAATTAATAAGATGTTCATGCCCATTTAAAAAGTGATCATATTATATTAATAAGAATTAATTAAAAATGTTGTTGAGACCCAAATAACAATTGATGATACAAATATTGCTAAAATCCAATTAATAGATGTTACTAAGACTAAATCAACAATAGGATGTTGATAAGAGTAAATTAATAGACCTATTCACTATCAGTGCAAAGGGAAAGATATATTGCTGCGATACAAAATCGATATACAATTAATAACCTTAATGAATTTAATTTTAATTTAATGGACCTTTTTTTACTCTAGTTTTGACAAAGTGACCAAAATGCTTCATGAAATCAATACTCAAGAAAATTATCAAAATACCCCTTGGGTTAGGTAGAATGACCAAAATATGGCTTACAAACAAGTATTGGCTGAAAATACCTTAGCTAGGTACGGCCGTAATATTAAACTTCTCTTAAAATTTGATTTCTTTTATGGCTAAATCTAAACTCAAAAATATATCTCAACTTCAAAAGTTCATTAAAATTATATGAACCCAAAAGTAACAAGATCAAGATTTTCAAGTAAAAATGATACAATTTAAACATGATAACAACACACTAAGCTAATGTAAATAATAATGGGAAAATCATTAACAATAGTTAAATTTAATAACAAGAATATAAAAATGTAAATGAAAAAAATAAATGCAAAATAACAACACAACAGGAAATTAGCTCAAGTTTAGCTATGAAAAGATTTATAAATCCTTACCTCAAACAATCAGCTAATTATGAATTTTAGGATCATCAAGCTCAAAAAATTAAGATAAATATTATGACAATAAGCACGATAATAATATGAACATAAAAAATATATAACAAAAATAGGAATAAAGTAAATATACTGACAACATGAACATAAAATAACAAGAACATGGAAGTGAGATAATATGCTCAACGCTTGGCATCAAAAAGGCTTTTATAGCCTTGACTCAAACATCACCTAAGTATAACCTTAAGACTGTCAAGCTTTAAACATTGAGTTAAATAAATGTAATCATAAATTAAATGAAAAAAAAAAAGTCTTAGAAGGAAATAATTTACTCAAGCTTGGTCACTAAAAATGTTAAAAACCTTAGCTCACGCATCACCTGAGTAGCACTTAGGATCATTGAGCTTTAGGAAGATGAAAATAAAATAAAGTAAATAAAAACATTAGTAAAATAAGAAGACGACAACTTAAAAATAAAACATGAGATGGAGATAATGAGAAGAAAAAAAAAAAAGTAGTGGACTACCTTGAATGTAAACTCTTTTTTTCTTCTTTCTTTTTCTTACAAATTTCAAAGAATGATATTCACGGTGGCTAAGGAACGATGTTTCCCCCCCTTAAAAGAGAAGAAATGGTTCGGTCCTGGCTGAAAAAATGCCTTCATTGAACCATCCTTTTCTCCATTTATTTATTTTTTCTTTGGGTAAGAAAATATCTTATGCATATATGACAAATTCCATGATCTGAAAAGTCAAAATTTAAATCCAATAGTTGACGATATGTTTGAAAAGTCAAAAATTAATCCAATGGTTAATAAAATATTTAAAAAATCAACTTTAATTGTAATTAGTTGGAACATGGTTGAAAATTCAACTTCGATTTAGTTGGTTGAAAAAATATACTTGTAAAATCTTACATGTAAAAATTCTAATTAGAAATTCTACTTGTGACTAATAGGTTAAAAATTCTATATGAAAAAAAAAAATCATGTGTAAAAGCTTGATTAAAATTCATATATATAAAAGGTTTAATTGAAAATCCCATGTGTGAGAATTTAATTAAAAATTTCATAGGTGGAAATTTTAATTAAAAATTACATATAAGAGTTAATTAAAAAAATGTACGTGCAAAATTTTACTTAAAAAGATTTAATTAAAAACTCCATGTATAAAAGTTTAATTAAAAACTCTATACATTAGAGTTTAATAAAAAATTCCAAGTGAAAATTTAATTAAAATTTTAGCTGTAAAAGTTTAACTTTATTTGTAAAAAATTTAATTGAAAACTCTACATTTGAAAAGTTTAGTTAAAAATTTCATATCAAAGTTTAACCAAAAATTTACATATGAAAGGTTTAATTGAAATTCCATATAGAAGAGTTTAATTAAAAAAATTCTATAAGTAAAGTTTAATTTAAAATTTCATATGTGAAAATTTAATTGAAAATTTCATAAGCAAAAGTTTAATTTAAAAATACTTAGTGTGAAAGATTCAATAAAATCTACGCATGAAAGTCTAATTAAAAATTCCATAAAATTTTAATTAAAAACTTTATGTGGAAAAGGTTTAATTGAAAAACCTGTATGTAGAGATTCAATTGAAAATTCCACGCGCAGGGGTTTAATCAAAATTTACTAGCTGAAAAATCTAGTTGAAATTTTATATGTAAGCGTTTAATTAAACTAAATATACGTAAAAAATTTAGTTAAAAATTCTATAGGTATCAATCATAATGAAATTTTTCCTATGTTACAAATTTTAAAAAAGGTTGGCTTTCCTCACTTTTTATCAATTCATTTTGATTTTGAATTTTTTCGGTAAATTTTGACTTAATTATCCTTTTTTTTTTTTTACTTTTTTTACTAGATTTGATCATGTTTGAACTAGGTTGACCAAGTTTGATAAAATTGATCTTTAAAGCTTTTGGTCCATTCATGACCTATTAGGACTTTTGAACTCTTATAGGATTTGGAAAGGTTTGGAACCTCAGAAGAATGGAATTTGAGGTTTGGAAGGAGATTCTTACCAGAGAGATTAAGGCTTAGGCAGGGCTTGCTTAAGGAGCCTCGATAAAATTTATTTGTTTACATTATTAAGGTCAGGTGAATTGACTTGATTTCTGTGCTCTTTTTACTACTCCCATGCACTTGATAAAAGATTCAACGGGTGGAATGCCTTCCCAAATTCTTTGCAAGAGTCAAGCAATTTACAATAATAGCGGAGACTTCCCATTGTTCATCAACATTTATTCCTTTTGTCGAACATCATAAGCATCTGAAGATCATGGGTCTTGTTTTATTACAGACTTATTTTTCACCATTTGGAATCTAAAATAATAGCTATATCTATACTTTTTGGATCCAGCTGTCATTTTTTTTTTCCAAATTTTATGGAAAATAACTTTGGTCATAATAGTTGTACAAATTGATAGAAAAGACAATTAAGTAAAAAATTTTTATAGTAGTCGTGATACTTCTCCCTTTTTTTCCCATTATTTTGATGCTAAAATTTTTGCTTATCAGTCATAGCTTCAATATCCCTTTGCTCAGAACTCTTGTCTACCAAAATGTATCTCTTATTATTTGCTCCATGAAAGCCAAAATGATGATTCAGGTCACTGGCTTGAGTGGTCTTATGCGAAATTCAACAATGTTTTCCATATTGTCTCAAATTGTTGGAGAATTTTGCATAACAATTCTTCAAGATAGGGTCGGAAGATTAATTTTCTGTTGGCAAATTGTCACAGATTTAATAGTTAATAAGATGACAAAGATTGAGGTACAGACTAGATCACTCTCTTAAGATAATATGCACCTTCTCGATGAATAACTGATACATAGAGGTTATATTGCACATCGTCCCATAAGATATAATAAGCCCAATAACCTACTGTACACCTTACTAACATACACAAATTAAAAAGTAAGAGCTCTATCAAAATTGACACTTTCTTTACACTATTAATTAACGCTCTTTAAAAGATATAGAAAGATATTTAAACAATAAAAAAAATAAAAGAATTTTTTTTTAAATGAGATACTTCGAAGTGAAAAATATCTTCACCGTTTATAGTATAGGAAAAAAAAAGGTAAATAAATGAAATATTAAATTCTTTTTTTAATTTAAAAAGTTTGCAATAAAAAAATTACAACGATTAAATTAACACTTTTATTGTCACGTTTCTTCAGAAACCTTTTACTCTTTTTATTAAAATATTACAACAATCTTTTCATAGTTAAATTCAAACTCATACTTTATTACGACTAACGGTAGAGCACAGTTCGCAGAAAGTGCAAGAACATGGTGGCGACAAATAAATTCCTTGTTTTTTCAGTGTCCGCAATACTTGTTGAGTTTCCTCTAGCATATGAACGGTATTTCTCTTCAATAGATATAGGCCATTGGTATGCTACGGTTAATGTGATCAGATTAGTTATTGTAATAATAAAATTGAATAATGTAATGGTGAGATTAAATCAGTAGTGTAATATATGTTTAAATGAAAAAAATAAAAGTGTTTTATAAATTATCTTCATATATTTTAATAATATCTAGTATTTAAAATTTTAACATCTATTATTTTATTTATTTAAATATTATAATTAATTATTATATAGTATAATTATTAAATAAATAAATAATTTAAAAAGTTTTTAATAAAAATTAAGAAAATTACAGATAATATAAAATTCACAAATAAAAGAAAATACCTTTCAAAGAAAATGGATGTGAAAGAGGAAATTCATCCAACCCCACAAGTTCCAATAAACCCCATGCTGATCCACTAGGCAGCAATCTATCAATAGGGCACCCTTCTTATTACAAAGGCCTGGACTACACAGCAACTACCAAAACTTCACCCTTCACCCTTCACCCTTCCCCCTCCCACTTCTTGTTTTCTATAGAACATCTCAGCGGCCGTTAGTTCTTTTGGAACCTGCTCTACGCATTTTTGAGACTGTAGAATATGCACTTGTATGAAATTTTCTTTCTTAAACTTAAGCCAATGTGGCATAATGACGCTCTGTCTTTGTTAAGTGGGTTACATACGAAATTTTAGGAACTTTTATGTTGATTTTGTAATATAGTTTTCAGTTAAAAATGATACTAATAGAGAAGGAAGTAGAAATCTTATCAAAACAGCAAGTGCTTATGCTTACCATATAATAATAGGTTGGATGGGTTGGCAATGGCATCCCAACAGCGACTGCTTGGCTTGGCTTGGCTTCCCACAGACATGCTTATGCTTATCAAGGTACTGTTAGCCGCTTGTTGCTTTTCGTTGGCCACTCCAAATAAACAGCATGTCAGTTTGGCAAACGCATACCATTCACTGGTTTTAACCCAGCTCGGCCTACACTTGAGTCTTAAGATCCTTCACGCTTAAGCAACCAAAGTCTACCAGGTTATTAGTTTGGGAAAATAGTTTTAACTTTTATCTGTAATCCTAAAAAAGGAAGGAAGTTCTTTATTATTTTTGGCATCCTTCATTGCAAAAAATAAGCTACAACGACATTCAAATACCTGTGCAGTAATATAGGTTAAAAACCATAAAAAAATTTTGTTCTAATAAGCTTAATGCTTTGCCTGCTCAGCAGTCACATAACTAAACTTCTCAAATAGAAGAGTTGCTGAACATTTTCTTCCAATTGGAAGCATTTATACTAACTAGGGTTTGCTTGTTCCTGTTCTTGCTTTCAGTCTGACAAGCTCAACTATGAGAGACTTGAAAAACTGTCTTCAAAAGTGGAATCCCACAGTTTCAATGATGCATATATACCATTGATTTTCAATTTCCATGGTAAAACAAGGTTCTAACTCACCATGAGTTAACAAATATTGTATGATTGCAAGAAAATCAATATATCAATGTAATGGACTTGTGTCATTCATTACGTTGGTTAATGTCCACCTGAAAGGAAGTATTAAGAAATGAAATCTAAACTAAAGCATGTATTATCCAAATTCAATGTTATAACAAAGCAGGCTCCAAGATTTGCTATTACCCAAGCAGATTTTTGGACACCAGAAAACCGGTTGTGATACAGCAGCTGTTGATGATACTGACATTAGCAGAAGCATTGGCGATCATAGTTTCCCCTTATCAACAATCTTTGTACCAACTTTTACATAATAATACTAACCAACAATGCTAAGCTTACCGGAAGGGAAAGTTATCTATAACTAAGTAAAATTGGAAAAGGAACTTACCAGATGGGCTGATGCCTGATGGGTAGCTCTCTCTCTCTTTCTCTCTCTCTGCTGATATGCCCATTGCTAAAGTGTTGGACACAACTCAAGAATTCTCACCAAGTCACCGTGAAGCATTGATGCGACTACAGTTATTGCCTGATACCGCACAGGAAAGATACTGATTCACCAAGGAATGTCATTTTGAAGTACATCCTAAGCTTGTTACATATTTCCATTGTTCATCCCAATTGGTAGCCCATTATTGTCATAAATAAATCAATTGAAAGAAAAAATAGATTTCTTATGCTGAAGAGATGGAATACATGAAAAAAAAATGAATGACATTATTGGGTAGTTTCTCCTACCCCTTGTTTGTATATGCAGTTTAAGATGTATTTTCCCAAATAATATACCCTTTATTATTCTGAAGAGAAAGAATTTCTGTATAACAAGAATAATGGTGACCCCATGGGAGCTTATGCAGATTCGCCTAAAACATGGTTGGATCCAAAGTGTTACTTTGGGCAGTGAAGGCTTCCTGCATATTCAGAAAGTAACAAATATTTTCACCAGGCAAGCATTTACTGAAGCCGGTATAATGGTTTCTTCATAGGACATAAAGAATCAACCTCTCCTGGACCGTTTGCTAGCATTCCTAAGCTCCACCAAAGAGGGAAGAGGTTTAGGCACAGGTGCATTCATCGATCTGTACAACTTTCGAAAGGTGTCACTGTAGCCTTTTGAAGATCCAATGGAGTAAGAACAATCGTTATTATTTTCCTTTCTCATCAGGTTCTTGCATTGCATGGTGGTCTCATCCACCTGCTGGTTTTCAGATCTATTCTCATGGTAAGTATCCCATCTCATATTTTCACTTTGCCTAACAGTATCAACAGCATCTAGCTTGCTTTCCAATCTTTTCTCACAAGTTTCTGTCACCACCAACTTCTTAAATTGCAGTGCAGAATCTTCTGCCTCGGGTTTGTTTTCTAATCTATTCTTAGAATCTTCATTGGTGCTTTGGATTATGAATACCTGCTTCAATTTATTGACAACACATAGAGGGTTGTCTCTTGTAGATATGATGTTTTCCCCGTGTGGAAAATCAGGATCATGGAGACCAAGCCTTGCCCGACCAAACAGTGTTAGAGGTGGCCCTTTGCTTGGAGGAGACAGCTTTTTCTTGCAAGATGATAAGTTAATAGGACACAGTTCAGATTCTGCATAAATTTGGGTGGGCCCTTCAACCACGGGAGAACAAGCTACAGTTTTGACAGGTGAATTTACTGGTGGACAATTTTCAACGTCAATATCCAGAAGCTTCCACAGAGAACCATCAGAACTTATTTTGGAATCAGAACAATGCTTCCTAACATAATCCAACTCCATTGCCCGACAACTGGGGGTTGTTGACACAACTCTTTTAGGAGCAAGTAGTTTCAAAGCCCACTCTAGTTCTTCCCTAGATGAGTGGATTGAGTAACAGACATGCCAAACGCCAAACTGATCCTTTATTGCTTCATTAAATCTTATCTTCCTTCGACTATCCATTTCTAAACGCTCTTCCTCGCATGCAAACCACATTGCTGAAGGTCGTATAACGAGGGGCTCATGCTGAAAATTAGCTTGGGCCTCTGCAAGCTTTGCTGCTGCTCTTTCAGATAGATTAGGGAAACCATTAAACACCTGGAAACGAGAAGTTGAAACTTTCGAAAGGATTTCAGGAACTATGAGCGTCAGTGATTGGAAACAATCAGGATTGGTTGCCTTATCAACATAAATCTTGGACCCAAAGGTTCTGGACACTGTGGTCAGAATCTCTTCCTGACCCAGAAGGTCACAGGTTAGATACACAGTGGGTGCATTTGGGTGCTTCCATATACAATTGACAACCTAATTCGTGGATATAAAATATTATATCAGCTTAAACATCATGGCATACACATGTTAGTTAGTCTGTTCAAACGTCGAAGATAAGAGAAATATCAACAAATGATTAGAGCCTTATAACCTACTAAGACTAATCAAAATAATGACAAACAAGCAAAAAAAAAAACTAATCATTATAATAATATTCTTAAAGAACTTTATAAACAAAAGCCCAATCCTTTTCTTATAAACATATTCACTGTCTGTCTTGATGATATCATTCTTGTTAAGGAATAAGGTTAAAAAATGTTAGTTTTTTTATTACTCTTAAGATACAATTTATGTTGCTCCTACCATTTATTTTTCTTGAGGTACCCATGTCTGACACAAATGGAGATATAGGTATAGGGATATAATCCTCTAAAGACACTCCAAACCAAAAACATGGAAAAACTTTAAAAAAATTAAACTTACGGATGCATGCCCGAATCTGAAACACCCAACTTCCGGTAACATAGCATTTAAATACAAAGCAACTACTTGCTTATCCTCCTGCTTTAGTGCCTTACTAAAAAAAGCTATGTCTAACATCTAACGTAAATTATTTCCTTATTTTAAGGTTAAATACATCACAGTTCGGAAAAGAAAAAAAGGAAAAAACCACGCAGAGGAGTTGACCCCCACCCCCCTCTTTTGAAATGCCAGTGACTAAGGAAATAGTGTCAGCTTATGGTAGACCAACCTCAGTGGTATTTCTTAGGTTGGAATATGCATTCATGAGAAATGAAAGCATTCTAAATTCCAGTTAGGCCTACATTGAGAAGAAAAATGAAAAGGAACATTAGTAAGAAAACAAGGACTACCTGATGGATTGCAGAATGCTTGCTGGGTAGATTTCGAGAGAATCGACCAAACGTGCAGTCTAGAAAAACATAATCAAGACGACATTGTGGCTCTTTTCCTTTCCTGCCAATGTACATCTCAGGCAAATTTTGGAGGCACTCAGGGGTGAGTCTACAGTCTCCAGTATGCAAGATGTTACCAAAACTGCCTTCAAACAAGAACATAACTGCTCCTGAAATTCATACAATCTATCAATTTCTTCTTAAATCATAGCCTTTGCATACAGCTGAAAATATAGAGAAAATTACCAAACAATCCCCACACCCCACACCACTTCTTCCTGAAAGGAGAAAACATCAGCTTCAAATGTCTCTTCTAAAAGTCCAACACAACGAAAAACTAAATTTCATCACAAAAGAGGAAAGAGAATGCCATCGAGTGAACAGATCAGATGCTTTAATCAGTTCTTAAATAAAAGTTTATCAGTAAATGACGAAGAGATTCTTAATCTAATTCAATCAGAACTGTCTGCGATACTAGAAATCCAATACTCTTCATCATCAAAAGACCAATTATAGAACATCAGATTCATAACAAGTACACCATTATAAATTCCCATTGATTGTTACTTTTGCTACTTGCTTTTTGTTATTAGCTTTTAACTTTCTTCGGAATTTGCCATAAAACAAAAGCAAAATGATAATTGATTAAAAAGGAAAACGGCCAAAATATAAGACCAAATGTAACATAATTGCTTCAAATAAAAGCAGAACACATTTTTTTATCCAAAACATATAAATTTTAATCATCAAAACTAGTACTTACTCTATCATCCAAATACATTGCTGACTTGTTGCTTTTGAAAAAAAAAAAAAAGTATCAATCCAATAGAATCTTGTGGTAATTTGTTTGCATAAGCAAATACAAAATCGCTTAATTATTCCCATACTTAAACCTACAAAAGAAAATAAAATTCTCAACTTAAAGCTATCACAACAATCAAATTTAAAATAACGCGATACTGAGATGTGATAAATAAAGAATCCCCAGATAACAAATCAATATAAAAATGACAAAATAGACCAAGAAATCAATCAAACAAATTAGAAAAAGCATAACTTACCGGGACAATGATAAGCATCAAAAGCTGTAACCCGAAATTCCCCATCCGGATCATCTATAACAATAGATTCCCCTACTTCAATTCCCACGAACAAAGAATCATCAGGTTGCAAAACCCAAAAAGAAAAAAAAAGCATTAGATAACAAAAGAAAAAAAAAAAAAAAAACACTAAATAAGTTCCTCCAAATTCCAAAATTATGAAGAGAAAGGGGCACAACCTGAGGGTAGTGTAGAAGAACAAGGGATTTGGTGAGATGGGTAGAGTAAATTGGATAAGAAAAGTGAGAGGAAATGCCAGAAGTATGATCTTTATGAGCATGGGTCAAGAAATGGTGTCTCTTTCTCTTCGAAGATGGACTGAATGTGTCCACTGAGAAAGGTAGCCCCTTAGGCATCTCTATTGGCATCTTTTCTCGATGATTATCTGGTTTTGGCTGAGAAAATGCATGTGAATTTGGGGCTCTTTTTATTTGGATCTTCGCTCAAAGGCCCCAATGGAAGGAGAAGGAAGACAAATAAATAAGGGAAATATTTTATTCCGGAATTGGGTGAGAAACTGGAATTCCAGAATCTTATGTAGAACAGTGATCATCTGCACCTGGCTTTTTTATGGATACTTACACCCGACTCGCTTTAAATACTAGGCTAAAATATTAAAATTTATAAAGAAGCTTGAAATTATTTATTATTTTCTTAATAAGTCATTATATATTTATTATATTTGATTCAATTAAATTTTAAAAATGTATTTTTAAAACTACTTTAATAAAATTTTAAAAATTTTCAAATTTTTTAAAAAATAAATGAATTTCAAACTTGAAAATATTTTTTAAAAAAATTTTTAAAATATATTTTTAAAAAATACATTAAATTTTCTATTTTTTTTAGCTTTTAAATAAAGCACCAATCAATCGAAATAAATTTTCGAAAGTAATATTTTAAATTCAAAAATTGGAAATGCTAAATCTATAAGATGAAAGAAAAAACTTTCTTTAAATATTTAATTTAACTCATAAATTTTCACATTTTAAACATATCGGTGAGTGAAAAATGAAATTACTAATTTACGTACCAAAATATATAAATAGACTCATTTAAAAATCAAGAATATTAATTAAACAAGTTTAGAGTGATAGTAGTTTCTTTTATTATTATTTAAGATTATGAAGAATTGAATTATGATCAATAAAATTAAAAATTCAATGCTTTACCAACAAATCATACGATGTGCTCGACGGTTAATGGGTAAAAATGCAAATTTATTGGTAAAATAAGTATATTTTAGTTTGATTAAAATTTACACTTTTACTTTTTATTTTTATTTTTTTAATCTCTCTTATAAAAATAAAATATTTCGTTAAATATTCCATTATTAATATTCAAAATTAATTTTGGAAAAAACAAGTGTAAAATGTATCCATAATGTGCCTCATTAAAATAAATCCAACTCTCACGGTGGATTAGGTTTTTACGCAAATTAGGGACTTTTATCAAACATAACAAGGAGGTTAGTCTCGTGTTGTCCGGGATAATTTGTTTTGACATTGTATATAAAAAAATAATTTTAACTATGATAATGGTATTAATAATTTATTGTTAATTACTTTATAATATTTTTATAATTTTTTATTTGTCCATTTTTTAAAGTGAAATTTCTTATAAACATAAAATAATTTTTTTATATCTTAATATAATATATTATAATATAGATGTAATTATATAATAAAACAGGAATGGATGAATGTATTAAAATTAACATAAAATAAACTATAAATATGTCAAAATTTATTGAAATATATAATATGTTAAGTACGATTATAGTCCAAGAAACTGACACGAATATAAACACGTCAACATGTGGCACAAATTTGGGAGATCAAATGGTGTCACTTAGACTTGATTATTTTGGACATTACATGGTTACATGACATAAACAAAACATGAGAAAAATAATTAAAATATAATATAAAAATAAACTTGACAAGAATATACAAGTGTTTTAAAATCTACATAAAACGAATCACTAATATGTTAAAATTTATACAAATATATAATACCTTAAATATAATTATGATATAAAAATAATATGAACACGTCGTCGTGAATATATAAAATAAAATATTACACAAAAATACCCCAACAAAAATTTTTAAATAACAGGGTTGTCACGTGGCAATTCCAAAGGAGGGTTTTTCAATTTGAGGGATTGTTTTAATATATAGTTTATAGATTTTTAGTTTTATGAGCAACGACCTATTGATTAAATCGGTTTTGACTTGTACTGTGAAAACTTTTCAGCATGTCATTTTATATTAAGATTTTTTTTATTAATTATAAGCATGTAAATGTCAAAAATGAAATTAAAATCTTCATCACTAGGAAAAAAATTATAATCATAGTATTAATATTTGTATTTTAAAAATATATTTTACTATTATTTTAAACTCATGCGATGCACGATTAATTTTTTATATCAACGCATAGTGGGTTGGTTGTTGTTCCTTATATGAGTAGGTCTTATTGAGAACTATTACTTCTAGTATTAATATTTTCACCAAAAAAGGTTAATTCTTTTTTTTTAAGTTATAAAAGTTTGATGAAATATAAAGAGGAAGAGAATAAAATTTGAGAGAAAAAGAGAAAAAAGCAAAAAAATAAAAAAAGGCCCACAATAAAAGAGATTAAAGTATATGATTATGATGATAATGATTAATGTAAAATAAAGTTATTAATTAGGAATAACAAACAAATATATTTATTAAAAAAAAAGATAAGAACATATTTATGTCAAATATTGTATTTAACCATTCAAAATATATTAAAAAGAGTTAAAATAAAATCCAAGATAAAATTAATTGGTAAAAATAATATATTATATTAAATTCAATGAATTTATATAACATTTGAAATTTAATTTCTAATGCATTAAAACCCAAAAATAAAAATAAAATATTAATTTTTATATTTAATTTAATATTATTAATATAAATAATAAATTAATTAAATTTAAAGAATGCTTAGAGATTGCCAAAATCCTTCATTCAATTAGGAAGGCTATGAAAATGAGTCAAAGCAAAGAAAGTTTGAACTGGTTTTCATAGACCGACTTCTTTATCTTTTACGATATTTTAGTTATTGTTATCTCACTTTTAAGATTTATCAAAGGATTGAGTTTTATAATTTTTTTAATTTGAATTATTTATTTTAACTAAAATTGCTGTTTAATAATAATTTTTTAAAATTTAATTTATAAAAATATATAAATATTGTTATAAAAATAATATTAAACATAATGCATGAGATAAAATTAACTAGTGAGATTAATATATAATATTTAAATCAATGAATGAGATAAAAAAAACTATGAATGAGATAAAATTAATACTATATTAAATTCAATAAATGACAAATTATTAATTTCTTTTATATTTTTAGTAATTTAACCTTTCTATTCATTAAATGAGAATGAGATAAAATATTAAACACTATAAATAAGATAAAAATTACTAGTAAAATTAATGTATTATATTAAAATTAAATTCAATAAATGAGAAAATATTAATTGGTAATAATATTTATGTTATATTTTTAGTAATTTAACCATTCATATTCTATAAAAAGAGTTAGACAAAATTCAAAAAAATAACAGATAAAGTTAATATATCATATTAAATTCAATAAATGAAAATGAGATAAAATTAATTTATTATAACAAACATAAAAAAATGAGATAAAATTAACTGGAAAAATTAATTTATTATATTAAAATTCAGTGAACTTATGTATCTATTAATTAATATATTATGAAAAACTCCTTGAGAAATGTAATGCATAAAAAATAATAAGTAAAATTATTAATTAATATTATGAAAAAAATCTTTGAGAAACGAAATTCAAAAAGTAGTGAATAAGAATAAGCATATTTCATTAATTCAGTGAATGAACATAAGATAAAATAAATATATTATATTAAAAATGAGAAAATATTAATTGCTAATCATTTTTATATTGGATTTTTAGTAATTTAACCATTTAAATCATATTAAAAAAATTAAAGCAAAATTCAAAACTAATGAATAAAATTAATATATTGTATTAAATTCAATGAATGAAATGAGATAAAATTAATCTATTATATTAAACATAATGAATGAGATAAAATTAAATAATTATATTAAATTTAGTGAGTCTATGTTATTAATTAATATTATGAAAAAAAATTTTGAGAAATGTAATGTATTAAAAATAATAAGTAAAATTATTAAATAATATTGTGAAAAAAATCCTTGAGAAATGAAATTCAAAAAGCAATGAATAAAATTAAATATGTTATATTAATTCAGTAAATGAGAATGAGATAAAATTAATATATTATATTAACAATGAGAAAATATTAATTGATAATAATTTTTATATTATATTTTTAGTAATTTAACCATTCAAATTCTATTAAAATGAGTTAAAACAAAATTCAAAAAAATGAATAAAATTAATCTGTTATATTGAACACAATGAATTGGATAAAATTAATTGATAAAATTAATCTATTATATTAAATTTAGTGAATCTACGTATCTATTAATTAATATTATTAAAAAATCCTTAAGATATTTAATGCATAAAAAATAATATATAAAATTATTAATTGATATTGTAAAAATCCTTGCAACGAAATTAAAAAAATGAATAAAATTAATACAAATGAGAATGAGATAAAATTTATATTCAAAATAAATTCAATGAAAGCAGAAATATTAATTGGTAATAATTTTTTATTAGAATTTAGTAATTTAACCATTCAAATTCTATTAAAAAGAGTTAAAACAAAATTCAATAAATAATGAATAAAATTAATTTAATACATTAAACAAAATGAATGAAATAAAATTAATTTGTAAAATTAATCTATTATATTAAATTCAATGAACGTATCTATCTATTAATTAATATTATAAAAAAAGTCATTGAGAAATCTAATGCATAAAAAATAATAAATAAAATTATCAATTAGTATTATGAAAAAATCTCTAAGAAAAAAGCCCATAATAAATATTAGCATTATATATATATATATATGTATATTATAGATATAGATATAGATTTGTATTTGTATTTGTAGTAAAAACATTTTTCATTTATGAAGTCTAATTTAATAGGTGATTTAAGCTGGAGACCAATGTGGTTGGTATCGACCCAACCAGTTAGCAAGTATAGATTTCGAGGCATATCGAACAACATTGACAATGTATCATTTTGTTTCGATTTTATATGGATCTGTATCAGTTTACATTTGTTATCAGCTAGTTTCATTTAAAAATTTTTCTTATTTGATTTTATAATCAATTTTGATATATTTTTTTATCATGATCATTGTTATTTTTTTCCATAATTTTATTTAAAAATAAAACTTGTTCATTGAGTTAAGGTATTGAACTAATTAATAATTTATTTTATTTTTTAAAAAATTTTATATGTATTTTATTTATTTGATGTTTAAAAATTTTAAATATTACATATTTACTATTTTGAAATTTATTATGCATATAAATATATTATGTTTTATACTTGTATATAATATATATTTTACTAGAAAACTTGAAAATAAATTATACATCGAAAGAATTAATGCAAACTAAGGAAAGTGTTTAAGGCTTTATTTGAATTTACTGTAAGATTAAAAATAGAAATGACAATAAAATTAAATATTAGAGCAGTGAGATTAGATATTATAATAGTGAGATTTATATTTAAATTTAAACGTAGTGGTGATAGTATGATGGAATATAATGAAATAAAAAATGATCATTAAAGATATCAGATTAAAATATTTTAATTATATAATTATTTATTCACTAAATAATATTTAATTATTTATTATATTTTATGAATGTTTAACATATTTTAAATTTTAAAAAAATTATTCACTAAAAAATTTTAAAATATATTTTATATTAAAAATATCATACATCTAATGACAATTTATTTAATTATTGATTAATTTATTTACATAATTATATTATATTTTTATTTTTATTGATAATTATTTATTTTTATATATTATTAATTTTATAATTATTTTATATAATCAATTATTATTATTATTATTATTATTATTAAATTAAAAAAAGATTAAAAATGGAAAAAAAATGCCGCAAACGCAACGAGATTTAATGATGTGGCGCGGTGGAAACACTTCTATCGCGTCACGTTGGTGTCATCCTAACAGGTAATATATTCTCAATTATATTCGTGACAAGAATAATCGTGCCGAACCAAAAGAGTGCTTTAATAGAGGACAACTGTAAAAGAGATATTTGTCCAGCGCCATCAACTAACATTAAAATAGGCTAGGGTCCGATAGGATACTGCAACTCCAACAGGTATTCCGATTGTTGTCCCAACTCCCAAGAATCCACCAAAAGAAAACAAACGCATAAAAATAAAACAAGTTATAACCAACCCCAACCGTCTCGCATGCAAATGTATCCATACCACACCAAACACAAACTAAGAACAAAACAAAATTATATATATTATAAATATGTTTATACGATGATGATGCTGTAGAAAAAATATGAAAATTTCAAGGTGAATTTCTTGCCCCAGTTTGTTAGATCTAACCCCACCTGTAGCTATTGGATAAGAACTTGAAAAGGGCCCTACCGAAAATAAAACAAAATAGCTTTCCACGGCAGCACGTTATTTATGGAAATTGCTAACTTAACATAATTTATGGAAATTGCCAACTTTGTCTCGGTTATATAGTTAGTTGAGCTTGGAAATGAATGAATGAAATGATCAAGTGAACGATCATGACCAGATTTATATCCTGATTCAATGACCCTTGGCCAAACTTAACCTTACTCACCCCCCTCCCCCTCCAACACGTGAATGATAGACAGACAACAAGACTACCAAGTAATGTCCGCAACTTGAAAGGACAACCCTGTTTTTCCGATCTTTAGTTAGGCAATATGATATTTCTAGACATGACCATCCGTTCCAGTTTTCTCAATCAAGGACGTTCATAAGAATTGATAGAGAAACATATTTAAGAAGCCTGTTTCCATAGAAAGGCACAAAATACAACTCACTTGAGCTTCATTTGGACTCGCAGTGAGAAGGGTTTCCCCTTCGCACGGTGCTTCAAAATGAAGCCTCAATATGTGGCTAAAACGCAATGGTATCATACGGCCTGCTCAATCTGTTGATGACTAGTGATGGTATCACGTACTTTATGAATTTGGTATACAACAGCATGAATGTTACAGATGAAGTCACCACTTTCCATATACAAAAAAAATCAACAAGATAATTTTACAAAGATAAAATATCCTAGCACCTTAATCTTTCCCGTACAACAAAAGTCCCGTTGTCCCCAAATATTCCCACTTCGAGTAGCCTTAAGTTATAAAATGCAATCACATTATTCTAGTTGGCTAGGAAAATAAAACTGCCAAATTTCCCAAAGTTGGGAGTATCCATCCTTTCATCTAGTAAGTATGCTTGATTACATTAGCATTTCAGATGGATTGGAAAATGATATTTTATCCTACTGCTATTTACAATATCTCAAATAGGTCTTGTTCTTGGCGAGGTTCCCGCTGTTGGAAATTTTAGTTGTGCAGCTTCAAGCCAAGGATCCTGAGTGTATCTTGGGTTTGATCTCGATGCATTCCCAGTGAAGTCACCCATGTTGTAACCACCCTGTCCTACAAACTGAAAAGCTGGATGAGGGGGAGAAAGAAAACAACTCCTGTGTGCTGGACCATATCTTAATGGGCTTGAAGAAGGAGATACAGGCAAAGATGTGATTGTTCTTGCATTATCTCTGTACATGAACACATGATAGGTGAGTTACTTTAGAAGTTCATGCATGTATTTACGCAAAGAAATGAAAAACAACATTAGTACCTTGGGCTCCAAGAAGCTCTTGGAGTTGTAGCCATTCCCCTCGTCCCATAATCTCCATCAAATGAGTGCATATTATTTCTATTCGACTGCAGTTCTAATATGGGCTGCTCAGAAAGTTAAAATAACAATAGAGATTAGCTTATATCTGGCTTTAGTTACTGATAATGATTAGAAAAGCTCAACTACATGTGTCCATTAATATTATACAAAATTAAATGGTGCTAAACAATATAATGGTATAGTTACTATTTGAAATGGAAGAAAACAAAGTAATATCAATGTCAGAACAAATCTCGTAAGATGGCTCACTTGAGCGTAGTAAAGTAATTTCATCTTCAAACACTGTTGTTGAACTGCAAAAGCCACAAATTTCTGGCTTCTTGGTGTGGGTTTGCCAACTATGATTTTAACAGCAAAAGCCAATTTTTTTTATCCGTTTAACATTGCCGTCACAATAAAACGCAGCTTTTGACCTCAAAAGCCACGTTCACAACAACGCTAAACCAGCTATAGTAGGTTTCTGTTTGTGCAGCGTATCCATTTCCAAAACAACATGACATGATGACTTTCATATTAAAACCATGACGATGAAGTTGTTCCAATGAGCATTTTCTAAACTAATCAGTTCAGAATGGGCTACTGAGGTATTCAATATATGTATAGAAGACAAAGACCATGCGGAGTAATAAAAATAATTAGGAAAGAAAAAAAAAAGGAACCGGAAACAAGCATATTGAGAATATATACCGGAGTTCTGCTTCCATCAAAAGTGTACGGAAATGCATCCTTGGTTATGCTGATGTTAGCAACTCTTGTTGTTGCTTGGTCACGAACGAAAGGGTGTTCTAGCAGTTGCAAGGCTGTAGGACGTGCTGACGGTTCTCGTTGCAAGCAAAGCCTAATGAAACTTTTTGCTTCATTAGAAAGGTGATCAGGAATCTCCGGAATATCTTTGCTGTTTCCAATCTTAAATATTGCAGCCACCTGTTGAATCCGAAAAAAAAGGATTACTCGTATGGTTTAGAGCTAGCCAGAAAAAGACATTATCTGAGAGACATCTGGAATTAACACGTCGCACCCCTTCATACTGATTCCATGGTGGTTTTGATGTTGCCATTTCAAGTATAGTACAGCCCAAGCTCCAGATATCCACTGCAAGGTTGTAGCCATTTGTATTCATTACAACCTGAGATCAGAAAAATATGCATATAAATGGCCATAGCTTGGAGAACTGAAGTGGGAAAAATAATTAGCACTATGATAGCAGTTAAAAAGTTTCTAACGATAGAAAAAGGGAGTGATTCTGCAATCACATAGTTGAGACAGAGGAAAACTGATACCTCAGGTGCCATCCAATAAGGACTTCCCTTGAATGAAAGCATTGTACCACAGGCTGCTATCTGGATCAGAAAGAAAGAAAATAAGTGGCCTGTCTTGATAATTAACTGGGGAAAGAAAAGAACATAGAAAGTCGCAGAAAAGATCACTGGCATTTTCAGTTTTCATTCAAAGAATTCCAATTTGTTAGATTTATATTTCTCAATTTTCTGCCTACAGACTGAGAAAAAGGGTGGCAGGTTTCTAATTTTAATTCACAGGTTTCCAATTTGTTAAATTTACATCAAAGCCTAAGATTTTCTGCCTAAAGACCACAGTCAGTTCCATAAAAGGCAGAAAGGAATAAAAAGGAAAATGTGAACTTTGCAGATAAATTGGGTAAGGGATTGTCTAAAGGAAAATATTTTCTACATAAGAAAATGAAAATTTTCTTTACAACAAAATTAGCATCCTATCAATGTTGTTTGCTAGATACTTATTATCTTAGCCGCAACTATTTTTGAGAGATATTGAAGCTTCAGTATTCTAGAATTAATCTCATCATCCCCAAGATGAGATTAAGTAACATACATGTTTCGCCATGCCAAAGTCTGCCAACTTGATTTCACCAGTAGGATCCACTAGTATGTTTGCCCCTTTTATGTCTCTGCAATGCGAATCCACAGCTTTAAAAAGTAAGATACAGTTGAAGCCTACCCACAACAGAAACCTAAGCATCCATAACTAGAACTACATCCAAGTACCTATGCACTGTATTTCTTCCATGTAAGTAAGCAAGCCCGGAAAGAATTTGTCTTGTATAGTTTTGAATAACAGGTTCATTGAAGGCGCCATATTCTTGAAGCAATTTGTGGATTGAACCACCAGAGACATATTCCAAGTAAACAGAGAGTGTTTCATCACCCTGGAAAATGGCAAATGAATTTACTAAGAAGCAAGGTCCAATTAACTGGTAGCAGGAGAAGGATTCCAATGATCATTCTCCCGTCCCCTTTCAGTTCATTTCACAATGCTATTGAATCCTTTGCATGCATGTCCTCCAAAGCAGTATTTAAAACCGTACCAGTTCACTTCCATAGTATCGAACAATGTTTGGATGAGAAAGCTGACTCAGCAAATTTATCTCCTGTTTATATTAACAAGGATTAGAAACCAGACACTCAAATGTGGCAACTTGTAAATGGTTTCAATATTAACTAGTAAAAAGATACAGGAAAGAGAATTCCAACAGAGGTTACCTACAATGATGTATCCAGTGAGAACCAGACAAAACTATTACCTGGTTCAGTTGCTTGAGGCTTTCTTTTGATGACTGATCGTCAGAAACGACCCTGACTTCTTTTATCGCACACATCTGTCCACTTTCACTGACAAACATGGATACACAATATTTAGAGAATCATAATGGGGAAAAAATATAAACCAACTTCGGCTATATATTAGGAATCTGAAGTCATATTGCTTCATAAATATCTTTCTTATGTTGCATATTAGCAGAATACATGACATCTATCTTTTGTTACTGACATGTATCTTAACCCTTTAAGCATTTATGACTCTTGCAGTGTATGATAATTAACCTATATATAGAAAGCAATTCCTACCTATTAAATCCAAGATAAACATGTCCAAAAGTTCCCCTTCCTAAGAGTCTCCCTCTACGCCATTTCGAAAGAGTGCAAGGTGTATTTTCACTCACTCCACAAGTTCTTGTGCTAGGCAAGGCAGAAGGACTAGTTGGAGAACCAGGTGGAAGAGGCAACTTATGAAGCACAGACTTCCCATCTTCCTTTCTCCCTGTAGATGACTCAAGACTCACTCCAGACAATCGATGATGAAGCGACGTCGGGCTGGTTGCCCCTCTCGACCCTGGACCAGGGCTTCTCGACCTCATGTTCATTCTAATATCACCTTGGCCTCTCACATCAGTACATGGCCTGTATTTAAGTTGAACATAGAAATGCTTAGTCTCTTTGTGCAGAGCCTATATACCATATGACATATGCCATATTGCTTACAGATGTAAGTATCCAAAAATATCAATCAAGAATTACCTTAAATTTGGGAACACAGTAGTGATTAGTTTACGGAAAATTAAAGTGACAAGATAAAGTTTGGACTTTCGGGAAAAATGTTTAATAGTCCTAAATTCAGAAAAAGAAATATATAAAATTATGGAGGTCTGAGGTTTGAGCACAAACGTTGAGAAAAAAACAAATCCTGTATTCTAATTCTAACTGAAAAGTGAAAAAAGAACCCCCCCCAAAAAAAAAAAAAACCTTAACCCAAAGTAAACATAACTCTGACAGCTAAAAAATAATAGAGAGACTTTCAGTTCCAAAAGTCGAAAAACTTAGAAGATGGCAGACCAAAATATATATTATGATAAAATTAACAGAAGCACTCTAACTCTGACACCCAAGAAAAAAGAGAGAGTATTTTTTTTATAATAATTAATCAATAACTGCTCCCATTAATTCAGATATTTAAAAAAAAAAAACAATAAATTAAAATCTCTCAAAACATAGAATCCCATATATGTAAAAAGGGAAGGGGGGAACCTGTATTGAAAAGGATCATTTGCAATCTGATTATCTTCGGAAGAGCCAGAAGAACTAAAACTAGAAACCGACGGAGACCCAGATCCCAACCCGACAACATGATCACTTTGCGTCGAAGAGACAGATGGTCTCGGCAAAGGAATCCCTCTTTTTTCCCCTGAATCCGAATCGAAACCCGAAAATCCGGAAGATCCATTACCAGCAAAAAGAACCCCGAAATCCTTGCTGGGACGTGGCGAATTATGGGTGTTTAAAACAATCCCTCCTCCATCATCGAAGCTCTTAGGGCGGTTCTTCTTGTTGTTGTTGCTGGTCTTGTCATCGGCTGCTGCTACAGCTATTACCGTTGCTTTCTTTTTTCCACAGGTGGCGGCGGCGGCGGCGGAAACAGTAGAAGCGTCGGTCTTATTAGGAGAAAACTTGATTAATCCTATGGAGGTACCACGAGAACTTCGATTTACAGGACTCCCTTCTTTGTTCTTAGTCGACTTTTTACTCCACCAACCAGTCATCTTTTATATATATATATATATATATATATAATTTTTGTTTGAAGAAGAAGAAGAAGGGTGAAGACTCCTGTAAGGAAATGGAGAGACGAAAAGTTCTGATCTGTAAAAAGAAATGGAGATTTTATATGTAAAATGGGAAACCCTGAGGAAACTGAGAGAAAGAGAAAGAAAATTTTTTATTGAATTTTTAATTTAAATTAATTTAATGGAGTAGTGGGCCCACCACTACAGTGAGAAACAGCTAAGCTAAGCTAAGCTAAGGGAGGGAAGAAGGGAGTCGGGGAGGGGGGATTTGTCGGACGGCCGGAAGGTGGTAGGATAAAACGAAAGTGGGGGGTGGGGAGAGACAGTGAGGATGACATCGCTTCTTTCTTTCTCTTAATTTTATATTTTTTATGAACAATTATTATTAAGTAATATAGGAGAGTAACTAAAAGGCAAGTGTGTGTATTACGTATTTTGTGCGCGTGGGGGTGTAACAATACGATTGGTGGCATATGGTTAAGACTTTGTCTCTCTTTCTTTTTATTGTTAGTTGCCACCTTGTTTTTTTTTTTTTTTTTTCACTTTCTGTCTCACAACATCTAACCATGCCAGTTATCACTCCTTTCAACTTGTAACGTATGTGCTTAGCTCAACAATGATGTCATTAATATTTATTAATTAATGTTTATAGTTATTACTATTATCATTACTTAAAATTTATTTATTTATTATTTAGTTTTTAATAAATTTTTATTTAATATATTATTTTTATTAAATTTAAAAAATTCATTAATTACACTCTTTTATAATAATTCACTTATTTGATGTCTATAACACTAATTTAAAATTATTTATTTATCATTTTAAAAATACTTTTTGTATTTTATATATTATTTTTAATAATTAAAAAATCACACATTAAAATTATATTTTCTTTATGCATATATATATTTATATATAAAAGCAAATGTTATTAGGCATAGATTAATATTTGTCTTTTAATAGATGTCAGTTTAACTGCATATTGATTTATATTCCTTCCATTTTTTATTATAATAATTTCAAGATAAATTAAATTAAACCTCTACGTTGAAATTAAGATGACAAAAAAAGTTTTAAAATATGATAATTCGAAAACACTTTATTCTAGAGATAAAGAAAAACAATTGCATATATTGATTCGAATTTTAAAATTCGTTAAAAATATTTTTTTAAAAAATAGGTATATAAATGAAAAGAGTTAAACCCAAAATTTTATTATTGTTATTTTTATTTTTTTAAAAAAATTTATGTCATTTTAAATTAATTTTACGTTGGATACTGTTATTTGGAGCTATAATTGCAAGTTGGATTTAGTGTTTGATAAACACAAATGATGGCATCTTTGCAGTTCAATTTTTTTTTTTCAAAATTTAAAAAAAAAAGAAAAAAGAATTTTACAATTATTTCTTGTATCAATCATGAATGATAATAATCAAATGTTTAAATAAAGTATGCGAAAAATAGACAAATTCTCAAGCACTTATTAATTATTATGTTGAAGTGTTGTTTTTATATATTTGGATTAAGGAGAGTTTTATAATGGATAATAATTAAAGCATTTATTTTAGAAAAATAATACTTAGTGCATTATTTTAACTAAACTAAAAATATATAATTTTCTTTATAAATGCCATCTTATCAAATGCACAACAATTATTTAACATTAATTCAAGTTTTAAAATGATTTCATATTTAACATGTTAGAAAATTTTAAATTAATTCATACAAACAAACACAATCAGTAAATCAATGCATAATTATAAAATTTTAAAATAAAATTAAATAAAACTTACTTATGATTAAACTTGAATTTAAGGCCTCAAGATTCTTTAATCATTGATTTTACTTTTTTTAACATGTTTAATTTTCTTTTAATGCAAAAGAGTGTAAAATGTAATTACTTAAAAAAGTTATTTAATAAGTAAAAAAAATGAAATTTATATTTTAACATCAATTATAATAAATTAAAAATGAACGTATTTAAATTTAAATATTATCAAAAATTAATATTTAGTAATATATATAAAAAAAATTATTGAATCTCTTGTTTTAGTTCATAACTCAAAATACATATATATATATATATATATATATACATAGTTCAATAATTATGGCGAACCACCGTCCTCCTCGTACTAATTATTGAATAAAACAAAATTTTATCACTTTTTCTTCATTTATGTTTAAAAGAATGCCTTGTCAACTTAGCATTAAAACAATTTGATATTTAAAAAAAAATAAAAAATTGAATTATTTCTTTCAATAAAGATGAAAATAAATTTTAAATAAAAAAACCGCCACTTGTGATTTGTCAAACTCTAACGAACCAAGTGTAACTGTACGGTTGGCAACTGCAAACAAGACAATTTTTCCTCGTTCTCACTTGATCTTTATTCATATTTATCTGAGACTTATTTCAAATTTGATTTTAACTAAGACACTAACATTTAATTTCAAAATGAAAAGACTCTCTTGATTTAATTTGTGTTGAATTATTTTATTTTGTACTTACATTATATTCAGTGTTTATTTGATTTGATTTTTTCTGATTTAAGTCAAACATTTT
Organism: Adansonia rubrostipa; assembly: GCA_038381775.1. NCBI lineage: Eukaryota > Viridiplantae > Streptophyta > Magnoliopsida > Malvales > Malvaceae > Adansonia > Adansonia rubrostipa. Next base: position 3,914,055 of record JBBYHM010000018.1, on the reverse strand, counting down.
TTTTTTAAGAAATCCTTAAAAAAGTTAATTTATTTTTAATGAATAAAATAAAAAACTTTAAAAATTGAAAATAAGAGTTTTTTAAAAATAAATTAAATCTTTACATAGTTTTTTATTTTCCTTTAAAAAAATATCATCATTCATTAAAATATAATCTAATATCTATAAAAAAGAGTTTATAAAAATAAATTACTAAATAATTTTATTTTTACTTTTAAAATTTTATTTTTTTATAATAACTTTTAAGTAAAAAAACTAAAAATATTTATTTTTACAATATCAAATCAAATACAAATGATAAAATTAAAAGATAAATATTTTAATAAATATTTAAAATTAAAACAACGTAAATTTTATCTAAAATCAGACTGATTTGAATTCGATCCATGCTAAGTTGGATTGAAACTCGGTGAGTTGAAGTTATTTTTACCATCCTGACCAAGTGGCAAGAAAAGAGTTAGCGTTGAAAAAGAATGCTAAAATATATAAGAATATTGTAATTTTCGGGAGCATTTATAGTTATAGGTTCTCAAATATTAACCGTTAAAAACGGGGGTTAAAGATGAAAGAAAGATTTTATGATATGATTGAATGAGAACGTTCCGTTCATCATCATGCTGTGAAAAAGGACAGAATCTTCATGGATTATTGTGCTTTTCTTTTTCTTCTTCTTTTCTTTTTTTGTCAATAATTATAATTAGATAAAATGAAGTACAGTCACAAACGGACTACACACGTACTTAAAATAATATATATATATATTTATATATATATATATATATTTTTTTAAATAAAAAAGTTGGCAGACAAAGGGCGAGAGACAGAGAAAGAAAAGGGTTGCCAGCCAGCTATGCTGAACGTGGGGTTTGGTACCCTAGATTTGAATATGGCAATCATGGATCCTTGGATAATATTTTTTTTCCTTCTTTTTTTTTTTTTATTTTGTCTGTTGCATTTTTAAAGCTAGAAATTATTAATGATTCCTATTTTTTATTAATATATTATTTTTATAATTTTTATAATTTTATTTATTACTCATCATGGATGATTCATTTATTTCTTAATAATTATATTTTATAATTTTTAAAAATTATATTTATCATAAATTAATTTGAAAAAAATTTTATTATTATTTCTTTTTTAAAGTAAAAAAGGTTAAGAAAAGTATCTGTATAAACTCAAATTATCAAGTTACTTGATTTGATATGCACATGGTAGAGTTTGTATAGCTATCCTTGTCCACTCCATGTGAAATCAAATTTTTTATGATTTAAAAAAATATATATTTTATATTTAATACACTTATATTTTTAAAAATAAAACTTATGATTTCAAAACTTGATTGAGAATAGAGGTGCCCATAAAGATAATTACTTTGTTAATCCAAGCTCAACTTAGGTTGGTCTATAATTTAAAAATATTAAAAAATTAAAAATTATTTATATATTTATAATTAAGTTCAAAGCAAAAATAAATTTTATTATATAAAGAGTAATTCGGCTCGGGTTGGCTCGATATGGCTTAATTTAGCTCGTTGATAGATTTAATCGAGACTTAACTATTAATTTTTTCAAAATAAAATCTTACTCTTAATTTCTTTAAATTATTAGAAAAACTAAATTTTGTTTTCTCTTGAATCTCTTCATTATCGTGAAAAGAATTTAATTAAAAAACTATATCTTACATAGAATACATTTAGCATAAAAAAATTATTTTTGAAAAAATTATTTTTTAAATTTATGCACTTGATGACTTCAAAATTAGTTTTTGCATATAATTGTTCAATTTATGTGAGAAAAACTCATATTTTTTATTTTCTCCCCTCTTTTTTATAAAAAATTCACATAAAAATAAAATTTATTCAAAGAAAAACAAATGTTTTATTTTTCAAACACAAAAAAGATCGACACACATGATTTAAACTTTTAGTATGGATTTAATCGCATGTGCATCATGTTACGTGATTTGATAATTACTACTTATATGAATATTTTATTATTTTTTAACTTTTGGCTAATAGATGGATAAATGGCAAAATTGTTTGAAAAGGTAATGAATATATATGAAACTTTTAAAAGTTATAGAAAAAATGAAATACCAATCAAAAGATAAATAGATTATAAGTGTAACTTCTAGAAATTATGATGAAAATTAAGCATTAATAAAGATCATGTAGGATATTATATAACCTTTAAAGATTAGAAATAAAAGAATACATCGGTTGAAATGTCTTCAATAATCAATGGATTTTACTTCATTTGTAATTTGTTTTTTCGGTTTTTTAGTATTGATTATTACAAGAAAATGAGTTTTGTATTCTTAATTGTTTAAAAGTCGAAATAAGAGTATCCTATATATACAAGAGGGCTCTCACCAAGTAAAGAAAAAAATCACCCCAGTAGTAATTACAGTATAATATCAGAATTATAGTCATTTCGTAGTCCTAATATTACTCTAATATTGTAACAGTTGACCACACAATAGTACATTAACAAACCATTCAAGCTTAAGGTGATACTGTAGATATCCACTTAGTTAGGAAATCAAATTGTGAAATTGACTAAGAAAAACGTCTTTGTGAAAATATTAGTTGGTGAGAGAAAAACATTTATCTCAATTATTTTTTTCTATACATTAACTTAAAAGTATTTAGCTCTAATTTGTTTAATATTTTAGACTATATTTTAATAAAAGATTACATATTAAATAATGTTAGAAAAATAAAAACCCGCAACAAAGCGTGGGATTACACACTAATTAAATATCAAAATTATCTCCAAAATTTTTATTTCAGTGTCAAACCTTTTCTCATAAACTTCCAAATTAATTTGTTATATATATATATATATATATATATATATATATATATTTGGGATGATTACGTTAAATTCGATGAAGGAGGAGGTTTAACTCTATACTAGAATGTTTATCTCGCTTCGTTAGGGATTTTTACTTTTGTTTCTATAATTTTAATTATATTAAAATTAATTATTTATTTAAATATTTATTAAATATTTTAGTATAAAGGTATATGTTAAAATAATTATATTTTAAGTTACATCTTCCTTGCAAATGCAAAAGTTTATTATTAAATCATTTTTAAATAATAAAATATAAAAATATAAAATTTAACTTTTTAAAATTATGCGACTAATTTATCAAAAAATTTAAGTTGACAATTTTTACCCATCATATTTTATTTTTTTATTTATAAGAGCCCAAATTGAATAATTACTCTTATTGTTTTTTCTTTCCTTTTTCAAACGATAAAAGAATAATTGTAAAATATTTTTTTCTCATATAAATATCTTTCTATTACTTTATTAATAATCATTATTATAATAACAGTATTATAAAGATTTTTAGTTAATCGGCACATTTTGTATTTCTCTCAAAAAATATTTCTTTTACTCTCTTTCCATACTAATAATTATTTATTTATTATAACGATGGTAAATAATAAATATTTAAGATTTATTAAATCAAGCTTGTAATTCTTTCTAAGTTTTATACCAAAATTAAAATTCTCTTAAATGTAGTTATTATTATAGTGACCCTAAGTTGTATATAATTTGGTTAAAATAATCTATTTTACAATTTTTTTTAGTAACCCCACAAAAAAAAAAGACGTTCTCTAAAGCATTAAGTACAGCTTTATATTAAAACTATAATAGTTTTCCTGTTCATTAAAATTTTGAATTCTTTTCCTATAATTTTAATTATATTAAACAATAATTATTTATTTAAATATATTTTTAAAAATTTTAATATATATTTATTACTTAAAATAATTATATTTTTAATGTAAAAATTAAATATTTCAAGTTACATCTTCCCAAAAATTCAAAAAACATTTATTACTAAATTTATGTTAAATAAAAATATAAAATTATAAAATAACTTTTTTAAAATCAAATGAAAAATTGCAAAAAAATAAAGCTTAAATCGATTTTTTTACCAATCAAATTTTGCTTTCTTAGTGTGGAATACAAATCGATCAATTGCTCGTTCTAGTATTTCCTTTTTTATTCTCAAAATATAAAAATAATTGCAAAATCCTTTTCACATATTTTCTATTTTTTATTTATAATTATTTATTATAATAATAGTAGATAATGACTATTTTATCTCTTAGGCATTTTGCAAAAAAAAAAAAATTCTTACCTCATTAATAATTAGATATGATAATATAAGAAACAAAAAATAATTTTGATTTAATAATTAATTTTGTAATTTTTTTAAAATTTCACATTTGATTTCTAAAATAATATTTGTTAAAATTTGAATTCTCAAAATATCTAAATTTATTAAATTATTTTTTAAAATAAAAATATAAATTGAATAATAATTAAATATGTAAATGAATATTGAATAGTATAAGATATTCTAATCCGTTATCCCTATAAATAAAGGGGATTTGGATGACGGATTTAGATATCCACACTATTCGAATCAAAGTCAAAATATATTCAAATAATAGATATCTAGTGATTCATATCCAAATTTGCTATGAATTTTTTACAAAAAATAAATATAATATTTAAATATGTAATATCTGAATCTGTAAAAAAAATCAGACAATATCAGAGACCAATTTTTTTTACAACCACTCGCCATTTCTAGTCAAAAACTTAATTTTTTTTATTTTTGTTAATAATTATTTATGATAATCACAATAAACTATAAATATTTTTATATATGCAATGACTTTGTAATTTTATCAATAAACTTTAAAGGAAAAAAACAGGTGTCATCGTCTCATCCCTGATGCGATGACGTTAATATGTAAGGTATAGATTTAATATAAACACCATAAATTATAAATATTTTTATACATGCAATTCATTTTGTAATATTATTAAAAAAAAACAGTTGTCGATGCTCTCATCCCTTTTTAATATATAAGGTACAGATTGGTAGAGACATATAGTATGGAGATTGTACTAACCAATTATGTTAATTACTTATTTAGCTAAGAATTCTAAAACAAAAAACATAGGACGGTCAAGCTTCTATATATTAATAATTTGATACTAGATTTTATACCACATACAAATACATATGAATTTTTATCTTCAGAATTAAAAAAATAAATAAAGAGAAAAATAAAATCATGTACAAAAATACATAGTGACTAAGTAGAAAGTTAAAAGCTGCATCTTTTGTTAATAAATTTACATAAATTACATTACATAAAAATACAAGTGTAACCTTTATTTCATATTTAATAAATTTATTTAAATTATCTTTTTATAAATTCACCAATTAAATTAATGACACTTAATTTATAATATTAAATCATTCTTTTTATAAACAAATAACTAGTAATAATAAACTCAATAATTTCTTTTTATAATAATATAGATTCAAAGCGAAGAATTAGCAAACAAAATTAATATTAATTATTGCATAACGCATCATAGCGCATCCGCATGCTTGCGCCTCCCCTTTGCATTGTTTCCTTTTTAATATATATAAATATATACACACACGCACGTACACATAGTAGGACAAAGTTCTTTTATCATTATCCGAAAAGTATTAAAAATCTAACAAAGAAATTTCACCAACAGTTATCAATCACAACCTAAAATTAGGTAAGCTACATTATTTTAAAATAAACGTTTCACATTGATAATTGAAGATTTTGATTGCTTTAATACGCTAAGGTAATTACACGTAAATTATCTATTAATTAGATTATTCGTTTAATTTGATAGATTTATTTTGAATTAGATCAAAGTTGAAAAAAAAATTTTATAATTTGAGTCAACTCGATCTGGCTCAAGTAATTATTTAAATAATAAAATATTATTAGTTAAATTTAATTAAAAATAAATATTATTGTAAAATAATTTTTAATATTTTAATAAATTTTAAATAATAAAATAAGTTTTTGAATTGAACTAAACCCAATCTGGGCAAACAAAAAGTTTTTTTTTTTTACTATTTGAGATTGGCTTACTCAACTCCCCCCTTAAACACCTCTCGTAGTAGGGGATGTAATATGTGTTTGCTTTTGATATCCATCATACTTCTTATAAAAGCTTAAGTTTAATGTCACTTGAAAAAAAAAATTGATAGTTAAAAACCAATCAAAAAAATATAAGTAATTTCCTTCTTATCAAATTAGGAATACAACTAAAAACTACTCGTAATTACAGGATTTTTTTTTCTTTTATCTATTTTTTATTTTTTATTTTTCACTTTTTTCTACCGACATAATAAATGCATCATATGAGATGTTCAATTATGAGACAGGATTTAAACATATTAATTGAGCAAAATTACTTAATTAAGATATTTTTCTTTGTTATATAAAGCATTAATTAATGATAGGAAATTCAAGTGCAAAATGGCTTGCGATGGGAGGAACGAGTTTATTAATCAAGTTGGGGGAGGGGGGTGCTTTAGTGTGGCATTAAGCCGGCTTGGGCGGCTATTTATTGTTTGGCTTCTCACTTTTGTTAAGAGAAATTAGTTATATATTGATATATTTAATTGGCTTCGATGTTAAATAACATTAAATGTTAAATCAAAATATTAATACAATATGATTTTTAAATAGTAAAACTGTGTACGTATCAAAATAAAAGTGTTTGTATAGACAATTTGCAAAGTATTGTTTGCAAAGTATTGTTTGCAAAGTAGAATGTAATACAGTTTGCAAAGTATTGTTTTCAAAACAAAAAAAAGTAATATTTTATAAAAAAATAATTTTAAAAAATATAATAATATTATTAATAATTAATTGGTAATTACTATATAATATTTTATTTGTTTGTTGTCGTAAGAGTAAATTTTTATATAAACAATTCGTTTTAAAATATTTAATTTGCTTAATATATTCATAATATAAATATAATTATATAATATAACACAAATAGATAAATATGTTTAAATTTATATAAAATAAATTATTAATGTGTTAAAATTTATACAAATATATAATGCCTAGAATACGATTATGACATGAATAAGATGACAAATGACACAAAATTGAGCATTATCTGGATAGTGTTAATAGGCCTAAGAAGTTCAAACATAACTTAATTATATGATACGAAGTTAACATGAGAAAAATAATTAAAATACAATATAAAATAAAAATAATATGGACACAACATGAATAGATAAACGTGTCAAAATCTAAAAAAATAAATTATTAATTTGTCAAATTTTGTATAAATATATCATACCTTAAATACAATTATGATACAAAAAAGTATCACGAACAAGAACATTGAGAAATATAATTAAAACATGATACTACATAAAAAATAATATAAATGCGATATGAATCGGTAAACATGTCAAAATTTACAAAAATAAATTATTAACATATAAATATATAATATCTCAAATACGTTTATGACATAAAAGAATTAACATGAACACAACAACATAGGGCACAAAGTATCAAGTAATTTGAATAGTGCTACTTAGACTTACCATAAAAACTTATAGTTGCTCACCTCATGGCAACCAATTTGAATAGTGACAATTGGATTTAGTGATTTCGAATACAACATGAATACAAAAAAAATACAATATGTAAAAACAACTATAACATAATATAATAAAAAAAATTAACACAACATGAATGTGCTAAAATATATTATATGAGTCAAAATTTATTAATTTAATACATTGAATACGATTATAAAATTAAATAATAACATAAATAGCAGGTGATAATTATTTGAAAAAACCTTGAAAAAAAACTTACAATTGCTTGCCACGCGACAAGAAATATGGATAGTAACAATCAAATTTGGCAATTTAAAACAGACACGAATATCATAATGTAACTAAAACACAATACAACTCGAAAAATAATACTAATATAATATGAATACTCGAATATATCAAAATAGATATAACATATCAAACTTTATATATATATATATATAACTGTTTGCTATCCGTGCGATGCATAAATCAATTTTATTTATTTTAATTTATATGTTCATATTTAGATTTAATATATAATTGATCAAAATTGTTTAAAATAT
>JBBYHM010000018.1:3871625-3884007 GCA_038381775.1 Adansonia rubrostipa | reverse complement strand
TATTATTATTATTTCAAGTAATGATAATTAGAATCTGATAATTGTATAACAAAATAATAAGATAAATTAAAAAAAATGAAAGCCATAATAGATAATACCATATAAAAAATGAATCAAATATTAAATATTGAATACTAATACTATATATAATTTAATTAAATATTAAAAATTTAATTTATATTTTTTATATGATTAAACCTGCTTGTGGGTTGGGCCAACCGTGGCTTAAATTTTTTAAAATCTCAATCGCAAGCTCTTATTTAATGTGCCTAAACCTACTTATTCAAGTTAGAATTATTGTCCATCACATTAAAGAATTTTTTATTAATATTTTTATATTTTATAATTAAAATCAAATAACATAAATTTTAATTTAATTTAAAATAACTATTTAGAGTCAGATTGAGCTAATCTGAAACCAAAATATGAGAACCCAAACCCAGGCCCAATTGGGTTAAGTAGATAGCTTGATCCTTGAGCATGTCTATATATAATAAAATAATAATTTATCAAAAAATAAATCATATCATGAGCTTTAAAAGCATTGTCACTATATCATCAATTTATCATTTTTTTATTTAATTAGTTAAACTCATTAAATATTGAGAGTTTATGCATGTTAGTAGTAAAATTTTAAATACTTTTTTAAATATTATTATTATTATTATTATTATTATTATTATTATTTCAAGTAATGATAATTAGAATCTGGTAATAATATAACAAAGTAATAAGATAAATTAAAAAATATTAAAGTCATAATAGATAATATCATATCAAAAATGAGAAAAAATCATATGTTAAAGTAGCAACTAGACCTGCCCATGAGCCAAACAACTTGTTCATAGGCCAGACAGCTTGCCTAACACAATAGGCCCGGCACGATCAAGCCTAGGTCTTAGATTTTAAGTTTCAAGTATGCTCGACCTGAAACAGTATTTTTTTTAAATAAAATAATATATTTTATTTAAATTTAATTATAAAATATGTAAATATTAATATAAAAATAATTTTTTCATATCATGAACAATGATTTGTACTTAAATGGGTCAACGAGGGCAAATTCGGTCATAATCTTAGAATTCAAAAAATTTTCGGGCCATGGATAGGCCCATAGAACAGAGCTAAGATTTTTTCAGGCCAGATAGGGCTAAATTTGTGCCTAAGTTTAGAATTTAAAATTACATGAAAATAATTACATTTAACATAAAATAAAAAAATAATGTAAAATATACTCAAACCCGAATCTAAATTAATCCGAACTCAAATAGACTCGAATCAAAATTAATCAAACTCGAATTAATTCGAACTTAAAAATATTTAAATTTAAATAAATTTAAACATAAATCAATCTGAACTTAAAAAAATTTAAACTTAAAATAATTCGTTCTAAATTTATCCAAACCCCCCCCCCCCCCCCCCCGCCTTGACGTATGAACTTGCTCTCATTGCCGTAGCAGCGACATAATGTGAATCCCCCTACACGTAACGGTTAGTAAAGCAATAATTTTACGGATGAAACATTAATGCTAGCTATTATCTGATTGGGTGGAACCATCATTTGTTTGTTAACGATTAATTGCCATTAATTCAAAAGAATGGGTTATCTCTTAAAAACAATGAACAACTGTTATATTATATTATATTATATTATTGAGTTGGTGTGATTCAATCTAATTAAATATTTTAAAATAACACAGAAATAAACATTTTATTATCATTTTAAAATAGCATATAGATAAAAATTTTAGTCCGTAACCCTATTATAAAACTCAACATTCATAATCAACTATTAATTTAATTTTTTCAAAAAAAAACTATTAATTTAATTTTATGTATAGATTTTTTTTGGGGGGATAAATAGAGGATGGGATGCTTGAAAACTCAAACTTACTTATCAATTTTAACATATTCCTAACCATTAATCCAAAAGATTTTTGGTAAATTTTTGTATAGATATTACTTTCAATTATCACATACTATTAATTTATTGATGGAGTTGTATTACTTCTAATTAATTCTATCAATATATGGATTTTGATTTTTTCCCTTTCTTTTTGAGTTTTATTTAATAGTTCCTAAATGGCCAAAGAGAAATTGAAATTTAGAAATTGCCATCTAAAGAACTGAGTCTATATCTATATATATTTATAAATTTATTGCATTTCCTAATTGCTTAACTATAAAATTATCCCTTGCAATGCCATTTTTCTTACTTCAGTATTTTATGGATTTTCGTTCTTTGTTAGATATTTATATTGTATTTTCATCACATAATTTAACATAAAATATATGATGTTGGCTGCTTCAACCAATTATAATACGTCATGTAACTTCGAAAAAGTGACATTCGCCATGTCAAATTAGTCAAAGAAATAAATTAAAAATTTTTTAAAGGTAAAAAAAATTGTAAAAATCAAATTAAAAAGATCAAAAAATAAAAAAATTTAAAAATTTTCATGTAATAAAAATTATTTTAAAAATAAAAATTTGAAAATTTAAAAATATTTATATATGAAAAAAATAAAAATAAAAAAGTAAAAGATTTTAGAACTAAATTTTAAAAAGTTTTTAAAAAAACTAAAGATTAATTTTTAAAAAAATAAAATAAATTAAAATTTTTTATTTTTTAAATTAAAATTTTTTAATTTATCAATATTTTTATATATTTTTTAAAATTTTTAAATTTTTTTATTTTTTACATAATTTTCGCATTTTTTAAAAACAACCTCGTGGATGAAATGGAACTTCTGAAGTCTTCCTTGTCGTCAAAGTCAAAGTTTGAATACTTTTTAAAAAGTGAAGTCTCTTACAAAAGATGTCCAGAAGCCAAGAGCTTCAGGGGTTGAAATTACACTACCAGAACAACCAAGTCTTCAACAATGTTCCTTTATGCTTTTAGCAGGTTTTCTACGATTTTTCTCGACCGTCATTAGAAGAAACAAAGGGCTTCTTGTTCCCATTGCTGTAGTAGCAACATAATGTGAATCCCTACTAGTAGTAGTCATGATCCAAGGGTTAATAAAGCAATAATTTTACGGAGGAAACGTTACATGCTACCTATTTTCCGATTGGATGGAATTCCTTCTGACTCCATTTTGCATGGCACCGTCATTTGTTTTTTAACGAGTAATAGTTATTAATTCTAAAGAATGGTTTATTTCCTGAAAACATTGAATAACTCTTATAAAATAATATTAAATTGATGTTATTAGACTTGTAATATCAATTCAAATTATTTTAAAATAATGTATAGATGAATATTTTATTATATAACTTATTATAAAATTCAATATGCATCATCTATTAATTCAATTTTTTTAAAAAAAATATTAATTCAACTTTTGTATAGACGTTACTTTCAATTATCATGTACTATCAATTTATGTATGGAGTTCTATTACTTCTAATTAATTTATTTATAAGTTTTCATCCATGATTGGTTACTTACATTGTGGTTCCATCACATAATTTACTCTAACATGCCAACGCCATCAAAAGTTAATGATGCAGCTGCCTTAGCCGATAACGCCACGTGTCTTTGAAAAATCAATGCCCTATGTCGTGTTAGATTATTCAAAGAAATAAATGAAAATTTTAAAAAAAATAAAAAATTTTATAAAAATCAAATTAAAAATTTTAAAATTTATGAAAATAAAAAATTTATAAAAATAAAATAAAATCTAAAACTTTAAAAATATAAAAAGAAATATAAAATTAATATGTTTTTAAAAACTAAAAATTAAATTTTTTAAAAAAATTAAAAAATTAAAAATTTCATTATTAAATTAAATTTTATAATTTATTGATATTTTTATATATTTTTTAAAATTTTTAGATTTTTTATCTTTTTATATAATTTTTGGATTTTTTAAAATTTTTTAGATTTTTTAAAATTATTTCAATTTTTTTAGATTTTGCAATTTTTTATTTTATTTATTATTTTAAAAATTTTGATGATAAGACATTTGTGATATTTTGTCGTAATCTAATTAAATGTTATCTACCACATCATCGTTTATTTAATAGCATTAAGACGAAATATCAAGTTATTTGTCAGGATCTTACTATAAATACTCAACTAGGAATAAAGATTTATAAAATAACTAAGTAGAAAAATAGTATATTACAGGGGCCATTTTTATGGTTAAGCCGTCACTAAGCTTATATGGTAAGAACAAACTTCAAATATTTAAAAATTTTGATCCCATGGCATCAACAAATAAATATGAAAATTAATTTCAAAAATGAGATTAAAAAACTATTACATACTCTATTTATTTATTTTTATTTTTTTAAATATATATAAAAAATATGTAAAAGCTTCATAACCTACTTATAAAGTTAAAAAACACAACCGTTAGTATACTAATAATTTAAAAATATAACTTTCACAATTTATCAAATCAAAAATAGAACTGATATTAGGTCTTTCTAAATTACTATAAATTACTCATTAAATTTAAATTGTTTTACAATTTCACTAATTTTAAATCATGCATATTTTTACTTTCATTAATTTAATTATATATTTTTTAAAATATATATATAATATGCATCACGAAGCATTACACTGTTTTGTATATGATGGTACTGTGCATTATCCCGCCTTTGGGTTTATAAATATAACGCGTTGCGTCAATTTCAGTTTTCCTTCATTTTATAATTTTTCTTTTGAATCCAAATTGATATTTTAAATTCAAAATATCCAAGCTTAACTTAGGTTTACTTAAGATGGAAGTTCATTAATCAAATTTCTCAACCAAACTAGTTTAAAAAATCTGCACACCGATTAACTTAATCGCAGGATATGTCAAATTTCTGAAATCCATACCTCCCTCCTGCATGATTTGCATGCAACCTTGCATTAATTTAAAACAAAGAATGAAAAAGTTTTAACCTAAACCTGTCTGTGTACCAAATATGGCCCGATCACAACTCAAAGAAACTTCATTTTACTTGCCCAAACTCAACCAGACCCCAAAACCATGTTATTTGAACTGCCTAACCTTTTCTGGTGGTTGCCACTTATTATGTCACCTCCATGACCTCAAAAGCTAAATTCTTCGCCACCAAGCGCATACATTTGCTGCAGTACCTTGTTCCGTCGAAAGAGTAATTTATTCCTCCTCCATAAGCCCCAAATGATCATAATAAAATACAACTTCCACTAAACTTTGAAGCGAATAGCCAATGGTTCTAAACTTAGCACTCCATTGACAAGAAAAAGAGCTAATTCCGACATACAGATTAAAATTTTATGGCACTTTGAAAATGGATCCTTATAGTCTGGTCGAAGACAATAAAAACAAATCTGCCTCTATAATATATCAAACCCCACCACACCACCAAATGATCGCAAAAACATCCTTTTAAATCAAAACAAGATGAATTGCATAACTAATTCGAACCCTTAAACATTCTTGAACAAGGATCAAAATTAAAAGTTACCTATACTTGAGAGAAGTATTGTGACATTCCAACTAAAGATCTGCAAAAAAGTTATTTGAACTGCTAAAACTGGCTCCCTTACTTGCATTTTTCACCTTGGTCCCTGAAAAAAAAAATTAAAAAAGGATTAAAAATAAAAAATAAAACTTACATCCTTGACAATCCTTCATAACTCAAATTGCTAAAGCTAATAAAGAACTGGAGACCAGGCGAAATTAAAGTTGGAAAGGCCATTGAATTCTACATGGCATTTCAAAAATATATGTTGGACACGAAACCGAAGTCATAGCATGAAATCAGTCATTGCACTGAAAGCCAACTTTAGAAATTCTCGGCACAAGAAAAAACCAATGCACTGTGGCTGGTTGATGGGAGTCCACAAACCCACCTTTCATTAATTGGAAAACAGAAATCCAACATCCTAAGATGATACCTTAAGTTTATTTTTACATATCATTCCACTTGACATAAAATCTTAAGGAGGTTAATTAATAAAAAAGCTTCATTAGAATGTTCATAGTGATGCAACAGTATGTCCGGATGATTTAGCGATACTACTCAGAGATACGTAATTAACTAATTCAGACACAAGTTTTAAATCAAGGGCAGTAAAGAGAACTAGCATACTTCTCTTGGATTGTGAAGGACTATCATCCACGTCCATCTCATCAGTATCGCTGTCTGACATAGCAACTTGACCCTTTCCAGTGTTTTCAGAACCTTGCAATATATCATTGAGATCCCACAACTGCATTTAAAAATATTAAATGGACCTTCATCAGTGTAAAGTCATGCATCAATGCACTTGATTATCCCAAGCAATCTGCTAAATGACTTTGCTACAACCGCTAACCTTCAGGCCTACTTTTGTACCAAATAACCTTCTCATACCCTTGCAATCATTTATGTGCTTGTGAATATACCAGATAATTTTCCCATATTTCATACACCACACCATTGCAATCGCATGAAAGAAAAAAGAGAAGGCCACCAAAGGGGGAGAGAAATATGCACCTTCAACATCTGATCATGTGATATACTACCAAGAAACCTTCGATCATGAGAAAAAGCTGCAAGAGCAAACAAACTTTCATCAAAAAAGCATTCTTCAGCAATCCAAAAACAGAAAAATCCAACTTGGCAAAGCACAAAAAACAATAATCAACCTTTTTAAGAGCAATTAGAACAAAGTTTAAAGGACAAATCTCAGCTACAAACTAAAATAATAGTCAGTTGTTTATAAGAGCACCAACAAATTACAAATGACCATCCATACCATTATATAAAAGTAAGGTTCAAGGGGTGTGAGGAGCTGACATGTGTTCACATTAACAAGCATATACAGCACACCAATATTAACCCCCTAGAAGCATAACCAGCATTGGGCCTGTTTTGTCGTCACATTTGCCACCAACTTTTGATATTTACCTTTTGCTTTCTTAGTTTTTGTGATAAAGCGTGCTGACATTGTTCACATTAACAAGGATATACAACATGCCAATATTGAAAGGCCTACAAGCATAGGCTCTGTTTTGTTGCCACTTTCGCCACCAGCTTTTGGATATTTCCTTTTTTTGAAAGCATATGCAGACAAAACAAATTCACTTTTAGCTCGAAGAAATAGTTAAAAAAATTATTTAAAAAAAAAAAGCATGCCAACCTGAATATAAAGGTTGCAGCTAGAAGTTAAGTGGTGCTTTTCTTTTGTCAGATTTTAAATTTGAAATTCTAAATGTAAAATTACTTTGGCATCAAAATGTTCCTTGGTGGTGAAAATGGCAAATATAAAGGAGCATTCGTCACAGTTACCTATACCAAAAGACCATATTAATTCTACCTCAAAATGGACATAGTTGAATTGAACTTAGATCAGAGAAGGGGAAACAAATATAAATACCAAGGCCCTCAACTGGATAATCTGAATGCTCTGCAATTGGCTGTATGATTCTGTTCGGCAAAATGCCTACTAGGCTGGAGAAAAATTCAAAGGAATTTTAAATGAAAGTTAGAGCAGGTAGGCAATGGTAACATGAAAATCAAAACCCAAATAAATGTCTACTTTGGTGCACATTTCTCACCTGATGAGTCCATTCTCAGATCCTGTAATGAGTCTATCTTCATCAAGCTGACACAATAATTTTAAAATGTTTAGTAGAAAATGTTACTTGATTGTTTGAAACCAATTGATACTATAAGGATATGGAAACCAGCTTACCTTCAATAAAGCGTCAACAGAATTTGGAGAGAGATCAACAAAGCGATCGCTAGAAAAACAAATGAAATATTCAGGGCACAACATTTGGTGAAAACATCACAGAGAGAAAATGAGAGCAAGTCTAAGCAATGAAGGGCTTTGCGAAATGAAGTCTGATGATGTTCAGCACGCAATACCTGCAGTCCTTAAAAAATCCCCACGAATATAAGAGCAAAGTTCCACTTTGCGATCCACAAATAACTTTCCGACCATTCTGACAAAACATGGCATCCCAGGATACAGTAAGCTAGGTTATAAAGACTAACTATCAAGTCTCACTAAAATATGAGTTATTACAGAGATTGCATTATTTTGCCTTCTAACAGCAAATATCATGAAGCATACTACTGATGGATTAAAAAATAATAACTTAGAGGAGTTCAACCACCAAAATAATCCCAGAAATGGATTCACAACTAAAACCTACGTTTTTTTCTTTTTTGTTCATTCAAACTTATTATCCACCTTACTGAATCATAATCCTCTAGAAAAAGAGAAGAAAAAAATCATGCCATCTTTGCAGTTAAATTGCCATAAAAATCTATACTGACGTACAGCATAAATTAGGATTCCATACAAAGTACTATTTAACCTTTTATGGTGATTGGAGTTGGAAAACATGCACAAAGCCAATACATTTAACATTTGCAACTACGGCACCAAAATATGCTCTAGATTTATTCCCGATGAAAAGTATAGGCCAAACCCCTCCAAGAGTCATTCTACTTTCATTAATATTTCTTTCGCTTAAGCCATTACTCTTTTATACACAAGTCAATTAAACAACTCATAACAAAAAAAAAAAAAAAAAACGTTAAGTCCCCTCTAACTTTGATGATGTGGATTAAAAAAAAACAATCGTTTGATGATGTGGTAAAATTATTAAAAAAATGATAAATTCCTCCAAATAGCAATTATCTATTGTCTAAATCAATAAATAAGTAATACTCTTTGTTTTAACTTCGTTAAAACAGCTTAATTGGTAAATCTAATTTAAGCAACATTGAAAAAGGTTTGATTGAAATAGAGCCAGAAAAGAAAGAAATGAAGAGTGTCAGTGCAAGAAAAGAGGGAAGGGGGATTTTGACCCATGGGGGAAAGAAGAGAAAAAGGAGATAAGGGGCCTGCACTGGATCTGTTGAGGTGACCAATGCCTAAGAATGGGTAAAATTTGGCAAAGATCTAGCAAGTATCTCACTGAATCTCACAGGGAATATTTTTGAATAAAAATAAAAGCCTTGTATCCTCCAATAATCTGACTCAATCTTTGCAAGTCTAGATTCCATACTTGTTCAGTGATCGCAAAATCTACGCCTTTCCCATTGCGAATTTATTCTTTCCGCTGATGGATAAGTTTGGAATGCACTGATAGGGGGTGGCTTGGCCTTCAACAATCTTCAAGGCATCACACTTCCACATTGATGTAAAAGAACAGATTATTTCAAGACCTGAATATTAAAAGATCTTGCCAAATCTCATTTGTCCAGCATCAACCACCCTCCCCCTCCCTCTTCTCACTCGCTACCCTAAGCCTCTCCCTTTCTTCTTTTTCTAGCCCTTTCTTTACTTTTTTTAATGAAACTAAATTTAATCCAACCCTCCTTTAATCAAAATTAAATTATAGTAGATTTAGTTATTAAGCCATTTAATTAAGTTGAGATTAATAAAAAAAATTAAGTTATATTTGATTAAATGATTATCACTTCAAGAAAAAAGATTATCAAAGAAATACTTGCATTAAATTTTAAATAAAGTCTATTTTATATAAAACATTTTAATTTTAACGGCAATTCTTCTTTCCCATTTCAGCACATCACCTGCCAAACGCTTTTTCTTCCTGTCCACGTCACTAGTTAAATGGCATTTTTTTATCCAATTCACCATATTACAGAGGCTTAACAGATTCAGTTACCAAAGTGGCTTAACTCAATTACAAAGTATGATGCAATAATTAAATAAATAAAAGTAAACTGGTTAAAATGCAACTTTATAAAAGGTATGGTACTAAGCGAGGTTCGGTTGAAAGTAAATTAGACGCAATCATAAAAAATCAGATCATTCAGAAATTAAACGAATCTACCTTCATAACAAGAACAGAAGTAAGCTCTTCTTCAGAAAATTCAGAGCGAGTTTGGACCTATGATTAACAAAGAAATGAGTCAATTGTCCAAATCTGAAGCATGCACAGTCTATTTAAAACTTTCTGCAATTGGAAGCATTTTAAAAAGGTTCGAAGCAAGAGCTTACTTTATACGTTCGAAGATTGCAAACAGATAGAGTCCCATCTCCACTTAAGAATAAAAAAAATAAATGAAGTGTTAAGTCTCACCCAGTAAAACCATTAGAAAGAGAGAAAGAGCAAGGGCTAGGGAACACTGTAAAGAAGGGAAAATAAAAGAACTCTGTCATTTGCATGCGCGCATGCATGGACACTCACAACCATCTTTGCAGCAAAATGAACTATTAAGCTAATAAAGAAGGAATCATAGGAAACAAGATATAATCATCATTTATTATTCATTTTGAGAGAAAAAATCTTCCTAATAAAACAAAATCATGTCTCTTTTTGACAAGCATCTTTTTGAGCTATACGTTATTTGAAAATTTGGCATTTCCATATGTAACTCTTAATTGGAAAACAGAAAAATAAGAAGTTCCTCGTAATCAGAAAAAAAGCTAAAACAGAACAGGTTTTGAAAGGCAAAACTAGCATCCTGGAAAGGGAAATATTCAATATAATTACAAAGCCAGATACCTTGTTGTCAGCAATTTCATGGAATCTGATACAAAATTCATATCTGAAATATAGTCTTCATGAGCATTAAAAGAACCCGTGCAGGAACGTTGCCTGGTATCCCATACCTGCTAAGAAGGAAAGCAGATAAGCAGAGAACCCCATAAAATTCACAAAATCAAACAAAAGTGAACCTTAATAAAGCCTTCATCATCTCCAGAGGCAACAGTAGACTCTGTAAGGTTGATCAGACAATTGATGGCATTCCTGAACGATCCAAATAAACTCATATTTTAATAACTAATTAAAAAAGACAAAACAAAACAAAACCAGGAGAGCAGTAGGAACACACTCATGAGCATTTTCAAGACGAGCAATTACTGATCCAGTTTCAACATCCGTGGCTAAAATAGAGCAATCTTTTGAACCTGTCACAACGGCTGAACACACAGACACAAGCAACACCATGGATAGAATCCGTGTAGAGAAATGATAATGAAAAAAAAAAAAAAAAGAGAAGTAAATGCTTTACCTTGCCCACCGTTGATAAACTGAACCGTTCTACAAGACTCAGTATGAGCATGAACATTCAACGATCTTAACAACAAAGAATCAAAGAAAACTTTTAGAATTCACAGCCAGTCAGTTCCAATCAGCTGTATTAACTTCAATTTTGTACCTTTCTAGCGAGGAATCATCAGTATTATATTTGTATCTGTAAAAGACGGAGTCTAACTCAATCGATAATTGAATTTAAATTATTATATAAAACAAAGAAGAAATTGAAAAGAAAAATGAAAAAAGAAAGAAAAGAAAAAGAAAAACATACAGGTGAAGGTCGCCAGTGATAAGTGATACAGCTACGAGTTCTTTTGAAGGATGAAAATCGAGACCAAAGGGGATTTCCCCTAGACTACCTTCCATCATCAACAGATAATTTTACAGCTTTCAAGCAAGAGCGTGGCTAAAAATCTTAAACCCTCACTCTTCTCCTTCAACCTTCAAAGGCCGCACGAAGGTTTAAGCGGTTCTGTTTTTCAGGCCTAAAATCCAAAAGAAAAAAAAAATGCTCAATATGCCGCTTACGACATAAGAAAACAAAAGAGAAACAGAGGACGACAGGAAGGTCCAGATAAAAAGGAGAAAGTTTGGATTTTAGAATTCGTGAAAAGAAAGAAGGAAGAAATTTAAAGGAAAAGAAGAGGCTACCGTCATTGAAATCAGATTGTCGTCGACAAACCTGAAGGGAGCTCGTGAGTGGAGAGGCGGCACGATGCGGCTGCTAGGAAGCAGTGGCTAGGTTTTTTTAGGATTTCACAAGCTACAGTGCCGCGCGTTTCCACGACAACGGATGTTATAGCTGTCCACTTTTCAAATATTCGAATAGATTGAGTATTTAAACAAAAATATTAAGTTTAAGATGAATTTTTTTATATAAATAATATAATTTTTTTATTTATAAAAATATGTTAAAATCAGATTATTTATCGAAATAGGTTAATTTTTTAATTTAATTGAGACTCAATTTATTTGAGAAATTGTCAAATCAGATGACGAAATGAGAAATCGCCAAATCAGATGACGAATTCTCAATTTATTTTGAGAAATAGCCATTTCAAATGACGATTTCTCAATTAAATTGAAACATTATAATTTCGGTATAATTTCAGTGTAAATCCGGTGATGGAGGCGCGAGACAATTGAGAAATAGCCATATCGCATGGCGATTTCCCACCGACAATATTTTTTTTTCAATTTTGTTTTTTTTGTCTTTTTGTTTTTTTTTTTGGCTTTTTGCTCTTTTTTTTTTGTTATGTTTCTCTTTTATAAGGGTCTCGTGACCCTTATAATAGAGATTGGACGAGAGATATGACTTCTGTCATATCCCTCAAGGTCACGGGTATTTTACCCGTGACCTTCATATAATTGAGGGTCGGAGAGAG
>JBBYHM010000018.1:3827481-3839899 GCA_038381775.1 Adansonia rubrostipa | reverse complement strand
GTTAATAAAAATATAAATTTAACTTAATGATATGATTTTTAATATACCAATAAGAGATTAAAAATTCAAATTTCATCACTTAAAATTAATAATAACTAATAAAATTAACAAAAAGAAGAACAATTTTTATTGATTTAATCTATTTTTTGCTAGTTGAATTGATTATTTACCCTTCACTTGGATTCTAAAGTTTTATATATACCTGATATTTTTATATTAAACCGATTTCACTGGTTAATGCAATTATATTAAACCGATTCAACTGGTTAATCCAAGTTTTGCCACAGTCCCATCCAATAACATAACACCATGTCCGGGTCAAATTTCACACAAACAACAAGAGCTGCATCATCTTCAAACGGTGTTAAATCGCAAATGTAACAAGGCAAAAACGAAACGTTAAAAAGAATTTTTGTTTGTCAAAGACATCGGCATTTTTTTTTTTTTTTTTGGGCTTCATTTACACATTTCAAGCTTCATTAGAAAGGTGGATGTCTAGTGGAGTTAGGACATGAAAGATTTTTCTTCAACTCAACAAAATCGTCATCCCAAATACAAACCAAACCAAACCTCCAAATCGAGATTCAAATAGCAAATTAACTTGGGAAAACTATTAATCCAGGAGCATAAATAATTGTCCCTTAGATTCCTATAGTATAGCATAGATAAATACATAACTAAATAAATGCAACAACGGACTGAGATTTCTTTTCAAGTATGCTGGTCAGCCAATTGCATATGTTTCTTTTCAACTCTGACAGTCAGTTTATTGCACTTCCAGTCTAGAGCAGGCACCTGACGGTGCAATGCTTCATATCCCAAGTAATTTAATCTCTTCATTTTTCTTAAAATATTTATATTGGATATTTGTATTTAACATATATTTTGACATGGATATAAAGTTACAATCCTCTAAATATATTTAAAAAAAAAAAAAACTTAAAAAAAATGGTAAGTATACCCGCGTCGAACAGATAGCCATATACTCACTCAAGTTCAAATAACATAGATTACACCTAAAACTCAAATAAGCTAAAACATCCAACTGAAAATCTATATGCAGGAGGGGAAACAAGGGAAAAGGGAAAAAATAGAGACGACAGCACAAGCGAGCCTGTGAGTGAAGGAGATGTTCTACTACAATGTACATAAGTATAGCCTGTACATCTGGCATGCGCCGCCGGAAGCCATCATCTGGAAGTTATGTACGGTTATGTAGGATCAAAGAAAAAGGGCTTTTTACAAAATTTTCCAGGGCAAAAGATAACACCCCTTCAGTTGTAAGCATAAATCTTAACCAAAAACTTCTATTATACATAGTCTTATGTACACATAAAGGGGAAAATGGCTTCGGCTGTACAGCATGCAGTAATCTCTCAAACCATTGTGCCGTACATATATGCAAAATATACCAAACATCACAGAAGTTCATAATTCTCATGTACCTTTGCTGGAATATTCAGCTCCAGAGGCAAAATTGGCAGATGTGTAAGACTTACCACCTTCACCGAGCAACAAGTTTTTCATCTCTTTGTAAGCCTGAAGTTCCTCTAATGCGTCGGCAGTTGTCACTGACGCGATAATTGAAGGGGCAGCATGTTCGACAGTCGCAGCCTCTGAGATCTGGTTTTGCTCTTGGATGCTGTTACTCCATTTTTCTGGCTTGGAGGCTTCTGAAAAATTAATTGAACTCGAGACGTCCTGGTGAAGACGAGGGGCTTTCTCCAGCATACGTACAAGAGCATAAACTGCCTCATTTTGATCAGACGGATGCCCTGTTCTATCATAAGACTTGGGTCTACATAGTAGGGAAAGCAGGCCGATTCAGTTTACTCAAACAATTCAAAAACATTAAGCAGCAAATTCATTTCAAAGTAAAATGAGAAAATCTAGCCATTTTCAGCAAAATCCATCCGTGCCAATTAAAATAACGTATTGGCAAATGACCATGACAAAGTATGTATGGTGTTCTGAAAATCTTTAAATGACTGATTGTGGCTTTGGAGATGAACTTCAGGGCTAAATTTACAATGCTTAAGTTAAATGATTAAAGGATTATTAGGGAAAATTCCAACCAAACAATTGCGGAAAAGACAATGTCCCACACTCAAATTACCTTTAGAACTTTTGGAATTCTTCACCGGTGGTAATTTAGAAATTAAAAAAATAGGAGGAAAAAGAAAGCAACTTGTCATTCCATGGGAATCTCAAAAACAGGGAAGTAGGCTAATAAAGAACAGAAGAGGAAAGAGAGAAAATGGAGAATCTGAAGAAAATCAGAGTGAAAGGGGGAAATATGAGAACTTGGGGAGAAATAAAGAAAGAAAAATCCAACTCCAACAACTCAAATATAAAAATCAATTATCCATGATCCCAACATCTCAATTTCAAAAACTACTAGGAACTAACATAAGTATCTAGGTTACTCCCCAAATCCGAATATCATGAGAAATACCAAACATAATCCTAATACCCTAATACTTAAAAAAAATGTAAAACACTAACTACTGCAAAATAATATGAATAATATATTTATTTATTTATTTATGTCTAACTGTGCCCATAAAATACAACAAAGTAACAAAATAAAATCGTAGAAGTTTCTTTGATCCTTCAAGCAGTTTATTATTATCCCACATTACAGGAAAGCAACATAAAGACTGAAAATTTTCCATTTCATGATAAAAGGAAGATAAAAGTTACATGTCTGCAACTACAAAGACAAATGAGACAAGCTACTTGACTTTTGTTTGCTGCAATTTTAAATGTCACCATTACCCTTTGAAATCCCAAAAAGGATAAGAGAGTTGACAAAATTACTGTTCAGGTTTTGGTCTATTAACATGACCTTCCAGTATAAAGCTCCTATTTCAAAAGACTGCTCACTTGTATTCTAATTAACTATTTATGAGCATAGAGCCCTTCATTGCTTTTAAACTGGTTGACTCTATGTATTTGGGCAAAACAGACCAAAAATCTTTATCAAGTTCAGGGCCATGCAATTGATTTCACATGTCAAAAATAGACTTCCTTCAGTGTTTGCATTCACTAATCACCCAATAAAAGTAACAACCAGAACTAAACTGACGTTTACATGAGTTGAGCTGCATTTTTTCCTTCAAGGCTTGTATTACTACTTGATAGCTAAATTGGTTGAACTCCAGACATGTTGCTGCAATATAAAAAGGATGATAAAAGTTACCTGCATCTATAAAGGCAAATGAGACAAGCTACTCAGCAATTGTTTGCTGTGATTTTAGAAGTCAAAATTATCCTTGAAAATTGCAAAAAGGATAGATAACTCAAGAAATTACTGCCTTGGTTTTAATCTATTATCATGACCTTACAGTATAAAGCTCCTATTTCGAAAGACTCCTCACTTCCAATCCAATTAACTATTTATGAGCATAGAGCCTTTCACTACTTTTGAACTGGTTGATTCTGTATGGGACAATACCTAAAACAAACCAAAAATCTTTATTAAGTTCAGATCCATGCAATGACTTTTACATGTGAAAAACAGACTTCCTTTGGTGTTTGCATTCACAAATCACCCAAGTAACAGACAGAACTAATTGACGACTAAAAGAGTTGACTTGCCTTTGTTTCTTCAAAACTTAAGTTACTACTTAGTAGCTAATTAGTAAGCTCAAAGACCATTGATTTAGGAAAATGGATCTAAAAAATGGTCAGAATATGATTAAAAACAACAACACTTGTCCCCCAGTCAGAATTAAGATCGATTCATTATTCTGCTTCCAAAACTTCAACAGTTCACACCTGGAAAACTCGCCATCAATCTAGTGGCTCTAAGTCTAACCTTCCTGTCCCTCAAGACTTTCTCGCTATATACTCTGTCCAACAATCAATTACATCCATAAGCGATCAAGGATCAATCAAAAGTTTCTGACAGACCTCTTACATTCACTACACGCCCAGACATAAGGCCCTATTAATAACCAAACCTAGTTTTGCATTGCTATTACAAATTACGTACCCACAAAAAAAAAAAAAAAAAAAACACTAGCACAAGTACGCTATCATTAGAACATTTACAAAAACGAATATTGTCCTTTAACAGGCTACTGTTACTGTAAGTCATAACAAACTGAACAGATCAAATTACTGACAAGCAAGAAGGAACACATAGAACATTGCTGCAACCATCACATTCTTCAGTCAACAAGAAGTCATTCTTAAACACCCACCTTTATATTAATTTAATTTATTCACCAGTTAACAATGATAATAAGTAAGACAGCTTTAGTTTGGGGTGCCTCAACAAAAAGGCCAAGTCAGACAAAAATTGGCCTCCAAATCCGATACTACCATGTGGCCTAAAGACATGCTCTGCATTATCAGGTATTGTTTGATAAACTGAAAAATATTAAGTGCTGAAAAATTAAGCACTGAATTTGTATTATAAAATCTCTGTGGTATATTACTAAAAATTAAGTACTGAATATAATACATTGTTTGATAATCGTAAATTTTGAATCTTGAAAATTATTAATTTCAAATTTTTAATTTTAATAACATTTTATATCTTTGTAGATAGTCTTGGACAAAAATTAAAACTTTAATTTAAATATTTCATCTTTTGTAATTAAAAAAAAAAAAGAGATAATTTAGTTTAAATATAATCTGTTAAAAAATAAGATTGCTTAATTTATTCTACATTAAATGACAGGTAGCTCTCCATCTACTTATCATATTCAACACTTTTTTTTTGAAAATTTTCAATTAAAATGTAATATGAGTTATCTAACATATTGAAAAAAAAAAAAATTAAATGATTGAAATTTTTCTTTTTCAATGCGTTATCAAACACAACCTTAATATAGCTATTGTTAAATTGAAGAAATCAAAACAAATAAGATTCATTCACAAATACTGATTGCACATTACAAGAAAAAGCTGAAGCACGATTAGCACTTATCGATGTTTTCTGCTGAATACAACTGACACTAGAAACGTCAGCATAGTTATCTTCATATCTATTAAACATCTTAAAGTTAAACAGCCAGGCCATCTTTCAGAGAACTATCAAGCAAACTGAATAATTGACTCTCCATAGATGATAAACAGACACGTCTACCGATTCCTGAACCAGATATTCCACTCCGGCAACTACCTGGACTAGATATTGAAATTTATAATGCCAGCAAAGTTTCTTTCTCAAAACTAGAAAGCAAAATTCAGTGGGAAACTCTTCATAGCTGGCAGGAGCCACTTCTTAGGCTCCTACCAGCTAGATATTGGAGGTTAAAATGCAGAGTCTCTTTGCTGAAAAATGATTATTCCGTTTCCTAGAAAGTTCATCAATTGTGATGCTAACATCAAATCTTCAGAGATCAGAACTAGTTCAAGACAAAATTCAAACAGAAAGGGGAATAGCTAGTCTTAGCATACACATGATGCCTTGCTTACATGCTTCTGTAGTAAGTTCATACCATTTTGAGCAATAGGACACCGCAGCATAGAGAAATTACTCCAGGCTATGTTAAAACAACCAAATCAAGTCCTGAGCCAATAATGATAGTACAAAGAACTGATGCCACATTTTCAAACTCACAAGAACAATTAATAAGTGTCAAATCCTCAAGAAAACTGGATAAAAATAACATCAGTAGTCAAAAAAGTAAAATAAGTAAATTAATTTTATGCACTAGAATCATCCACAAATGATGCAAAAAGGGATAATCTAAAAATATAATTTACATGATGAGTTCTGCACATTACCTGCTAACAGCGTCCATCATATCATCATCCTTCACGTCAAATGGACAAGGATACTCAGAGTAATCAAAACCAATTTGTAAAGACCTACTGGGACTTCTGGAAAATGAAATTTGTGGTAAGCTGTTGAAAGATAACCTCACTCCATGACAATCTCCTTTCCCAAAAGAGAACAGCTACAAGATACAAAAGATTAATAAATTCCCAAAAGAAAAACAAGATACACAACATACCAATGATGCATATATGAAATACCGTATCCATAGTTGCACCAGATTTCACTGGACTCATATTATTATCAGTCCTAGAAATACCAACTCTTGAAATTTTAAGGGGAGGAGATGGTGGCAAATTTTGCTTGGAGGACGAAGCGGCAGAATTAGCTAGCTTAGGAACAGGTATGTTAACAGGAGCACTTTGAGAAGGTAAAAGAGCTTTTGACTGATGACTCCCAGGAATGTGGATGGGTGGTGATGATGAGGGGAAAGGGGAAGGGGAACGGGAACGGGAAGCAGAGAAATTGGGGAAAGGATAATACTCATCAAACTTTACATTCTTCTTATGAGCTAGTGATGTCTCCGGAGAATGAGGAGGTAAGCTCATAGGTGGCAAACAGCCAGGGCTTGGGTTAGAAACCAAAGCATACGATTTTGAATGTGTTGGTGATGGTGAGAAAGAAACTGAAGGCGACGAAGCCTTGTAATGGTCAAAACTCCAATTATGTCTTCTTGAGAGTAGCAAAGATGATGGAGAGCTCACAGGAAGAGAAGGGAATCTCCTTAGTGGGTCTGTCCATGGGCTTCCAACATAATCTGGAATAAATTGAGGGGACATTAGGGTTGATGACTCGGAGCTTACGTCAGAGATTGATGAATGGTACAAAACTGAAAGGCAAAGCCTTCCGCAAGAAGTGTCCACAGGGGTAAACCAAAATCGCTGCATTTCTGCTTCTTCTTTATAAGTGAAGGGTTCAACAAACGAAGATACCCTCGGAACAAGCTTAAAGGCACGGATTTGACCAGATGAATTGAGATCACGAAAAATCTTGTATGCAGGTAAAAGCCTAACAGTCATGTATAAGGACCTCAAAAGCAATATCAATTTCCTATATAACGTAATCAAGTTATTACTATTTGACTTTCTACTCCATAGGCTGCAATCCCTATCCTTTCTACCTTCATGCTGCATGAACCATCTTTCTATAATCTTTTCGCCTTTTGTCTCACAGCATGTTTCCTCTTGATCACAGTTCCAGAAAAATGAATTCTGACCTTTTGATGACAAATTCTGCTCCAATATGACATCAACCACTACCGGCTCAAAGTTACTCTGGCGACAAAGATCATGATTTTCTACAACTGAAGGGCACTCCCTAAGAGCTAAATTGAACCATTCATCTCTTGGTCTCACACTTGACGAAGACGACGAGGACAAACATGGAGATGACAGAGTTTGCTCAACACTATAATTACACAATGACACATAAGGAGACCTCGATTCAAGTATTATGAAAAGACTCTTGTAGAAGAATGCAGTGATAACTTGTTCCATTTATGCTGCTTCAGTGTGAGTATTGCGACGAGATGATCCCATGTTTTTTAAATAAGCTAAAAGTGGAACACTCAAAACCCCTAAGGGAAATTACAAACTGGAAACGCCCCAGATAATATCACTGAGAATAAAAAAGCCATAAGGAACAATCAAAAGCTCATTCAATAAAACCCAGTACGAAATAACTCAAAAGGAACTAAATTAGCCAGTGAAACTAGCAATTCAAGTAGCGAAAAAACAAATTATACAAGAAGCTACTATACAAGTACTATATTAAATATAAACTATCTAAATTCTGTGAAAACCCAATTCAAAAAAAAAAAAAAAAGAGCTTAAACTCTTGCTTTCTTATGTTCATCATAATTAACATGGCCAGTTTGTGTAAGAAAACACGTTTGGGCACATGGGTCCTTTTGATCCTTCTTTTTTCTTATTTTTGCCTTTCGGGTTTTTCTTCTATTCATCAATCTTACGTTTCCCAGAAATTTGCTTTGCAGAAAATCTTAGAACTTCCAAAGCAAAGATCAAAATTGGAGAACTAGAAAATCAAAAACAAAACTAGATTAAAATTTAAAACAATTTAAAAGAAAAAAAAGAAAAAAAGGCAAACCAAGCTGAGAGGGAAGCCAACTCACCAATTTGGCAACTTGTTACCGGAGTAAAATGTTATCGGTTTTTTGTTTGTTTCTTTAACTGGCTTACATGGAGCTGGTGTTTTTAGCAAAAGTTTTTATTTGGTTTTTGTTAATTTTCTGTTCTTCAGGGAAAACAAAAGAAACAAAAGCCCAAAGTACGAACTCGAAGGTGAAGTCTGCACCTAGCAGCCAAGGGGAAGGACAGTACCCACGGGAGATGAGACCCCCAGCTTGATTTTGCCATGTCACCAATATCATAATTTTGAATACCATAAGAAATATAATAACTTTAATAAACACAAAAATTGGGCAATAAATACAAATATAATATAATATAATATAATATAATATATTTAACATAAATATAATATATTAACTAGAAGTTAAGTCTCGGCTTCTTTCGAAATAATTTATATTAATAGTTTATAAAAAATTTAAAATTATATAATAGGTTTGAAAGTTTAATGTCAATTATTTAATAATTTTTTATTTGCATCTTGTTGTGAGAGTATTTTTATAAATAATTTTTAAAATATTTATTTTTCTATATCTTAATATATTATAATATAAATATAATTATATAATTCAAGGTTAATAGGTAAATATGTTAAAATTTAAATAAATATATGCATTGAATATAATTATATAACAAGAACACAATTATACATGATATTAAATTGAAAGTTATTTGAATTATCAATTTTATCTTATAATTTCGAATATAACATGATATATACACGAATATAACATGAAAAAATAATCAAAACATAGCATGACACAAAGAATAACATAAACACGACATGAATAGAAAAATGCATAAAAATCTAAATTAAACAAATTACTCACATGTTAAAATTTATATAAATACATAATACTTTATATATGATTATGACATAAAAAAGTAATACGAACACGATAACATGTAATATAACTTTAGAAGTTACTTAAATAATGTCAATTAAACTTGATTAAATGATAGAAGCACAACATTGACACAATAATTAAAATGCAATACAATACAAAACAATCAACATAACATGATTTCATAAAAGTATCAAAATCTATATGAAATTAATTATTAACATATCAAAATTTATATAAACATGGGTTATCCTAAATTCAATTATGACATAAAAATATGAATATATGCAAATAGATAAAAAAAATATACAAAAATATTACACAAATTAAAAAATTAAATAAAATTAAAATAGCATTGCCACATGGCAACCGATGAAGGATTCTTTGTGGGTAATAGAAAAATGTTAATTATACCTTAAATTTCGATTATAACATGATAAACATTACGAATACAATATAAAAAAAATCAAAACTTCACATGACACAAAAAATAACTTGACCACAATAGAAATAGAAAAATATGTAAAAATCTAAATTAAACAAATTACTAATGTGTTAAAATTTATATAAAGATATAATACCTTATATATAATTATGACATAAAAATAATGCGAATACAATTACATGTAGCATAAATTTAGAAGTTATTTGAATAGTATCAATTAGATTTAATTAAACGATACAAACACAATATAAACAAAATAATTAAAATAAGACACAATACGAATAAATGAGCATGACACAATTTCACAAATATATCAAAATTTATATGAAATGAATTATTAACGTATCAAAACTTATAAAAACATTGGGTTGCCTTGAATTTAATCATGATATAAAAATAATATAAATATAATATGAATAAACCAAAAATATAAAAATACATAAAAGTAAAGATAACGTCATGATTAGCCTCTGAAATTTATCAAATGCTCCAATGCGATACCTGTAGTGTACTTTAAAAATGTCCAATTAAGTCCACAAAATGATGTGACATTTATATCGAATAACAACTTAACATGTGGCACCACATAATGATGCCACTTGTATCAATAGAAAACAATGATTTTTATTTGCCTCTAATGAAAACTTGACACATGTATTAACAAAAAAAAAAAACTTTTCCTTTTCTATTTTTGATAAATATTTTGAATAAATTTAATAAATATTTTTATAACTTAAATTCATAAATTAATTTAATTTTCTAAATTTTAAGATATTAAAAATTATTTAATAAGTAAATTTAAATTTTTGTTTTAAAATAATTTTGTAGTTTTTAATTTTTAAAATATAAATATTATTTTTTAATATTTATAAATTTAAAATTTTTATAATTTAATATCTTTATTAATAATAGATAATAACTTTCAAAAATATAAATTAAATATTCTATATTTTAAAGATGATTTTAATTCCATATTTTACTTTTAAAATTTTTAAAATATTTTTATTTTTAAATGTAAAAATAATTAAAATTATTGTGTAAAATTAATATCCATTTTAATAAAATATATTAAAATTTTAAAATTATAATATTATATTTTTGAAAATTAATATATGATTTTTTTAATTTGATAACTACAAATTTATTTGAAAATTACAATTTTAAAGATGATTTTAATTCCATATTTTACTTTCTAAAATTTTTTGAAATATTTTTATTTTTAAATGTAAAAATAATTAAAATTATTGTTGTAAAATTAATATCCATTTTAATAAAATAAATTAATATTTTAATATTTTAATATTATATTTTTGAAAATTAATATATGATTTTTTAATTTGAAAACTACAAAATTATTTTAAAATTACAATTTTAAATATATATTAATTTTTAAATGTAACAATATTAAATGTACGTATTCAAAAAATTAATTTTTCAAATTTATAAAATTTAAAAATTAAATATGAAATTTAATTAGTTTATTTTATGATTTTAATTTTTAAAATATTTACTAAATTTATTAAAAATATTTATCAAAAAGAAAAAAAAAAGAAAAAATGGTTTGTTGTTAATACACGTGGCATCATTACTTAGTGTCACATATCAATTTTTTATTAGATAGAAATGCCATATCATCTGATATTTAATCGCGTTAGAGTCAGATACCAAAAAAATAAATGAAATAAAACTTTGAGTACTCAATTTGATACTTTTAAAGTACATGTGTCAGATTAAAACATTTGATAAACTTGAGATACTATTTATGATATTTTCTCATAAAAATATTGCACAAAATAAAAAAAATTGCCACATGAGAAAATTCGTGAAGAACTTTTTAAGGTTACTTTAATATAGTATAATAAATGCTTATAATTTTTATTATAAGGCGACTCCTGATAACTCATCAAAAATTTTAAAAATTCAATTTATATATATAATTATACGTATTTATATATTAAAATCATTAAATTGATCTCTAAAAAATTTTAAAATTTTGCTTAATAGATCATGATACATTTATTATATGAATAATTAATTGTACCAATTATTATGGTTTGACCTCCCTCAAAATCCTTGTCTAGCTTTCATATTTACACAATTTACATAAAAACCAGCTGATATAACGGTGTTTCGGCCCTCTTTTTTAAAACTAATTGGGCTGGCCATTTTAGGCCCAATCAATGGCCAAGCTATGGGGAACTATTTTGTGTTTGATTAACCCTTTCTACAGTGGAATTTCAGCTCTTCGACCAATGCCTTTAGCCCAGACTTCTGTTTACACAAATCACAAGATTTTTTTTTTTTTTTCATTCAGAAAGAGAATTTCAATTTTTTTTTTTTTTTGGCCAAAAATGCGTATCTTTATTCAAGCAACTACTTTTTCCCTTTCATTTGTAAACACCGTCATCTTTTTATCAATGTGACGTGTCTTTTGATTAAGCATGTAATTGTAATTAGAAAAATTAAGAAGAATATTTAAATTTAAATTTCATAAGTGATGTGAGTAGAACACACATTAGATCTGTTTATCACCATGCAACGATGCAGCCCGAAATATTTTAAAATTTTAATTTAAATTTGATTCAATGCAAAATTTAAAAATTAATATTTAAAAAATATTTTATATTTATATATTTTATAATTAAATTTAAAGTAAAATTATTTTTTTAATAAATAATAATTCGATCTCAATTGATTTGAATTAAAAATTTATGTTCAAGCTTGAATTACTCTAGACAAATCCAACACATATTTGTTAGGGTACATTAAAAATAATTATAAAAACTAATTAAAGAATAAAAATAATGTTTAAAAAAAAGAAGTACATTATATGATAGAGTTTTAATCTATTTGTAGAGTTAAAAAATTTTATTATTAATATATCAAATATGAACTATTATATTTATGTATTTATACAATAATTGTTCTAATAATAAAGACAACAACTTAAAACTTTTTTTTCTCATTTTATTTTTTTGGATAAATTGATTTTTATTTTCCCAAAAGAAAGTAAACATGTTACATCAAAACTAAGGTAATCAGTATCGTACCGATGGACGTACCATTTTTGTTCTGGTACAGATACATACCGATACCAATATGTTTCGGTATACCGTTTCGGATTTATCGGAGTTTGAATATTTTTAATTTATATATATGAAAAATATTTTCAAATATGAAATAAATG
>JBBYHM010000018.1:3796991-3814141 GCA_038381775.1 Adansonia rubrostipa | reverse complement strand
CACCAGAGAGAAAGTACAGTGTCTGGATTGGAGGATCTATCTTGGCATCACTCAGCACCTTCCAGCAGGTGAAATATTTTTGCTTATATTTGCCCCCCCTTTTTTTTCTCTTTTTGTAAGTTGGTTGTCCGAGGCTGACATTCTTGCTTTGCCTGTTGCGCCAGATGTGGATTTCCAAGGGCGAGTACGATGAGTCTGGTCCATCCATTGTCCACAGGAAGTGCTTCTAAGTTTTATAAGTTCTTTGATGGTGAGTTACATTTTGCATTTATTTGGCTTTTTTTGTGTCCTGTGTCAAGTGAACTCAAAGTCTGGGTTTGATGTGGGAAAGTATTGAAGCTGGGTATCACTGAAGATAGATGTACTGTGATCTTGACGTTTTATATATGCCTTTCACCTGTTGTGACTTGTGATGCCTCCGTTGGGGTCACCGCTATTTAGATGATGGCCCCCTTGATATGGTAGTGGGCAGACAATTGGCACTCAGTTCTTCCTTTCCGTGTATCTTTCAACCTTATTGTGTTGCTTTAATAGGATGTTTGTAGCCGGAGAGTGATTGCGATGCTTCTTTCTTATATTTTCTTTAATTTTATTTGAAGGTTTTTTTCCCCTGAGAACATTAATGTTAATAGCTATTGCATGAGAAAATTTTAAATTAGTGTCGGTTTGCAATCATAAACCTTTATGGAAATTATATTTTTATATCTGGTATCGAAATCTTATTGTGAATGTTTTTTTTTTTTTTTGGAGTCATTTGATTTAATCTGTTGATTGAAGACTGGTTTCTCATTAATTGCGGATTTCTCTTGTTGATATATGCGTCAAAATGACAATATGTCAGCTCAGCTGTGACTATTACATGAACCATTAGAAATATACATGTTGGTCCCTTGATGATTCCAGAATTTAGGTGGTGAACGTGAACTGCACCTCCAATGGGATGCTGTTTGTTTCATTGACGTAGCTTGAAAGCTAGTTTTGGGGAAACAATTGCCATCGTTAGGTAGGAATCGAAGACGTCAATAATTGAGTCCACCATGAATCAGGATGCATTGACTGCATTTATAGATCGTATGATTTTTCTAGCCCCGGTCTGGTGCCCTGTGTCCCTTATGATGACTAATATTTCATTTTATGGTCGAATGGTTGCTTCCTCGCTACATCTTTTATTCTTTCTGTTTATACAGCGTACTTTTATGGCATATGCTTCTCGGGAAGATATGGTAATTCATTTTTTTTTTGTGTCGTGTTAACATAAATTATTAAATGTGTTAAAGTTTTAAATACGAATATGTATTAAAAATGACTTGTTATAATAACTTTTAATCAAATAATTTAGTTGAACATAAAAAAAGTATTTCATGGGCATAAAATCTAATATAAAATATGTGTATCTGACGGTATGAAATTTTTATATAAAAAAGATGCTAATGTTATACTAAAGTGTATAAAATGAACAATTTTTGTTTGATGATGAAAAGGCAAATATAGATGTTATCATTATAAACTCTATTAAAGAATTATTATTGCTGAGATTGAATTTTAATTTTTCCGGATGAGAACTTTTAAGAGATCTAATTGTCATATAGAAAGTCTTTAATTTAGATTTTGTAATTTGTATGTATGTCGTATTTTTAATTTTTTGTGTTAAATATGTAAATATAAAAATAATATAAATAATTAATATATCAATATTTTAAAGTTTAATATCATACATGCATTAAAG
This sequence comes from Adansonia rubrostipa, assembly GCA_038381775.1. Taxonomy (NCBI): domain Eukaryota; kingdom Viridiplantae; phylum Streptophyta; class Magnoliopsida; order Malvales; family Malvaceae; genus Adansonia; species Adansonia rubrostipa. Next base: position 3,812,415 of record JBBYHM010000018.1, on the reverse strand, counting down.
TTGTTGTATTAATCGTACCTAAATATATCAATCGTGTCTGTTATATAATTTTTATATTTATTAAACATGTATTTGGATGGCCAAAAAAGAAAAAAAAAACAAACTATATTTTTGTCATACTTCTAGATTATATTTAAAATTATCAAATATATTTTATCAATATTTGAATACATATAAAAGTAAAATTGTTCATTGATTGGGTTTATTGGATTGACATTTACGAAAATTAAGCCCAAACCCATCTTAGGTCATCCATTACCATTATATTTTGTTGCCACATTAAAAATAATTTTAAAATCTAATAAAATAAATCTTAAGTTAATATTTAAATAAAATTTCAAAATATATAAATTTTATTAATAACTTAAATAATTTCAGGGTGAGACTAACGATAATAATAATAATAATAATAATAATTTAAATCGAAACCCAATTTCTAAAAACCATTTTGGGGATAACCCAATCCTTTGCCGTTGACGGTCTTTATTCTTGTAAAACCCTTAGAAAACCCTGGGAACGTCATCCTCCTTAACACAGCAGTTTTCTTTTCTTTTCTTTTTCCTTTTTTTTTTCCCCAATTTTCCCCTGAAAGCTACCAGCCTGCCTGTGTGCCTTATGAGCCAACCTTTACAAACTCCCGCACTTTTTCGAACCCAGAAACCTATCGATCTTCTTCATCTTGTAGCCGATTCTATTCAAGGTATCCAAAATTTTATCTTTTAAACAAATTTCCTCACTTAAATTCCACTGCTGCAACCGAGCTCTTCTCCTTCTGGTACATCTACTTTTCTTTATTTTTATGGGCAATATTTCAACATTTTAATTGTCGGGTATTGATGCTTTTTGTTTGTTTTTTCAGATGTTGGGACAGTCCTTGCGGAAGACACGACTTGCCCTTTGGAACTTTTCAATTCACTCTCCTATTGCTACAAAAGAAGTAATCTGTTCTTGATTTCTATCTACGTTTTCTGTTTATAATTTCATTTTCTTCACGTTATAAGGGCCATTGAAAAAAAAATTAGGCTTGGTTTTTCAATTTAGGCTCGGCTCAGTGGTTTTTTTTTTTTTTTTTTGTCTGCAAGGAATTCAACATTTTTCATTAGAACTAAGAGTCTGGCATTCTACCACGACGGCTCATGGCTGATGGCTAGGCTTGGCTTAGTTGTTGATTTTGTTACTTGCATTTTGCTACAAAGTAAAAGTAAAACAATGAGAACCAAAACCATAATTGATTAAAAATGGATAAATAACTAAAATATGTGACCAACTCTAATATAATTGTTTTATTTGAAAGTAAAATCATGCACTTTGATCTCTAAAAAAAGTTGACTTTTTAATTGTAGTTCTTATATATTTTATCTAAAAGCAATTTTTTTTTTTTTTTTTAGTAGAGAAGCAAAAAGTAAGAAATAATGTCGTAATTATATTTGTGTCCCAGCAGATGCACTATGCTCTTGCCCAATTGACATCCAGTTCATCCGATGAGCAAGAAATCATCAGTACCCCAAATATGAATCATTACAGTGAGCAGTTCCTTGAATTACATAGAGTTGAAGTTGTTCAAACTTTGAACAATTTAAGAAAACAACCTGGTAAGGCTTTGTCATTTTTTAACCAATTGAAAGAAGAAGGCTTTTCTCATGATGTTTGTACATATGCCTCTATCATAAGAATTTTGTGTCACTGTGGTTTGGAAAGGAAATTGGATTCGATGTTGTTGGAAATCATTAGGAAAGAGAAGTGTTTAGGTTTTGGAATTATGGATTTGGTTGAAGCTATTGCCGAGGGGCATGAGGGAGAAGACTTGAACCTTTTGGTTCGATTGTCCAATGCATTGGTGAAGGCATTTGTTAGTGTTGAAATGTTTGATGAAGTTATTGATATCTTGTTTCAAACTAGAAGGCGTGGATTTGTTCCACATATATTCGCGTGTAATTTTCTTATGAATCGTTTGATTCATTGCGGGAAAGTCGATATGGCTGTAGCTATTTATCAACAGCTGAAGAGACTTGGATTGAAGCCAAATGACTATACTTATGGCATTCTAATTAAGGCACTTTGCAGAAAGGGCAGTTTGGAGGAAGCTGTTGGCATTTTTCAAGAGATGGATGAAGCAGAAGTTAGACCGACTGCCTTTGCTTACACAACTTATATTGAAGGGCTTTGTATGCATGGTAGAACAGATTTGGGCTATGAAGTGCTTAAAGCGTGGAGGGAGGCAAAGATTCCTCTTGATGCCTTCGCTTATTATGTTGTGATCAAGGGCTTCTGTAATGAGATGAAATTGAAAGAAGCTGAAGATGTTTTATTTGCGGCAGAAAAGCATGGTTTTGTTCTTGATGTGTTTCTTTATGGTGCCTTGATAAAAGGATACTGCAAATGTGGGAATATAATGAAAGCTTTGGCCATTCACGATGAAATGGTGTCAAAGGGTATTAAAACAAACTGTGTGATTGTGACCTTAATTCTTCAAAGCCTTTGTCAGATGGGCCTGGATTTTGAAGCTGTAAATCAATTTAAGGAGTTTAGAGACATTGGGATGTTTCTTGATGAGGCTTGTCATAATGTAGTGGCTGATGCTCTGTGCAAGGCAGGTAAAGTGGAAGAAGCTGTAGAATTGCTTGATGAGATGAAGGGTAAACAGATTTCCCTTAATGTTATTAACTATAATACTTTAATCAATGGATATTGTCTTCAAGGTAAAGTTGAAGATGCATTGAACTTGTTCAAGAAGATGAAGGAGAACGGTCACAAGCCTGATATTGTTTCTTACAGTGTCCTTGCTGGGGGCTTAGCTAGAAATGGCCTTGCACGAGAGGCCGTCAATCTTTTGAATTATATAGAGGCCCAAGGTTTGAAGTGTAATACTGTCATACACAACATGATCATTAAAGGTCTATTTATAGGTGGTAAGGTAAAGGAAGCTGAAGCTTTCTTAGATAGTTTGCCAGAAAAGTGTTTCGAAAATTATGCTGCCTTAATCGATGGTTATATTGAAGCAAGACTCACAAAAGAAGCATTTGAATTATTTCTTAAGCTGTCTAAACAGGGATTTATGGTGAGGAAGGCTTTTTGCTCAAAACTTCTTAGTTGTCTTTGTGAGGATGGTGATAATGACAAAGCTCTTATGTTACTTAAGGTAATGTTCTCTTTGAATGCTGAACCTACAAAGTTAATGTACAGTAAACTCATTGGTGCATTCTGTCAGGCAGGAAATTTGAAAAAGGCCCGGCTGTTGTTTGATATTATGGTTGAGAAAGGGCTAACACCCGATCTAATTATCTACACAATAATGATAAATGGCTACTGCAGGGTGAAACTTTTGCAGGAAGCCTTAGATCTTTTCAATAATATGAAGGAGAGAGGAATTAAACCTGATGTTATCATTTATACAGTCTTGCTTAACGGCCGTACAAAAATAAATTTGAGGTCTCTTTCTAGTTCTGATGCTACAGAAATCAAAGAGAAGACAATAATGGATGCTTCAACTTTTTGGAGTGAAATGAAGTGCATGGGAGTAAAACCCGATGTTGTTTGCTATACTGTTTTGATTGATCAGTACTGTAGGACAAACAATCTTCAGGATGCAACTAGGATCTTTGATGAAATGATTGAGACTGGATTAGAACCTGATAATGTGACATATACAGCTCTTATATCTGGTTATTGTAAAAGAGGATATATAGAGAAGGCTGTAACCCTTGTTAACGAAATGTCAAGTAGGGGCATACCACCAGATGCACGTACCATGTCCACTTTGCACCACAGTATCTTGAAAGCCAAGAGAGTTGTGAGAAGTAAGGACCTCCATGACTCAAGTGGTTGATTTATCTAAAACATTTGTGCACTGAAATGTTTCGAGGTACATTGAATTGTAGAATGCCACTGGGTGCTTTTTATTGTATTTTGTCTTGCAGAGTAGCAATACTCATAGGAGGCCTTTTATATTATCTGTACTTTGAAAATGTCCCATTAATATGTAGCAGGTCAAGGAAAGCTCCCTCAGAACGCGAGAAGTTTTTTGCTTTTTCAAGACTTGACCATCAATACAATGCAGATGATATATTAGCAATTGGTATGAACTTGTCGTAATCTTCTTTACATGATTTTTTTTAAATGTGATCTTCACTTAGGTTTCTCTGTTTATCTGTTGGGAATTATATGATGATGTAAAAAGTAATATTTGACGTTTGTATGGTGTTTAAATTGGCTAATGCAACGGATAAGTCATTGTTTCTTTTTTATCTTATTTAATTGTTGTCTAAACATTTGATTGTTCAAAATATGCACTTATAATGGCTTATTAGTCCTTGTGCACATGGAATGATTCGATATGCTGAAATTCTCTTATGATTACTATGTAGCTGGAGGATGTGAAACAGCCCAAGCCTTACTCTATCCTGAGCTTTTGTATTCAAGAGCACACTGATAATTGAGGAATATAGATCAATTCCTTGCAAGTTCAGGTAAATTTTACTTGTATTCTGTTTTTGCAATTGGCTCTAAAGACACTGGATCCCTTTATGCTTTTAATCTTTTTATGATGCTTTTCACCTTAATACTGACTTGATTGTTCAGGTTGGAGACATTAATTTGCTGGATGAAAACAACACGCAGCTTGGTGATAAGATTACAAGAAATGCAAGGTATGTTTAGGAGGAAACTCTGCAAGTTAAAATCATTTTCTTATCATTAATTTTATTGCTTTCTGAATATATTCATCAAATTATAATAAAAAAAATTTGTGCATTAGTTCGACATCCTTGAAAAGAGCATTTTGAAGTATTAAATGCATTTCTAAAATTGCTTTTTTACTCCATTGTTCAACATTTTAATCTTCTTTGAATTCTAAATCTAAATATGTAGGAGATATTGGGGGCTGTCAGTCCACTTAGGGTATACGGTGACTAAACCTTGAGATGCCTTTATATAAGTTTAGGGTTTTATGGTGCATTAATGTTAGGTTTCAGACTGAAAGGACTAATTCATTTTATATCTGATCTCAAAAGAGGGCTTAAAAGTAAGGGGAATGCTGAAATTTTCTGGTAGCAGTACGATTTGACTTGAGCTAATAATTACTGCTGTTTCAAGTCTGTGAACAATCGCCATAGAAACATGTAGCAAAAGAGAAAAAGAAGGGACGAAAACTCAATCACCATCACAAATTCTCCAAGAATTCTTAAGAACTTGAATCTTTGTTAAGATCAACTCTACCAGGTTTGGCGGTATTAATAGGAATGATAAACAATTACTAACTTGTCCCACTTAGTGGGCTAGGATTCTTAAAACATTAGAATTACGAATAGGACTCAACTAATATGACATAAAGATTAATTTTGAGTCCCACTAATCCGAATGAATATTAAAATCTTCGGGCCTTTCTAGCAACCCATACAACAATCAAAGTATCTCTTGCCAAAACTCAGCCACACTGATGAATTATTTGTGTAATAATGAACTTGCTGCCAAGGACATATCCACTTGGACAAAAAGGGAAATCTTTGTTAAATAATTCATTACGTTACCTTTGGTTTCCAAAGAGGACGAAGTTTATCTAATCATTCTGGTGATGTGCTGTTAATTTTTTATTATTTGTAATGAAATTGGTGGGTTAAAGCTTTTTGTGTAACATTTTCAATTGTCTGGTGATATTATTTGGGATGTTAAAGAAGAGAAGAAAAATAGTATCAACAGTAGATTTGCTCCATCGGTCTCATATATGTCAAAAGGAGCAATCGATGGGCTTACACTTATACCGAATTGGATAGAAATGTGCCACTTTGTCAAATTGTTTGGCTGCTAGATATCATTCTTTGATATAATTCTGATTCAGGTGTCCTGTTGGTAAATCTATAGTACACTTTATATTTGAGAATTTTAGCACCACTTTATACAGTGCCAGAACTTCTCTAATCAAATTAAGATATGTTTTGTACTATCACGTTAGTTTTGGTACTTCTTCTCCCCTTACGAGTTGTAGGATTTATGGATTTACTAGCCCATTTAAAAAAAATATATCCAACACACAACAAAGAAAAGCAGCATGAAGAGGAACAAGAACATCAAGAGAATAAAGATGATGGCATCTTCCTTGGCTTGCCATGTCTTTTATAACCAAGAATAATTGTCAATGTTGACAACACTGCTTCCTCTTGAATTCTTTAGATAGAATTTGGAGCACCATTAGTTTGTGTTTTACTGTTATGGTTCAGGGGCAGATAAGGGCTTGAATGAATAGGTCCAGGAAACATCAAGGAGTGCATTCAGGATGTTACTGCTTTCCCCTGCCATCAATTCTATCTTGCCTGACATTTATGTTCATCCTGTAATGTCTTCATAACACAAATAAACTTGTGAAAAGAAGCATGTGCATATTTGAGTCTACGTTTTGGGGAATTATCATATTCTCATTTTCTTCTCTACTGATATTTGACCCCAGAGTGCGAAAATTTACAATTTTCTTTTCATTTCTTTCTTATCTGGTCAAGAGCCAAACATGGAGTTAATTAAGTAAATGATTTTTAAGATTGGTTCTTAAAAATTAAGCACCTTCATGGGAGACACATCTGGAAAACTATAATTATGTTCATTCTTTTAGAGACACATTGGAGAACCACAATCTTCCTACTATAGGAACAACTTTTTAATGTTTGCAAGTATAAAGTGAGAAAACAGAAGTGATATCACTAGTTCAAACCTACTCATCGAAATTTCTTCACTTTTTCTAATCTGTCTGAAACTTTTGCTTGTTGCCCTTGTATTTCAGACATCTCATTGCGATTATTCTTCTCAGGATGGCTCAGTGTTCACTTCTTTTTGGAACCTGTTAGATGATGAAGCAGCTCCACATTGATGCTCAGGATGTTTAATACTGAGTGAACATGGTTCGATCTATAGAGAGGGTTCATCAGTTTTGAGTGACACATCTCTAGCAGCATCCCTCAGTGGTTATTCCATCTGCTTTGCCGAAGTAATTATACATTTCTTTTCTGAACTCTGGGTACATCAAGTGCTAATCCTTTCATGAAATTTGGCAGATAAGACATCCCATCACCATTTTGAACTTATAAAATAGGTAGGAAGCCACTCACCCACATTTTTTGTCGGATTTATAACTCACATGATAGGAAACAGCCTGTATAATAGTTTCTCCTCAGTCATGTTCGAAATCAAGTACATTCTTCCTTAACTCAGCAACTTCAATTCATTCTCCGACCTTCATTGTACCTAAAAGATTAATTATATTCTTCCTCTAATAAAATTGCCACGCAAATGTTATAGATTTTTATGATCAATTTATGAATCTAATTGTATTTCTACCTGTAAATATTGATAATTTATAACTTTTCAATTTTGTTATATGTGGTATTTTATTTCAGTAACATTTATTTTCTATCCATATTTATTATGAATTAATAAATTTAGCTGAACAATGCTTAATGAAGACATTAGTTAGGCAATTGATTAAATGGTGACACGGACCTAAAATTGTTATAACTTTTCTCTGCTTAATGATTGTTTATGTGAAATAAATACTAATTTTACTTTATATCGTATCATAAATAGTTAGTTGCTTTTGTCAATTAGAATTTATTAGCTTGTTTTGATTATCGCTTTTATTACGCTGCTTAAAGGGTGGGCCATAAATACTAATAGAAAATACTCAGTATGATAATAATTATTATAATTTCTCATTTATATAGACAGGAATCATGAACAAGAAACTACTTATAGATGATGAAAATGACAAAATCAGATGAACTGATTATTCTGAATCAGATAATCCTGAAGGGCATTGTTTTTTTTGTCTAATGGGCTATATTTTATACACACACACACACACATATGTATATATAATGAATAATTAAGGTTTCAATGGAGGATTTTTAGTTAATAACGGGAACATGCATATTTCTGGGCTCTGGCAGCTAGACCCTGTTTATCTTCAGATTGCCTCCAGAATCCTTCTGAATGAACTGTCTGAATGAATGCTGCCAACGCATATAATTTGAAATATGCATTCTCGTTATCACGTGAGTGTAACCCAGGGCATAAATAAAGACCAGAAAGTTCCCGAAAATGGCATCGGATATTACAGATTCGTTCAAGCAGCTTGTTTTGTTGACTTCATAAGCTCTATGAATTCTCTAAAAAGCTGTAGCAAGAAACAACTTAGACCTAGCAAAAGAAACTTCATTTACAAACACGGCAATCTGCAATCTTTGTTGAAAAGTAGTGAAATACTAAAATCAATTTGTAAAAATTAGGTTTAGGAAATAATTTCTCACCATAGTCAAGAGTCATGAGGTCCGGGGGATGCTTCAGGATGGTACTAAAGACACATAATATTCAAAGCAGGATACACTAGACCAGCACAGGTTCCGTCCTTAAGATTAATATGAGTCACTTGTACACCCTCAGGGAGTGATGCCGGATCAACTGCATAAATGTGATTCTGCCAGATCATATATTCAAAGCTGAGAACACAACCCGAGAGATTACTGCAACTATAAACACACCTGAGATGAATAACCAAGCAGAATTACATCCAAACTTATAAATACCACAATCCAAAACATTGTCAATAAATATATAAATAAGATCTGCAGTATTCAGCAAATATATCAAAACTTTTTTTTTCATTTCTTGTGTGTGCGTTTTCGTGGAGGGTGGGGGTTGAGTGGAGTAAGGCTGTTCATTCCAAAGTAAAAATTTAAACCATGCTGATAACACTATACATGCATACAAAGGGATGTATATGTGAACTAATTATTCAATGGAAACACTTTTGGCTACCCTAAACACACCTGAGCACTAATCTCAGCATGACCATTACAAATGTTGCGAACAGGATGATTCCCTCCACGGTGACCAAATTTCATCTTAAAGGTTTTACCACTCAAGGCCTGCCCAAGTAACTGATAGGCCATGCAAATTCCAAAAACAGGAACTTTTCCCAGAGCTTCCTTGACTATATCAACAGCACATGGAACAGCATATGGATCTCCTGGACCATTGCTGAAAAGAATTCCATCTGGGTTCATCTTAAGGGTTTTGCTGGTCACCAGGATGGAACAACAGTGCCCTTGGTGTTGAAGTCCTATTCTGATTTTGTTTTATCAACCCACTCATAAGGGGCATTGCAGGTAATGCCGCTTATTAAATCAATACCTGCAAAATAAAGACAAATAATAGGGCTACAGCTAATCCTATCCTTTTACAAGTTCTCATAACTTTCAAATATGATACATCTATTCTTACCTATGATGACATTTCCAAAGAGTTCTTTGTCACTTTTAGATTGTTCTGTGCTCAAAACCACAAGAAGACTTCCATATTGCCTCAATCTGCGAGTTATCGCTCATGTGCAACATCATCTGCCATTATAGGAAGGCATCAAGATAAAAGGAGGTCAGAAGTTATGCCCAAAGAATGAACATATTAGTTATCACTATGTCATCTAACGTTACACGGTCTACTAAATAGATATTCAGTGCCATACATACAACTTACAAATCTCTTTAATATTTGTTTCTGTTAAATAATCACCAAGGTTTTCTGAACATCTCCAATTTGAAGTACTGCAAAACATATAATAAAGTTTGATAAACAAATAATCAAACCTTTTGTGTCAAAGCTGTAAACTGCATATATAAGAAATTAAAATAAGGAGAAAATTTACTTAATACTTAGACTTCTGATCACCAAACCAGCAAGAAAGCACTTTTTTGATTCATCATCATCTGATAGGGTGGGCATCAACATCAGATCATCTATGGTTTTCAGCAAGTCAGAATTACAATGATCCGAAAGGTAAAATTCACTTACCGAAATTCACTCCAATATTGCCAATATGTGGATTGGTCATCAGAACAAACCGACCAGCGTAACTGGGGTCTGTTAAAATCTCCTGATACCTGCAAAAATTACATTTTGGCTATGAATTAGACTATGCATACGGCTAATAAACTTCATTTTCCAAAGTTCACATATTTTACTCTACGGTAAGGAGACGAAACAAAGATACATAACAGATAAGAGAGTCTACAATTACACTACAAAAGAAATGATGACTGTCAAACGATCTTTCGAGGGTCGGTCCAAATTAAAAACAATAATGAATTATAAGAAGAAGAAGAAAGAATGTAACTTCAATTATTCCATTATTATGCAAGCACTATATGATCCTATTGAAGACAGTTTCAAAATCAAAATTATACTAAAACTCTAAATATATCCAATCTCACCTTATTTCAGCATTTCATGGTTCAAAACCCCCAGGTTACCCATCAAACAAGAAATAAAACTTTCGTTATTAGTTTAAATTTCGAAGAGAAAAATTCAAAAACACTAAATCATATCTTACCTAGTTAAAGAAGTGTTGAAAACCACTTCACCGACTTGGGTTCCAGAGGCACCAAAAGATTTAACACTCCAAATAGAACCATCTCCAAGAATCAGCCTAGCATCCGCTACCTTCCATGGCCTCTGCCGACCTAAAACCAAACCGCCAAAGATGTTTCCACAGCATTTCAAACTATAAAGGAAAAAAAATAGATAAAATTTAGAATGAACAGAATTTAAAAAAAAAAAAAGAGGTTACCAATGGCGGCACCGTCACTGGAGAGAGGGAGGGAGCGTCTAACAGTGAGAAATCAAAGTTCGGATGGAGGTTTTGATTTTGGATAAAGCAAATAGACGGGCTGTTTCTGAGCGAAAATCCACTGCTTTCATGTCCATTTTCTTTCTTTGGAATTTTTTTCGGTTGTCGAGCCGAGTCGAGTCCAAAAGTGAGAAGTTAGAAGTCGATTCGAAGCTCAAAATTCGGCTTGAATTCGATCAAACATCGTTTCGTTAGTTTAAGCTAGAATAGAGATTAAAATGAATTATTCAAATTTTAATTCGATTAAATTTATTTATTAAATTATATATTCAAAATCGAATGAAAATTTATTTTATATATAAATTTTTTATTTAAATATAAATTTTTTTAGATCATAAAATGTTAAAATATAAAAAATAAAATCTTATCACAACAATCAAATCTATTTTTTTAAACATAAAGATAAAAATCTCAAACAAATACACATTATTGAACTTAAACATAAAATCCCATTATAGAAAATAAGAGCAATTGAAGCTGCATTTTTTCCTTTTCTCAAAGAACTTGGAAAAAAAAAAAAAAAACCAAGAAACAGAAACACAGAAAACAATAGCTTGGCTTTGACTTGAGCTTTGCTGAAATGGTGGAAGAAAGCTGGAAATTTGAAAGCAATAGTTTTTCTTTTGAGTTAAAAACCTAAATTCAAATAAATGGAATGTAAACTAAAGCAGCTAAGAAACCCATTAAGAAGAAGAAGATCAAACAAAGAAAGAAGGATTTGATTTTGGGAGCGGATGATGAGAGTAAATATGATACAAAGAAGAGAGGTGCCGTTTAGAGGAAAGTATTAAATAAATTTTGAAGTATATATATTAAGGGTAAAAGAGTAAATTAATATTAAAAAAATATATATTGTTAATAAAAGGCACGACTAACTTCGTGAGTTATTAGAATTGATTATTAAAATATTTGAATTTAATTATATTGATAGCTCAATTTGTTTAAATTTAAATTTGACTCAATAATAACATAATTAAATTTAAATTTTTTAACATTATTAATTAATTTTTTTATTTACAAAAATTTTTAAAGTGTAAAATTAAAATATTAACTTTACAAAATTAAAATTTTTACTTCTACGCAAAACTAAATAATGAATTTAGGTAAAAGTGTTGCACGTGTTTAAATGTTTAATTTATTTTTATTTTAAATTTGAGCTAGTAAAATTGATTAAAAACTTAAATATAAATATATAAGCACATGAATATTTCTATTAAATATATAATACAATATTATTTATTTATAAAATAAAAAAATTTTCTTTTTAAAATTTTCTTATAAGAAATATATTTTTAATATTTCATCAATTAATTTTTTAAAATTATGATTTTTAATTCTAAATAGTTTTGTTACATAAAAATTATATTATATATATATATATATATATATGTATATCGGAGTTTATTATCAACTTCTTCAGCCGGAGTCTGTTCCGTATAAACCCTAAACGTCAATTCTGTCCTTTTTTTCAAACCACAAAAAATAACGAAGGCAATTTTATTGCTTCTTCGATTTCTCTGATAGAACCCTTAAACCAGAAATACCATGATCCGAATCCTCAAAAACCCAAAACCTCTAACAACTCTGAGTCATCAACTCCTCCAACGTTGCACCGTCAGCGGAACCGCCAAAGGCAAATCCAAACTCAAAGCCGGCCAACCTTTAAAGCGCTCCAAAATCGCCACTAAAAAAGGCAAAGGCGGCGCTGCTACCGACGATTCCCTCCCAAAAGGTGGCCGAATCCCTGACGAGAAGCAAAGACTTTACGACCAATGCCTCAATGCACCCACGCCGGTCCGTCACCTCTCACCGAAAGAGCGAGCCCGCGAAGCTGAACGGGAAAAATTGGGATTAATAAGCAAAGAACGGCAACGGGAAATGGAGATTTTGAAGAAAGGAGGAAGAAAAGCGATGGGAGTTCCTGACGAGCCTATGATAATGGGAACTCCTGGGCTGGATTTGATTACGTTGGGCCTTGTTGATGCTGATAAGATACCTAAATATGAGCTGACGGTGGAGGATGGCCGGAGATTGGCTAAGGAGTATAGTCGGGTTTTGATGAGGAAGCATAGGGCCAGGCAGGCTGCTGAGACTAATTTGTTAAGAATGAAAAAGGAGGCTATTGAAGCCTTGCCGGAGAAGCTTAAGGAGGCGGCTATGGTACCGGATTTGGCCCCATTTCCTGCAAATCGATTTATGGCGACTTTGACTCCCCCTATTGAAGGGTACATTGAGAAGGTTAAGGAAGCGGCTAAGAAAAGTTCTGTGAAGCAGAAGCTTAGGTGAAGTTGAGGTGGAAGGTAATATTGCCCTTTTTTTTAATATTTAAAGTGCTTTAATTTTAAATTTATGAATTGGGTTCTTGACGAATTGTTAGATGTTTTAAATAAACGCTGGTTTTTCTTATTGAAATTCATTTTTGAGTGAACGTATATGAAAATCTTTTGGGGGGTTGAATTAAATTCAATTAAAACTTAAATGCCAAATATGAATGAGGTTTGTCGGTTTGATATTGTTATGCATCACTTTACCATCCTGATTGGTTTGATAGTTGAAATTGACCTTACTTAGACAACATTTTGGGTTGGATCAGAATGGTTGGACGATTTCATTTTCAAATTTTACTCAAACTGATAAAAATAAGAGCTTCTTTTATGGCACTAACATTGACTAATCTCTGGACTTGAAATTGATATATTGAAGGTAGAACCATAGGATAGAATTGATATGGCACTGGTTGCTTTTGTTTTGTATATTTTTTTTTTACTTGCTACTATTTAAAACATAAGTTTGTGAAAGAAAGGCCCTGCCTGCGTGGCATCCTAAGGCTATAAGTATGCCATTTGTGACTGATTTTGAATAAAAGATGTTCCATTACTTAGAGTACTTGATAGCTTGTTGGAAATTTTTTTCGACAATGTTGTTTAGGATATAAGATGATTTTATTGAAAAAGTACATTGTTGGATAACTGCTCATTGAATTGGCAAAGACAGCAATATTTGTGATCAAGTTATGTTATACAAATTGTGTTTCCTGCTCTGGCTTAGTTTTGATGAGGGCTTCTGGTTTTGGTCCTTAAAGTTCAGCATGTTGGCGAGTTAAATTAGTGTAGTATTGGCATCTTCTTGTTCAATCTGATTTCCAATTTTGGATATATTTGAATTTCTTTTTGTGTTTGTGTGTGTGTGAATTAGATATATACTATTACCTGATAGTAAAAATTTGCTAAATGTAGTTAATAATCGAAACATCATACATACATTTATGAGTAGGATATATTTTGGTGTATAGAAAGAATCAGTCTAGAAAGTATGTCTTTGATGTTAAAGTATCTTCAAACTCAAAAGTATATTTACTTGATACATTAATTGCAAGCTGGCAGAACTTTCCTTACTGTTCCTGTATTGACAACCTTGCCAATTTCTATGCCTCCTTGGTATTCTTGTGGCTTTACAATTTGTAACTTAGATGGTTTTAATGAATACTTCTTTTTCTCACTCTAGAATCTTTTGTGGCTGCAGCAGGCAGGGCCAGTCTGCACTTATTAAACTGATGATCAATTATAGCTGTGGTGTAGTGTGATTTTTCTGGTGGCAAAGGGTCTCAAGGTATTCAAAAAAAATCTAAATCTTAGGTACCTGAGAATGGATTTGTGAAAACTGGTTAATGTCCTATTTTCTGGTTCAACATTGAAACTGCCTTCTTCATGATTTGTTGTAATCCAAGCATAGGCAACTCACAGTTACATCTTTCAGGACTTGCATGCAATAATCTGATTGCTCAAATCAATGCCTTTGTTTTTTTGCTGTATTTCTGCCTTAAAAAGCCTCGTAAGGTTGTATTGAATTTTACTTAGTTTTTGCCGCGTAGTCTGTGCTGAAGCTTTAGAATTTTCTTGTGCAAGGTGAAACAATTGGCATGGACTGGATTTCTATTATCAACTTCTTATTTTCTTGACCTTTTGTGTTTTGTGTGTATTCACTATTAGTTAATAGTCATATTCTTATCTCATGATATGTAATCACCAGTGGAGATGAAATTGAATCTCTCATCTTTGTTAATCAATAAGGAATTTTGCCCCCCCCTCCAAAAAAAAAAAAAAAAAAAACTTTGCCAGCACGTGCTACTTAGACAAACTTTTGAGCTGCAACGAAATTTTCCACCCCTTTTAGCAACTGGTCGGAATTTAACTGTCTGTCGCCAGGTAATGGTGCCAGCAGCAACACAGAAAAGTGAAGCTATGTTGCATCTGATAAAAAATGTGTCCAGCACAAGTATATTTAATATTTTAAAAGTTTTTTCATATATTTAGAGGATTATAATCCTTTATCTACATACGAATACGTATTGGACACGTATAGAATATGGGTACTTTAAGAAAAATGAAGAAAGTTTATGTAACATAGGGATATGAAGCGTTGCACCGTCGGTTGTATGCTCTAAGACTGGAAGTGCAATAGCCCGAGTGCCAGAGTTGAAAAGAAACCGATGCAGTTGGCTGAGCAGCATACTTGAAAAGAATTCTCAGTCCGTTGTTACATTTCTTTAGTTATTTATTTATTTATACATAATATAGTAATCTAAGGGGAAATTATTTATGCTCCTGGATTAATTGTTTCCCCGAGTTAATTTGCTATTTGAATCTCGATTTGGTGGTTTGGTTTGGTTTGTATTTGGGATGATGATTTTGTTGAGTTGAAGAAAAATCTTTCATGTCCTAACTCCACTAGACATCCACCTTTCTAATGAAGCTTGAAATG
>JBBYHM010000018.1:3778683-3793537 GCA_038381775.1 Adansonia rubrostipa | reverse complement strand
ATTTTATTTAAATTTAATTATAAAATATGTAAATATTAATATAAAAATAACTTTTTAATATTATGAGCAATGATTTGTACTTAAATTGGTTGGTCAGGATAAATTTGGCCCTGAGCTTAGAATTCAAAAGTTTTTCGGGCTATGCATAGGCCTATAGAACCGAACTAAGATTTTTTCGGGCCAAACAAGGCCAAATTCGTGCCTAGGCTTAAAATTCAAAATTACGTGAAAGTGATTATATTTAACATAAAATAAAAAATAATATAAAATATACTCAAACCCGAACCCGAACCCGAACCCAAATTAACCCGAACCCAAATAGATCTGAACCCGAATTGGTCCGAACCCGAATTGATCCGAACCTAAAAGAATCCAAACTAAATAGACTCGATCTCAAATTAACTCAAATTCAAAAAAATTTAAACTTAAAATGATCCATCCCAAACCCGTCCAATTGCCATATCTAGGCTTACCTTCGACCACAGGCCTCCACCTAACCCAACCATTTAGGCCGCCAATCCATTGCTCATACTATTCACGCTTCTAACCAATATAATTAACTTTTTCCTTCCCAAATTTCTCCCCTTTCTTTTCTTTTGCGTTTCTTCATTAAAAATTATGTTCGACTAGATTAGATTAGATTAGATTTGTCTCCTAAATTCCAAACCTATTTACTACTTCAACTCTGGAGACCTTTCTGTTTGATCAATTAACCCATATGGGTCTTCTCCAAAATCACTGATTTCCAATACCCAGAATTCCTTCTACAATTCTCTTTGAAATTTCACCTTCAAAATGATGAGATTCTATCAATTTTCGAGGGTTTAAAAGTAGGCAAATATTCGACCTTTTTATTACCCTAAAAAATGACAAGTACGGTTGTTTTGTCAGGCTCATTGGGGTTATCTCCTATAGCAACAACATCAACTAAAAATTCTGAGTTGGGTGCAAAAAGAAGCAAATTTTGTTGTTTCCATAAGTGGAGGAAGGAGCAAAGAAATGTTATTTGTGCTTGTATGACGCCTACTAGGAACTTGGGACATGATGGATTCGCTGGAACTAAATTCACTGTAAGTATTTCTGCCAACCCCATTTGTTTGTTTCTCGATTATACCGTATTTTATAGTTCTTTTCTGAATTTATTTGTGAAGGGTTTTTTTGGCAATTTCTTTAGGTTGACTTGAAAATTTGTGCAGTTTGATTGAGTGGATTGTGTTTCATTGCTAAAAACGTCTTTGCACATATTAGAGGTCTTCCTATTACTTTTATTTGTTTTCTTTTTTTTTTTTAAATTTTTTTTCTTGCTTCCAAATTGTTTATGTTATTATGTTTACCATTTTCTGCTAGACATTTCTTCTTTCATGATAGGTTTTACATTCAACTTTATGCTTATTATTATTATTTTTTTGCTGCAAGCGAACTACATAAATATCCATCGTATTTTGCATTTGGAGATTTTAGGCTCTGCTCACTTATTGCTATTCGCTTTTGCTTAAAAAAAAAAAAAAAAATCTAGAAGGTAAAAGCAAAGCTGCAAACGCAGAAAGCCTAATTATTATAGTACAAATGGACAAATAACTAAAATGCAATATCATTTCTAACATAATTGTTTTATTTAAGTAAAATATACATTTTGTTCTCCAGAAAGAATTACAATTTTAACGTTTATTTGTTCAAAAAATCATTGCTTTTGTATCCGAATGTCCTTTTGCTTTTAGAAGAAAAAAGAAAGTAGCAAAAGCAATAACCAAACAGAGCCTTAGTAACTTAAAGACTTGGTTTTAGATGTTTTATTTTTAGTTTTCCAGTAACATGGTGATTTACATGGTTATGTTTTTAGGAATCTTCTAAATCTGAGAATTGGAGGAAGGAAGTGAAGCATGAGAATGATTCCAATGATTCTGATGTTCTCATTGAATGTCAAAATGTCTACAAATCGTTTGGAGAAAAGCACATCTTGCGAGGTGTGAGCTTCAAGGTGATTTTTTCTTGGTCTTTATGTTTTCTTTCATTCTAGGGGTAGTTGGACTGCAAATGAAAAGATATTTAAGGGTTGGACCATATGAGAGTCATTTCAAGTTATTAGATACTTTTCAAAATCCCCAATTGAATATTTTCTTCTGCAGGAAGAGTGGTGTGTGTATGTGTATGTGTTTTTTTTTTTGGGGGGGGGGGGGGTGTGGGTGGGTGGGGAGTTGATGCTCAATAGTTCATTATTTAGATGAATCATTTCTATTTTAGGTTGAATCTTCATTAGTGTTTTCGTGTTCAACATGCTTTAGAATATTATAAAAGGATTGAAGCTAATGTTGCATGTCGTCATAAAACTTCTCAAACAATGCATAAGATGACATCAAGTTGTGTCTTACTAAGTTAGATCCCATTCTATTCTTTCCGGTTTTTTATCTTCAACTGACTGAAAGTCTCCGCCAGATGAATAAAGTACAAGTTTCTTTCATTTTTATTTTCCTATCAGGAAAAGAAATTGGGTTTCTATTTCATGCTTAACTTCTCCTCTTTACAGATTATTGTTTCTGGTTTATAGCTGCAATGGAGTTTGGATGTAAATATCAATTTTAGTAGAGTTTTGTTGATAATTCTTTTCATTGATCCTTAAAGGCTGTTAGTTCCATTTGAGTGTTTGGTTTTTAATTTTATTAGCTCATTCTGATTCCTTTCCTTGCACAATCTTCCCTACTTTTAGTCTGTTTTCATTATTGGCGGCCTCTTTCATCAAAGGATAAACAATTGGCAGGATTACAATTATATGTTTTAATCTATGATGCTCAGACTTGAGATATTTGGCTGAATAGTTCTATGGACACAACATGACACTGACAAGCATATGGGGTCTGTGTCCAACATGGCTGATGGTTGGAGACAGTGACAACCTGTTGGCTGTCCTCCTGGCATTCCTTTTTTTTTTTTTTTTTCTAGACTTGTTGACAGCTTTGAACTGTGGTCTAGTAGGTGTAATGGCCTTTGGTTATCTAGACCGTTGTTGTCTATCAATCATGGTTGCCATGAGCTCAACTTATGGCATGAAAAGCTGGAAAGTGATCCACTTCAAATTTAGCAACAAGAAGGATAGATAGTGAAAGAATCCGTCATATTATATGCCATATTCTGTAATCCTGTGTTTAGTAATGGGAATTGGAACTTAGGTCCGGATTGCATCGAAGCACTTCTTTAGCAGTCTACCTCAAATTGGACTGGACAAACTTTGTCTTTAATGATGTAAGGACTGCCCACTTTACGAGCACCATGTTGCTCACAACCAAAACACGTTAAATCATTGACACTTTAAGGTTGGCTGAACCATTTCAAACAGCTTGTGCCATAAACTAAATGGAATATATAAGCAACATGTTAGCCATAACTTGATTGCATCTTGAATTATTTATAACAAGTATATGTTTACGGTTTATGGTCTTGATGCATATCTTGTTCTATAATTATATGATATGTCCGCATATTGATATCCTAATTTGGGATCCCTTTTGACAATCCCCATGCCCAAGAATTTGAAAAAGGTGAGGGAGAAACGTAGAAATTTTGTGTTGGATACTCATGTCCAAGTCTGAGCAGTATAATCATAGCTCAAAGTTTTTTACTTTAAGTTTGTTGTCATTTTTTAGTTTTATGCAGTAGTATTCTTTTTTTTTTTTTTTTCTTTTAAAACTTTTGTCTCTTTTTATGTGTTGATTCCTAACTTTTCCCCTGATCAATAGATTAGGCATGGTGAAGCTGTTGGAATTATCGGTCCTTCTGGCACTGGGAAATCTACCATTCTGAAGATTATTGCTGGACTTCTTGCTCCAGACAAGGTGAATAATGCATATTGAGCCCATTTCATATTTTCCTAATATATTTTGTATATCAATTTATTATTATTTGGTTCCCTATATAAAGAATGCATTATTTTTATGTGCAGGGTGAGGTATACATTCGAGGCAGAAAAAGATCGGGTTTGATTGGTGATGATGAGATATCTGGTCTTCGAATTGGACTGGTAAAATTTTATTTAAGCTTCAAATACTGCACCAGCAGGTTTCGAGATGATTTATTGATGGCATGATCCATATCTCTATTTCCATTTTTTGTTAACAGGTTTTTCAAAGTGCAGCACTTTTTGATTCTTTGACCGTCCGTGAAAATGTTGGTTTCCTTTTGTAAGAGACAATATAAATCTTCTTAGAAATACCATTCCCCTTTCTCTCATCGGTATTTAGGGGGTTATCTTGGATTCTAATTTCCTTTTTTTCCAAATAAAGAAATTAGTTGAGTTGATTGATGATTTTGTGTTTATTAATCGCTTAGATATGAAAATTCAAGCATGACTGATGATCAAATCTCCCAGCTTGTGACAGAGAACTTGGCTGCTGTTGGTTTAAAGGTATGCCTGCATTTGGACTTTCTTGGCAAAATATCAATAATGAACTGTTAAAATTTGTTTTCATCGTTAACTTGACTCCCTCCTGAATATCAATGCTTATAGACTCTGTGCTTATCAGCACTGATAGCAGTATCATGTAGCAAGTGTACACCTTCACTTTCATGCCTCTTTTGCGCTTTAGATACCTAATCTTTAAGTTCCCAGTTGATGTAAAAATCTAACTTGATGTTCTCTTCAGGGAGTTGAAGAAAGGTTACCTTCTGAGTTGTCTGGAGGAATGAAGAAAAGAGTTGCTTTAGCTCGTTCTATAATTTATGATATCACCAAAGAATCAATTGAGCCGGAGGTATAGTAAATTTCTCTTGGAATTAATGGATGGTGGAGCTTTTATGGTAAACCTGTGTATTTTTTTTGTAAAAAATTTGCACGTTTGTATGGCTGCCTCTTTTTGTATCTTAAGGTAAACATACAGATGGTCTTGCCAACCAAATTAGTGGCACCATGCAAAAGTTGACTTCAGCTTGTATCCAGCTGATTCTGTTTGCTTCCAAATTTTAATCCTGAACTGTAGGAACACAAAATTTAGTCTGCTTTTCACCTCATATTATTGAAGTTTGATTAGAGCAGCCTTCTTCATTAATATTTCATAGCTTCAGCTACGGTGATGATTTATAAAATCAGTCATCAGTTGATTTGTTGATATAAAAAATTTCAACTATTAAAAATATATATTGAAAAAGATAGTAATCTCGACCAATTTTATAGAAATATCGGATTGGTTTGAAACTTTACATGCATGATATCGGATCCTGTTAAATTTTTGACGGTTGCTTTGTTAAATATTAATTACATATGAAGTTATAAAAGGGTGTAACTTGATCCATCATGCACACATACATACATACCCTGTAGCATCCACGGGAGTCTCTATTTTCAATTTGTTTTAATAGCTCAAGTTCATCTTAATGATTTGAATGTGGATAATAGATGAAGAAGCTGCGAATTTAAACTTTCTCAATTAGTTATCTGATTATATCTATTTTCTAATTGTGTGCAGTAGGTCTAGAATATTGCTATTCCAGAGTTGTTGCAGCTGCTTTTGGCCTTTTATTCTGTCATTCTTGCCAATTGACCAGAGAGATCTATATCGTAAAACTGAAATTTTGAAAATTATGGTTTGACCTAAGCAATAAGGTCATTCACAGAGTTGTTTAACGCTCCTGATTTTTTGCAAGATTAAGTAGGAGAACTTTCAAAAGGCCTGATAATGCAAAATTTTCACTCATAGTAGAAAATGGAGGAGAGGAAGATTGAAGTTTAATCTATATGGGGCATATTTAGCCTTGCTCCTGAGATCTATTTTTCTTTTTGTTTTATTACTGTTAAGGTTGGTCATATCTTGGCCAGTGTTTCTTCTCTCTGTGAGTTGAGAGGGGCCAGCAGAAAATGTCAAAGCGAGCAGCTTTAAGGCCTCAGCCAGTTAAGCTTAATGTAGTCCAAATAGCTGTAGTAAAATAATTATTCTATTATATTGTTGCTACAATGTAGAATGAGGGCCTGAGATATGCTTACTCTTGGCTTTATGTGACTCTTCAATTTGCTTAATCTTTCTTTCTCTCTCTCTCTCTCTCTCTCATTCTTTTGTATTTTAGGAGAGCTTATACTTAAGTTTAGGTGCTTTAGATAGGGTTATGTTCCTTTTAGTTTGGCAGTCTAAGTGCTCTTTTTTTTTCTTGGTCAATTATCATTAAAAAAAAAGGGTATTGATTTGAGAATCATGCTCCTAACCTATATTCAAAAGGGAGAGCATAGGAAAATTTTGAGTTCCAATTTTTAAGCAATAAATGCGGTGAGAAGTTGTTAGTTTCTCCTAATTGTATTGTCATATGCAACCAAGCCGGCTATCACTTTACTGTCAAAGCAAGCTTGGTAATTCAAGCTTTGGCCTATTAGGCATTGATTTCAGATCTGTTTTGGTCTTGTTCTCTAAATTGCAACTCTTGTTTCTCCTGGACAGGTGCTTTTATATGATGAACCAACAGCAGGGCTTGATCCAATTGCATCGACTGTTGTTGAAGATCTCATTCGCTCTGTCCATACAAAGGGTGAGGATGCACTCGGGAAGCCTGGAAAGATTGCATCTTATGTGGTTGTTACGCACCAACATAGCACCATTAGAAGAGCCGTTGACAGGTTTTGTCGGACATCATGATGTTTTGATTGGTTTTTCTGTGATGTAGGATGCCTGACTCAAAGAATCTCATCTCTACTTAACAGGTTATTGTTTCTTCATGAGGGGAAGCTTGTTTGGCAAGGAATGACTGATGAATTCATGTCGTCTACCAATCCAATTGTTCGACAGGTATTGACTGAAACTAGTCTCCCATGAACTTGAAAACGAAAAAAGAAAAATAGTTGAAAACTCAGTTTTTGTTTTTTTTTTTTTTCAATAAAAAACTGAGCCTCCATTTGTTACATTTGCCATTTGCTTTTTGCCTCGGATATCAAAAATAAAAAGTATGTCTAGATAAACCTAAATAATATCTTTGAATAATTAAAAATAGAAAATTAATTGAATAAAAAAATGGGGGATTTTATTGTTATATTGAACAATGTGTTACATTTGAAATTTTTTTTAATGGTATCCTTATTTTATAAAATATGATTCTACCATTTACTGCATGCTTTTTCTTTTAGTAACTTTAGGGTAAGCAAAATTAGTAGTAAAATTGACAATCAGTAGAGCTTTAGGATTTTTTTTTTTTTTTTTTTGTGGTTTACCCACAACGCCTTCACAATTTAAGTCATTTAATGAAGCAAAAGATGGTGCACTTTTTCATTTGAGGACTGTAAAACATTAATATAATTATATATATGCAAGAAGCTAGTCGCTCTCCCTCTTATCTCTTATACGCATGCACGCAGAGAAGCACACAACAAACTGCATGGCCTTGGGCTTAGACAAATCGCTAGGATGCTTGACATGCTAACTCTTTTAAGGAGATACTTCTTCTTGGATTACAAAATATGGTGTTAATTTACTTGAACTACTTTGTGCTTTATGAATCTTTAAAAAAGGCTACAGCTTATCAGGTCTTTAATGCGTTTATTCCTACATATAATTTGCTGAAGACTTGTTTCTTGCTTTTATTGCATAAGTTGCAGTTGCCTTTTGTCCTTTTCCCGTTTTGATTGGTGGAACTGGGGTCAAGCTTTGTGTATCTAGTATTGGTATCGTCATGTTTATAGTTTACCCTCTCTCTCTCTCTCTCTCTCTCTCTCTGTGTGCGATGCTACATGTTTCAATTAATTAAATAATTAATACATGAATTCATGTATACCTACTTGCAAACGATGTAATTTCTTGCCACACCTTGTCCTTGCCTTTTTGTCAGTTTGCATCTGGGAGTTTGGATGGTCCCATCAAATATTAGAGTACACTTACAAAGGTTTTGGTAGATTAAATATGGTCATCTGACCTGCTGCTGCTCCTGAAGCTGGTAGATAGGGGATGGATTCTCAGGAAAAATAAGTGGAAATGGCACCCACAAATTTCATATTCGACAAGAAATCTTTCTGAGTGATTATTCTGTAAAAATTCTTCACATGAAGAAGATGTTTTAGTGTTGGCATTATTGTATTTGCAGGTCAACTGATTGGTAGCAAGATTTACTTGTCAGATTAGAATTGCAAAAATTACAATTGTTCTTTGTTCCTTTTATTTCTTTACAATATTTTTCCCCACTAGAATAATGGTGTTTTTTTTTTTGCATGTTATGTAATTGACAATTCCTGCTTTTTCATGATCAACCGAAAATAGGATTTTCTGTGTGGAAGCTTAAAAACACATCACTACTGTCGTTTAATTATATATATATTTTAAATGTCTAGTTAAAATTAAAATTCAAAAGTAATAAAACTTGTTTAAGATGTAGTTTATTTAACAAAGTTGTATTAATCTTTTTGTAAAACAACATAAAGAACAAGAGTGGAATCGACATGGACAAAGAATAGTATCAAATAAGACACAAATTTGATTGATCTGAAGCCAGCGAAGGATATATCTTTTTATCTCATTTAAGAGAATACCAATTATTTAAGCCAAAGCCGAAAGATTAGAGGGTATATCTGTATTTATCAACTGCGTTCGGATATAATCATCAACATAATTACTTCTTCTATTTTTAATATTTAAACTATATATATATATATATATATAAATTCCGGTATTTTTCTTTGAAATTTTGAAGTCTTTAAGTTTATATTTTCAAAACTTATCAAGTATGAATTTGATTCTATTTTATATTAGTTTTATTTTAGTTATACCTTTATTCAGTGATTTACTTTGTTTTATATATATATATATATATATATTATTCGATTATGATTATAATTTTTTTTAATTTTCATATAATACATATCAAATAATTTTTGAACGCAAGAGCTAGGCAAATTATTTTTAATCTTCCAGAAATCTACGGATCAAGTGGGTTCTACATACGCGGTCTAATTTTCTTTTAATAGAAATCTAAAAACCATTTTAATCTTAGATTTACTAACAACCAAAAAAAAAAGAACAAAATTCAGGATCTATACATCTATTGTTTTGTGGGTATTATTATTATTATTGTTATTATTATTATGTTAAGTATAATAATTTTATTTTTATTTTTATTTTTATTTATAATATATTTGATTAAAATAATATTATATATAAAAATTTTTATATATAAAAAAATTAGCAAATTTTCGAAGAGTAAAAAATTGAGATGGTAGTGGTGTAAATTTTGTTAATTTCTTAATCAATGATTGAATCGCCAATGGAAACAAACAAATTGTTTGGAATTTCACTTTTGATGCGGATAATAATAGTACAAGACATGTAAGTAATAATCTGATGGGACATTGACTTTGGTGTCGGAGGTGTCAGAAATCCCACACTGAAAGACGAAAAGATAACCAACAAGTATTTAAGACAGAAGCGAGAGCCTGAAGGCTACGACCTTACTTGAACAGGATCTGTTCTATAGGCTCGTACTTTCGTATCCTTAAGCTCGAAAGAGACAGGATTCCAAGTCTGGTTGATGAAGTGAGACTGTGTGATCAGAGCGTGATTAATGGTTTGATCCAACCTCCATTGGATGGCTCTGGCCGTAGAGGATCGTTCTCAACAAGCTCCGCTTGGTTGGGATGGTCACGCAGTTGTCTGACAGACTCTCACCCTCTCTTTTTTTTTTTTTAAATTAGAGGATCGTTCTCAACAAGCCCTGCTTGGTTGGGATGGTCACGCAGTTGTCTGACAGACTCTCACCCTTTTTTTTTTTTTAAAATTTCTGAGCTGAGCTTCTGCTGAAAAAAAAAAAAAGGATGGGGTTTGTTATTGGGATCGTTAGCTCTATTGTCACTAAAGCTGCAAATTACACTATTTCCGCCATTAAAAACCATATCAGACACCTTTCCAATCATGAGAACAAGGTTCAGACCCTCAAGGACCAAGCTGAGAGCCTGAAGGATGCAAGGAAAAGAGTGCAGCATTCAGTTGATGTTGCTAAAGGAAACGGGGAGTAGATCGAACAAGATGTTGAGACATTGCTGTCTACAGTCGATAAGAAGATCCTTGAAGAAGTAGAGAAAGGAAGAAAAAAGCAAAGAAAAAGTGTTTCATTGGCTTGTGTCCTAATTTCTGGACTCGTTGCAAGCTTAGCATGAAAGCTGAAAAGGAGGCGGACGCTGTTGCTGAGCTAATGGAACGGGGAAAATTTGACAGGGTTTCATATCGTGCAGTTCCGCAGGGTATCATGGACGCACCCGTTAGAGGTTTCGAAGAATTTGAGCCAAGAACGTTGGTTTTGAATAAAAATAATGGAGGCACTGAACGATGATAGTGTCAGTGTTATTGGGGCGCATGGTATGCCGGGGATAGGAAAAACGATGCTAGTCAAAGAAGCCGCTAGATGGGTCAAGGAGGGCAAGTTATTTGATTCCGTTGTTATAGGACTCGTAACCCAGACCCCTGATGTTGAGAAAATTCAGAACCAAATTGCAGATAGATTGGGTTTGAAATTTGAGGAACTGAGTGTGGATGGAAGGGCGTTTCGACTAAAAGAAAGATTGAAGAAAGAGTAGAAGATTCTTGTTATTTTGGATGATATTTGGGGAAAATTAGATGCTGAGGAAGTTGGGATTCCTTTTGGAGATGAACACAAGGGATGCAAGATACTTCTAACTTCGAGAGTTCTCAATGTCTTATCAAATGAGATGGATACTCAGAAAAATTTTGCTATTGGGTGTTTAAATAATAAAGAAGCTTGGGACCTGTTTAAGAAGATGGCTGGCGGCTGTGTTGAGAGTCGTGATTTGCAGCCTACAGCTATGGAGGTAGCTGGATGTCGCTAAGGTGGAACGTCTAGGCGCACAACTTAACAACACCACACAATAGTTTGCTAAAAGCCAGCAGAAATAACCGACGTAGAGGCAAACAGCTCCTAAATACCTTGTTTAATTATATATTAACTATACCCTTCGTTCCCTGTAGTTCTATTCGACGGCAAAATTAGCATGTAGCTGCTTTCTTTGCATTGAAACTTGCCTCCTTTCTAAAAGAAAATATGACATCTGTAGATTTAGACTTTTGATTTACCGGAAACTTAGCCTTTAGTAGCTCAAATGCACATGCATTACCCACATATTTAAGCAAACATATGTATATCCTAATTGTAACCTTTTTTAATAAATTAATTACATTTTGTATCCATATATTTCAGTTCTACGGTTCTGGAATCAGTCCTCACCTAGATTTTTACTAAATTACAGCTTAAATTTCTGATAAACAAGAATCAATAGAAATCGGAAGAAATTCATTGCCATCTCGTTTTGAAACATAATTTTATGCAAAAAA
Organism: Adansonia rubrostipa; assembly: GCA_038381775.1. Lineage (NCBI taxonomy): Eukaryota > Viridiplantae > Streptophyta > Magnoliopsida > Malvales > Malvaceae > Adansonia > Adansonia rubrostipa. The sequence goes on along the minus strand of JBBYHM010000018.1, from coordinate 3,782,243 downwards.
CAAAGTTGTAGTTATTTGTTATCAGAAATTTTGGTTTGTTTCATTCGGATTTGGTTTATTTCAGGATTGAACTTCTCTGCATCTTGCCAAAGGCTCGGACTATGGCGCAGATTCCAAACAGAGATAAAAATATCTTCACCGCGACATGTAAAATATGAGATAAATTTAAGAATTCAGAAAAAATACGAATGGTAAACTTAACATATCATAGAACTTTCATCTAAAGCTCATAATAAAGCAACAATATACACATAAGAGGTATTCATATAAGTAAAAACACAGTTCTCCACACCCATATGCTTTCTAGAAAAAGCACATATGGACAAATATTTATCATAGATGAAGCAAAGGAAAGCATCGCTCGTGGCTGAGAGCTTCTAAAATCAAATTATAAACACCTCGAAACGATCAGAAGTTGTTTTAATATTCCAAATCGTTTCAGTAATCTTCCAACACAGTTATAGGCATATATGATTAACATATTTATTTATACATCCGATTTTTATAGCTAATCTGGCAAAAATCAGGTAATAAACATTGCTAAAATCCACTTTAACTATGCTTATAAGTTTTATGTTTATTGGTTTGTGCTGTACTTAGGCAACAAATAAAAAAGAAGATATTAGGAAGTAATTGCAAATATTCTAATTTTAGGTAGCAAATTCTTATTTTATTATAGTTTTCTAGTTTCTTCTTTCTAAATAAACTAGTAACTTCTTTATATATCTACTGTATTTTTGAGGAAAAGAATAAGAACGTGAAATTCCTCTTTTTTGTTTTTTTTTTTAATTGTTCAGAATTGTTCTTAGTATCGGAGCATTTTGTTTTTCTTAGGGTAATTCACTATCTTTTCTTTAGGTTTTCATGTCGTTGTTTAACAAAAACCTTCATTACGGATATATTTCCTCTAAGCCTTCATTGTTGAATCTGTCAAAAACATCTCAGAAATGCCTAAAATCTATGATCTCATCCAAACCTAGTCATGCAGAGATAATCCCTTTCGTCATGTTAATCCCCACAATATTCCATAAAGAAGATCTAAATGATATTACTTTGTAAATGATAGTTATTAGAGGCTTCCCAACGACAAGGCAAAGTTCAAATAGTTATCTTTTATCATGATATCATTTTTCATGTAGGCCAAAAAAAAAATAGAAACTTTTTTTGGGAATCGGCTTTTGGGTTGAAAAATTGAGACTAATAACAAAAGAAAATTTTCAATCAATGAAAATCATTGATTTTTATTAGGTTGGGAGATGATATGGATATTTGATTCCCGTACACTTCTATTTCCCCAGTGACTATGCGGAAACAAAAGGAAAATCCTTTCTTCCCCGAATGGTAATATCATTCCAAAACAAAGTGATTATCTTAGTTACAAGAAAATAATTCCAAGACACTTCCAATCACTAGGTAGGATCCTGAAATAATTTCTATAAAATCATGTCATCTGTTTTGTTAGAAATCGTTTTTCTAGTCAAATGATAGACTATAACATATAATTATTAACTTAATGAAATGATTATGAATGCAAACTGCATTAATTGCATAAACATTATGGGAAAAATAAATCACAGATAGTAAGTACATAAAATAATTGCAAGAAAAATAAATTACACCATGAATAAACTAATTGCAAAAAAAAAAAAAAAAAATAAACAACTAGAGAAGAAATTACATTAAAAAAAAAGGTTTCCCTTGTGATAGTATCCAAATATCACAAGATATCCAAAAAACTTTTAGAGGAAGAGGCTTGCAATTTAAACAGGGCTTAAGTCTCAAAACGAAGTTGTTTCTTTCTAAATCAAAAATGCCCTTTTTTTTTTCTTCCATTTTGTTCACAAAATAAAGATAAGATATTTTAAAATAATAATAATAATAAAACTAAATCCAAAAAGAAGAGAAACAAACAAAAGGGAAATAAACAAGAAAAGAAAAAATAGGATAAAAAATGGAAACAAGGAAAAAGACAAGAATTTAAAACACTTGGGCATATCCTTAGAATATGCCTTAAATATTCTTTTCTTTTTGGAAAGGTTTTTTTTTTCCTTCTTTTAAAATAAGGAAGGGTGCATTCAAATGCTTATTGTTTTTAGAAAATGAATGGAAAGGATTCAAATATAGGTTTTCCTTTGTTTTCTTAGATATTCGAAGGCCTTTATAAAAAAATATATATTTTTTTAAGACACAAAAATGTTTTTTTACCAACACTCCAGATTACTGCCTCCAAGAACATGATTTTTACCAACCATCCAAATTACTACCTTTAAACTTGATACAAATAACTTTATGAAGTGGTGCCAAAAGATTTCTTTGAAAAGCAAGAAGAAGTTTAAGTATGTTAGTGAATCACCACCATATTAGACTTGCTCGTGGACCGGGTCGGAACAGACTCGGATCGAACTTAAATATGATATTAACATTAAATATGCTTATCTAAACTCAGCCCAGCCTAAAATATGGGCCTCAAATTTTGCCCAAGCTCACCTATATTTATAAATAGATAGTCCAAGCCCGTTTAGGCCCGTCTATATTTTTTTTATAATTTATTTTTTTAAATATATATTTTTAAATTTAATTTTTATTAATTTAATAATTTTCTTTTATTAAGTTTATAAATATAAATAATTTAACTTAGTTTTTAAAGTTTACACTATAATATTATATATACATGTATTGTTTACATGATAAAAATTATATAATACATAAAATATAAAATAAATATAATATAATATAATAGTAAACCGGGCTGGGTCGGGCTGTGCTCGGGCTTTGAAAGTCAAACCCAAGGCCCAGCCTATTTTTTAATCAGGCTTTTTTTTTTTGTCTAAGCCCATTTTTCGAGCCTATTATATTTGTCCAAACCCTCTCAAATTTTGGGCGGACCTTCGAGCTTGGGCGAGTAGCCCGGCCCTTGAGCAGGTCTACACCAAATGACAAGGATATCAAATATGAAGGTTTAGACGTTGAAAATTATATAATGATGTCATGGCCACTACATCAATTAGATTGAAGAATGAATTTCTCCACTGTCACGCCCCAAACCAAGGCATAATAGACGCCGCACATCTACGAAATCTAATCTCACAAATATGCAAGGCAACCATCTAACAAAAATGAAATTCAAAACAATATATATGTTTATAAAATAAACGAAATTGAATTGTTTAAAACAAATCGAATGCAACAAAATGAAATTTATATGCATAACAAAATGTTTGAAATAAAAATATGAAACCTTTAACAGTCTATCAAATAATAGTTTAAAAAAGTTATGATTGTTTTTCACACAAAAATCTAAACAACATAAACTAAAATTGAAATGCCACTCCCCGATATTCTCGTGTGTCGGTTCATATTCGGAACCTGTAAAATATTAAAGAATATAGTGAGTACAACTGCTCAGTGAGCAACTAACAATCCTTCAGTTGGGTTAAACACGGTCAAAAATTATGAGGCTAAAATAACGGTTTGAATTAAGACATACAAAATTTTGGGTAATCTTATATATATAAATAACTTATTTCAAAATAATAATATGACAAATATATTTAAACGAA
>JBBYHM010000018.1:3677050-3761323 GCA_038381775.1 Adansonia rubrostipa | reverse complement strand
TGCAAGAATTGAATTTACTTAAAGTTACTATAAAATATAAAAGTCAAGGTATATATGTCTTAATGTCATGCTACTAGCTAATTAATTTAAAAATAATAGATATAGTTTCTTAAATTTCCATCATCAACTTTAATTTTTCTAAGTTGAAGATATTTTTTTAAAAAGCAAAAGGTAACAATCTTAGCGCAAGATATAACAATAAAGTGCCAAGTTCCAAAAAAATTGACAAGCACCTACTCAAGGGAAATACGAAGGTAGAAGCACCATAACATACAAAGCCTGCTTCATTAAAATGATAATATCAAACACTTTAATAAGAATAAATTACGAAAGGAGAAAATCAAATTCCTAGAAAAAAGCCATTCTATCAATGATTCTTTAATATCTTCCAAAGAGCATTGCATGTTTAATTTATGAGATAGTGTTGCAATTAGAGCATCCATAGTAATAAATGGGAGAAAGAATTATGATTGGAACTACTGATGCCATCTTGTGTGAAATTTTTAAGTACCACGAGATTTATTATATTTTCACAATTAGGTTGCCAATTAGCAATAATAGCCTTGCATGTGGCAGCCTAGCATTTGGAACCTTATTAGATATGCATAATTCATATTATGTGGCCCACCATTAGAAAAGTGAATCCACTGCCATTTAGCTTCGATTGTTCTCTTCCATAATTACATCCATATTTAAAAGTGGCAGATCTAAACTTTCCAATACAAAAAAGTGTTTTTCTTTGGAAATTAAACTTTTAATGACATAAAAGTTGGTAACGATAAAAAAGTTTTGTGCAATGGGAAAGAATGCTTTTAGTGATGGACTTTAGCAATGAAGTAAACCCTTATGCTGAATCTATCTAAAACATTTTAAGGAGAAGACTTACAATATTGATAGAATTTAGAGATTCCCATTAGTAATGCTACTTAAATATTTTTCTATGGGAGAAAGCACTATGGACAGACTTATATGTCAAAAATCGCTTGTTATCAAATTGTTTAGGTGCAAATTAAAGGTTAAAGACATATTTTAGCACAATGAAAAAAATAAAAAAAAAATTAATCACATAAAGCGGTAAAGTTTATAAGTATTTTGACATTTTAATCAAATTTTTTTTTAACTAGAAGAAATTAATGCTTATAAATACAAAAGCATAACTCAAGTCTTTAACAATATTTGCAATTACAAAAAGGGTAAAATCAACTCTTGAAATTGAAGTATAAGCAATTGTCATTACTTTCAAGGATCCGTTGTGATTACATATAAATAAATCTTATCTTTGCTAGTAATTTTCATTGGAAAAGCAATTTACCAATCAAAATGGAGTTCCTTACATACCATAATGGCAAGCTTCAGATTTTATTCCATCATGGTGGTTTTGCTCATAATCAATGCAGTAGTTAGAGCTATCGAGGATGATGACATTATCAAGAAAAATGAATGTGAAAATCCAAAAAAATATGGACTTCAATTGTATTATGGAGGTTTTCACCAGTATCTTTAAAGTTAGGAATGTAACAGACAAGTGCTGTGCAGAACTTAAAGTACTTGTTAAAGTTTGTTATGCTGCATTAGTAAAGAGAACTCTTCAACTACCTCAATTTAAGAATGTTGGGGAACCAAAAGTTGTGGCAAAAAGTATCCAAATATGGAATAATTGTGCTTTAGTTACCAATAATGTTTCACCCTTTGTGTCTCCTTAAAGATTAGACTTGTTCATTCAAAAAATTTGTAAAACATTAATAAGGCATAAGCTTTTTTTTTCAATAACCATTGTAACTTGCAATCTCTAAATTGCAAACCTTTTAATTTAAGAATGGAATATAAAGTTATAAAGAAATACTTGAATTAGAGATAAAAAATTGATGCTTTAAGATGTAATATTATGAGCAACAATAACTCCTGCTCAAACGTTATTTTTAATCTACTTTAATCTTTAGACAACTAATATTATATGTAGCAATTTATGTATAAATGTTATGTCTTAATTTTTTATTTGTTCAAACATTAACTCAACACATGTTAACCATATTTAAATGTGTGTTTATTGCATTATTTTTATATTTATTAAACTTGTTACATTTTTTATTCTTTATCAAATCTCTAATATATTAATGATTTACATTTGTTGAATAAAAAGTTGTATAATCTAAATTTAAAATATATTCTTTGGACCAATACTGGTAACAAGGAGTTAAAAACTTAATTAAAAGATCTCACAATTTAATTAGGTTGAGGCACTTGCACTTACTTGTATACCTTTATCTTTTGATTTTATATTGAGTGTCTCAGAATAATATTAAAAACATTTACATTATAATAATAAGTTTAGTAAAAAAAAGGAAAGTAAAAAATTAAGCTTTAAATCTCTAGCTCAGCTCACATTATATCTATGGAATGAGTAAAATGATAACTCAAGCCGTTAATAATATTTATGGTTTTAAAATGAGAAAGTCAAACTAAGGTATAATAAATTGTTATTGTTTTTCAATAGTACCTTGTGATTGCTTGTAAATAAATCTTATTTTGCTAGTAAATTTCATTGAAAAAATGTTTTACAAACCAAAGTAAGTTAGAGATCCTTACTAACATTAATATCAAGCTTTATAATTTATTCCATCTTTGTGATTTTGTTCTTAATCAATGGAATAGTCAGAGGTTCCAAGAAGGATGAGATTATGAAGACAAATGATGTTGAAATTCTAACCGAAATAGATCACAATTATATTATGAAGGCTTTCACAAGTATCTTTAAAGTTCAGAGCATAAAGATAAGTGTTGTACAAAGCTTATGGTACTAAAAAAAGTTTGCCATGCTGGTTTAGTAAAGAGAACTGTCCATCTACCTCAATTTAAGAATATTAGGGAACCATAAATTGTGGCAAAGAGTGTCCAGATATGGAATAATTATCCATAGGTCACTAATAATGTTTCACCTTGTGTGTTTTCTTAAAGATTGGGCTTATCCATTCAAAAAAATTGTAAAACTTTAATGAGGCACCTAGTTTTTTTTCTTGAATGTTAATAACTTTAGTACCTTTTAATATTTAAATTTAAAAATGGACTATAAAGTTACAAAGGAATACATAAATTACAAACATAAAAATAATGCTTTGAGATAAAATAATTACGAGCAATAGCTTAAACTTTTCCTTTTAATTTACATTAATCTTTAGGTGGCTATTATTGTACATAATAATTTGTGTATGCATGTCATGTTTTGTTTTTTCATCTATATAAACATAAACTTAGTCTAACTTATTAAAAATTTGGAAACCATAAACACGAATGCGAGACATGTAATATCATGTCATTTTAAACATATCAAAAGGTGTGTTTGTTACATTGTTTTTATATTTATTAAAGCCATTAAATTATTATATCATGTCTAAAATTACTAAATCTACCTTTTATTATACTTTATTTTTCATTGAATCTTTGTTGTACTAGCGATTTACTATCATTGAATAAAAAATAGAACAATCTAGTCTTAAAATTTAATCTTTGAACCAATATTTGTGAAGAGAAATGAAAGACTTAACTGGAAGGTCTCAGAATCTAATTAGGGTAAGGCACTTGAAGTTACCTGTATAACATTATTTTTTGGATTTTATATTAAGCATTTTTTACTAAAGTTAAAGTGGAAAAGTTAATAAATTACACTTTGAATCTCTAGTTCAATTCCTGTCATACCAACACCACATATATGTATGGAAGAATTGAATCTACTTAAAGTTCTATAAAATATAAAAGTGAAGGTATACATATCTTAATGTCATGCAACTAACTAATTAATTTAAAAATAATAGATATAGTTTCTTAATTTTTTGGCATCAACTCTAATTTTCTATGTTGAACATATTTTTTTAAAAAGCAAAAGGTTACAAGTCAGCGCAAGCTATAACAACAAAAAGCCACATTAAAAAAAATAGACAAGCACATACTTAAGGGAAATACAAAGGCAAAGCACCATATCATATAATGCATGCTTCACTAGAAAGATAATATCAAACATCGTAATAAGAAGAACTTACTAAAGGAGAATATAGAATTCCTAAAAAAAAAGGCCATTCTATTAATTATTCTTCAATATCTTCCAAGAAGCTTTGCATGATTTTAATTTATGAGATAGTGTAGTAATTATTGCATCCATAGCAATAGATGGGAAAAAAATTATGGTTGGAATTGCTGATGCCATCATGTGTGAAATTTTGAAGCACTCTCATATTCATATTTTCGTAGATAGGTTGCTAATTAGCAACAATAACCCCAGCATGTGGCAGCCCAACATTTGGACCCTTATTATATACACATAGTTCATATTATGTGGCCTACCACTAAAAAAGTGAATCCGCTAGCATTTAGCTTCAATTATTTCTCTTCGACAATTACATCTACATTTAAAAGTGGCAAGTCTAGAGATTCCACTGCAAAAGAGTGTTTTCTATGGAAATTGAACTTGTAATGACATAAAATTGGGCTATGATAGAAAAGCTTTGTGAAATAAAAAAAAATGCTTTTAACGATAGACATTAGCGATGAAATAAACTCATATGCTAAAACCATAAAAAATACTTTAAAGAGAACACTTATAATTTTGATAGAAATTAGAGATTCCCATCATAATGAAATAGATGATTGTGTCAAAAATTGCTTGTTATCAAATTCTTTTGGTGCAAATTAAAGGTTAAAGACTTATTTTGGCACAATAAAAATATAAAAATTTAATTAAATAAAGTGGCAAAGTTTATGATTATTTGGCTATTTTAATCAAAGTTTTTTTAACTAGAAAAGATTAATACTCATAAATACAAAAGCATAACTCAAGTCTTTAACTGTATTTACAATTATAAAAAGAGTAAAATCAACTCTTGAAATCAAAGTATAAATTACTTTCAATAATGTGTTGTGATTACCTATAAATAAATCTTATCCTTGCTAATAATTTTTATTAAAAAAGCAATTTACCAATCGAAGCAAAGCACAGATCCTTACTAACCATAATGGCAAGCTTCAAAATTTGTTCCATCTTAGTGATTTTGCTCATAATCAATGGAGTAATCAGAGCTACCAAGGACATTATCAAGAAAATGATTGTGAAAATCCAAATAAAATGGGTCTCAATTGTATTATGGAAGTTTTCGCAAGTATCTTTAAAGTTGGGAATGTAACGAACAAATGTTGTTCTAAACTTACGATACTTGATAAAGTTTGCCATGCTGCATTAGTAAAGAGAACTCTTCAACTACCTTAATTTAAGAATATTAGGGAACCAAAACTTGTGTCAAAGGGTATCCAAATATGGAATAATTGTGCTTTAGTTGCCAATAATCTTTCACCTCTACATCTCCCTAAAGATTAGACTTATTCATTCAAAAAAATGTAAAACATTAATAAGCCACATGTTTTTTTTTTTTATTTCAATAACCATTGTAACTTGCAATCTCTAAATTACAATCCTTGTAATTTAAGAACTGAATATAGAATTATAAAGAAATACTTAAATTAGAAACAAAAAATTTATGTTTCGAGATGTAATAAATATGACCAACAATAACTCCTACTTGAATGTCTTTAGGTAACTAATATTATGCGTAACAATTTATGTATGCATGTCATGTCTCAGTTTTTTATCTGTTTAAACATGAATTCAACACATGTTAACCATATTTAAATGTGAATTTACTGCATTATTCTTATATTTATTAAACTTGTTACATATATGATTCTTTATAAATTCTCTAATGTATAAATAATTTACATTTATTGAAGAAAAAGCAATATAATCTAAATCTAAAATTTATTCTTTGAACCAATATTGGTAAAGAGGAATTAAAAACTTAATTAAAGACTCTCACATTCTAATTAAGTTAAGGCACTTAAGGTTACTTGTATACGTTTATCTTTAGATTTTATATTGAACATATTAGAATAATATTAAAATGTTTTCATTATAATAATGAGTTTAGTTAAAGAAAAAGGAAAAGTAAAAAATTGCACTTTAAATCTCTAGTTTAATTCGTTTCATATCTATAAAATAAATAAGATCATAGCTCATGCCACTAAGAATATTTATGGTTTTAAAATGAGTAAAATCAAACTGAGGCATAATAAATTGTTATTATCTTTCTATCGTATCTTGTGATTACCTATAAATAAATTTATTCTGCTAGTAAATTTCATTGAAAAAATATTTTGCCAACCAAAGTAAGTTAGAGATCCACACCATAATAGCAAGCTTCAAAATTTATTCCGCCTTGGTGATTTTGTTCCTAATCAATGGAATAGTCATAGGTACCCAAAAGAATGAGATTATCAAGACAAATGATATTGAAATTCCAACTGAAATGGATCATAATTGCATTATGCAGGTTTTCACAACCGTCTTTAAAGTTAGGAGCATAATGACAAGTGTTCCGCCAAGCTTATAGTACTAAAAAAAGTTTGTTGTGCTACATTAGTAAAGAGAACTGTCCAACTACCTTAATTTAAGGATATTAGGGAATCAAAAGTTGTGGCAAAGAGTATCAAGATACGGAATAATTGTCCTTTAGTCTCTAATAATATTTCACCCCTGCGTTTGCTTAAAGATTGGACTTATTTATTCAAAAAAATGTGAAACATTACTATAGAACAAGGTTTTTTTTTTTAAGTTTCAATAACATTAGTAACTTTTAATCTTTAAATTTCAAACCTATAATTTAAAAATAAGGTATAAAGTTGCAAAGAAATACTTAAATTAGAAACATAAAAATGATGCTTTGAAATATAATAATTACGCACAACTATAGCTTCCACTCAAACTTTTCCTTTTAATCTACATTAATCTTTAGGTGACTATTATTATACATAACAATTTGTGTCTGCAAGTTATGTTTTGCTTTACATCTGTACATAAAATAACCCAAATTATTAAAAATTTGAAAATCCTAAACATGAATGCGAGGCATGTATTATTTTGTCATTGTTTTTACAATGTTTTTATATTTATTAAAGCCGTTACATTTTCATATCATGTCTAAAATTACTAATCTACTCTTTATTATACTTTATTTTCCATTGAATCTCTATTGCATTAGTGATTCACAATCACTAAATAAATAATAGAATAATGTGGTCCTAAAATTTAATCTTTGAATTGATATTTGCAAAGAAAAATGAAAAAATTAATTGAAAGACCTAGAATTTAATTAGGGTAAAGCACTTAAATTTACTGGTATAATTTTTATCTTTTGACTTTATATTAGGCATTTTGCAATAATGTTAAAAGTATTTTAAGTGTAAGAATAATTTTTGTGCACAACTCATTTTGTTCAGGCCAATTTTTGGCATCCTAGGACTTAATTGAAATATGATAGACTCAAAAAATAAAAAATAAAAAGGGATGACTCTCAGGTACCATATCGTATTAAAGAAAAATGTAAAGACAAGGCATTAAAGGCAAAAAATTTTTTTTGAAGGTCTAAAATACCTATGGGTCGTATTAAGGAAAAATGTAAAAATAAGGATTGAAGTCAATATTTGGGGTGTCACTAAAGTCATCTGGATGAGTAAACAAGTCAAGGTAAGGTAACGTAGGAAGCCACAGGTATGTGCAAGTTATACCAGTGCATCAGTGTTGATACAAGGTTTTTGCGTCACCAAAAATTTGAATTTTTATGTATAGTATCGATACATGCGAATTTGATCTCAAAACCTAATGAGATGTATCGATACCTATCATGATTGTTTTGATATAGATGTTTGCAGTAGCTATACTTGTGATTTTTGGTAGAATGTATTGATACACAAGTTTGAGTATCGATACAAATCCATGGAATATTGATATAGGCCATTAAGTCTAGAGACTGAAAACATATTTTGCTCTTGGTATCGTTACATACTTTATTGTATCAATACTTCTGGGTAAAAGTTGCCTTGTGTATCGAGACATAATGTTTTGTGTCGATACCAAAGGCATTTTTGCCTAGTTCGAACCATTTTTCAACCATTGCACCATTAATGCAAAATCCAATTTAAACATGTTTCTTGCACCAAAATTCATTAAAATTCATACCAAGCTTCATCTTTGGGCTTGTGACTAGATTTAAACAAAATTTTGAGGCCCAAATAGCCAATGATAAGGGATATTTCATAACATTATGCAATTTGTCAAAGGGTAAAACTGAATTTTCTCAATGCTCAACTGCATAAAGTAGCCTTGATCCATTATTTTTGCTGAGCAAACCAATGGTTTGCATGCCAGCTGAGCATAGTACTTGATCTCTGCATGAAGTACATGCACTAAAACCCTAAAATGCCCTTACCTTTTGCATCTTTTGTTCTTCATAGTCATACGCTATATAAGCTAACCTTGGACTTAAAAAAAATTCTCAGCAAGAAAGCACTTACTTCTAAACATTCCCTCAACATTCCCCAGCCACCAAAAACCAAAAAACTCTTCTCTATTCCCAGAACCTTTCAAAGCCATATCAAAAGTCTTTCCAAAAACCTTTGTTTCACTCATATTCCTTCTTAAAACTCTTTTTTACCCATACCTAACTAAAATGCCCCTCATTTTTTGTTTAACCCTAAGGAGGTGAATTCAAAGTTGCTGCTTAGAAAAAGTTAAACCTTGAAACTTTTGGTATATTTTCCCCTCTTGTCTTTGCATATTCTCTCATTTTTCAACATTTTCATCATCTAAGTGACCTCTCTATATTACCATGACCCTTCTCAAATTCCCTTGAATTATTACTTCCTTATTTGTGGTATTCTTAGGATGTTGATGTTCTTTTGATGCCTTGATGTTGCATGGTAGGCAAAATATCTTATATTTCACTCTATCATCAAAACAACCCTTATTCATGCATTTTCTGTCATGTTTCATCTATTTTCATATGTTTAACACATGCTTGAATGTTTTTCATAACATGCATTGAGTATGTTCGTGCGCTTTCTTGCATATTAGGGAGTCTCATGGCATAAAACTGCTATCTTGAAAATTCCAGCATGCTTTTCTTTACTTAAATATGTTTATGTCATCTTCCATAACATAATTTTTAATGCCATTCATAAAGTTATTATTTTTATTCCCCTTATTTGTCACCTCTTTACGTATTCTATCATCTTTTCCATGTTAAAATGTTACTTTTATGTGTTCGCATTCTTGTTCATTGGCTAAAAATCTGATTTGAAAAAAAAAAACCCAAGTTAAGTCTATGCTACCATCAAATAATGGGAACTAGCATATATTTAATGTTTTGGTTAATTTGGTTCTTTAATCTTGGGGATAGATTAAACCTTTTAGGTCTGGATTCATGGAAATAAAATGCTATTTTCTTTTGTTAAAATATTAAGCCTTGATCTTGAGTCTAATACCCTCTTTTGCAATATGGTCAAAAGGTTGTTTTATTGCCTCAAACAACTTAGGGATAATGGAATAAACTTGTGACACCCATGCTACCTGTCCGTTTCTATCACAAACATAAAGACATCCTAGATTCAAGTCTATCCTTGAAAAAACCTGAAAATACAAAATAAATCCCTTGCTTTTACTTTGGCAGCACCATAGTCTAAGCTTGAAAAAATTATTTTTAAGTCATGAATGATTTTTCTAGAATTGTCTAATATTTTTCCTTAAAAGGCATAGAAATCCCTTTCCAATGGTGTCTTATTCACCCTTGGATCATCTAGGGAATTATGATTTTTTAAACCTCTGCTATTAGAAACCCCTAGAACCAGCGTGCTGTATTCTATTTAGGCCATTTTGTCTTGTCTGATGATTTTTCTAAAATTTTTAAATAGTTTTCTAAAAAGTTTACAAATTCCCTTTTCACAAAGGTATTATTCACAATCTAACAATTTCAAATGAGATCAAAATGATTTTTCAAAGTCCATCACGCCCTTTCCTTGCAATTGCTGCCAATGTTGAGACAAGCCTAATTCCAAGAATTAATTCTACCTAGAAAATGATTTTCTAGGATTTTAAAAATATTTTTATATTAGTCCTCAATGAGTTACCTTTTCAACGGTACTGCATGTACCCCTGGAAGCCTTCAGATACACCCTAAATAAATTTGGGAAATGAGACAATCTAATGTTATCCCCTGTTTTTAACCTAATTTTTGAAACGCCTTTACATAGACATTCGAACATTTCGAAGTGCATTCGATTTGACTATACAAACCCTTAAGGCTCAAATCAAGGCTTAAGGCAAAAATATATTTTATACAAATCTTTGGTTTCCTATTTTCAAAATCCTCTTTTAAAAAAAAAAACTTTTTCTTTTAAAACATAAAAAATTTTCATCTTTGGGGGTACTTTACCTCCACTACTCTAAGGGTTTACATCACCCTATTTTTCACTAAAAAACTTGAATTTTCTTTCTTAAATTTATTTGAGATTCCTAGTTATTTTTTTAAATCATAAAAAAATTTTATTTTTAGGGATACTCTAATCGTACTAATTTGAGGGAACACTCCAACCTCATTTTTCATTAAAAAAATTGAATTTTCTCTTCATTCCTAATTATTTTCAAAACTTTATCTTTGGAGATACTCTAATCCCACCTCTCTAAGGGGATACTCTAACTCGATTTTACCTTAAAAAATTTAAAAATTTTCTCTCTTCCGAAAGCCCATGATTGTTTGGATTAAAATCTTTTTTGTCATTGTTTTGATTAAAATTTTTTTCGTCCTACAAACTACCATCAATTCCAAACTCATCTCTAAATTGTCATCTCGATTTTTCTCCAATAACTGAATACAACTATAAGATACATTCCAATCATCCATCCTTTTTACGCTCTTTTGTTTGTGATTGTTTGTTTATAATATTATTATATTCTTTTTCATCTTACTAACATGTTCTTTTTTGTAGTGACTATCGTGCATTCATATTTAAAATTATTTTCAAAAAACTTTTATAAGGCAATGTTTCATGTCGGTATCTCTCTAGTGCCTAAAAGGAATATCCAAATTTTCAAATTTAACCTGAAAACCATTTTCATAAAAATCCCTATACTTCATGCATCTAATTAGTAAAGAGAACTCTTCAACTACCTCAATTTAAGAATGTTACATAACCAAAAGTTATGGCAAAGAGTATCTAAATATGGAATAATTGTGCTTTAGTCACCAATAATGTTTCACCCTTTGCGTCACCCTAAAGATTGGACTTGTTCATTCAAAAAATTGTAAAACATTAATAAGGAACAAGTTATTTTATTTCAATAACCTTTTGTAACTTGTAATCTCTAAATTGGAATCCTTGTAATTTAAGAATGGAATATAAAATTATAAAGAAAATACTTGAATTAGGAACAAAAAATTGATGTTTTTAGATGTAATAATTATGAGCAACAATAACTCCTAGTTAAACATTTCTTTTTAATTCACTTTAATCTTTAAGTAGCTATTATTGTACCTAACAATTTATGTATACATGTCATGTTTCAATTTTTTATCCATTTAAACATAAATTTAACACACATGTATTCCTGTTAACCATGTTCAAATGTGTTTTTTGCTGCATTATTTTTTATATTTATTAAGCTTGATACATTTCTTTTATTTTTTATTGAATCTCTAGTATATTAGTGATTTACATTCGTTTAATAAAGTAGTATAATCTACTTCTAAAGTTTAATCTTTTAACAAATATTGGCAAAAAGAAATTATTAAATGCTCTCAGAATCTAATTAAGGTAAGGCACTTAGAGTTACTTGTATGCCTTTATCTATTGATTTTATATTAAGCATTTAGCAATAATATTAAAATTTTTTCGTTATAATAAAAAGAAAAGTAACAAATTGCACTCTAAATCTATGGTATAGTTCCTATCATATCAATAAAATGTGTAAAATCATGATTCATGTCATTAAGAATATTTACTTTTATCTCTAGAAATCGAGGTATAATAAATCATATATTTACATTTTCATATCATATATAAAAATTACTAAATCTACCTTTTATTATGTTTTATTTTCCATTGAATCTTTAGTGTATTACTAATTTACAATCGTTGAATTTTTATTAAGTATTTTACAATAATGTTATTTTATATTAAGTATTTTGCAATAATGTTAAAAGTATTTTTATTGTAGGAATATTTTTTGTTATAAAAAAAGAAAAGTAACAAATTACACTTTAAATCTCTGGTTTAGTACCCATTATATCTATGCTTTACATATATGTGGCTGACTTGAATTTACTTAAACAATTCAATTAAAATTATTATAAAATATAAAAGTGGAGGTATATATGTCTTTAATGTCATGCAATTAACTAGTTAATTTAAAAACAGTTTCTTAACTTCTTAGCATGAACTCTATTTTTTCTAAAATAAAATATTTGTTAAAAAAAGCATAAGGTTATAAGCCGGATGCAATCTACTCAAACAAAGAGCAAAGTTTAAAACAAGCTAACAAGTACCAACTCAAGCGAAATACAAAGGAAGAACACTATAATATAAAAAGCACTATTTACTAAAAAGATAATATCGAACACCTTAATAAGAAGAACCTCTTACAGGAGAAAATAGAAATTCTTAGAGAAAAAAATCCTTTTATCAATATTCTTCAATATCTTTTAGAACGCATTATGTGAATAGATGGGAAATTATGGTTGGAACTGCCATCTTGTGTGAAATTTTGAAGCATTAGTAGATTCATTGTATTTTCAAGACCTTATTAGTAATAATAACCCCAGTATATAGACCTTTATTAGATACCCTTACTTCATATTATAGGGTCCACCACTAGAAAAGTAAATCCACTACCATTTTGCTTTGATTGTTCTCTTCCACAATTACATCCACATTTAAAAGCAGCAGCTATAGAATTTCCATTATAGAAGAGTGTTTTCTATGGAAATTGAACTTTTAATGACATAAAAGTAGATAATGATAGAAAAGTTTTATGCAAAGGAAAACATGCTTTTAGTGTTCGGCTTTAGTGATGAAATAAACTCTTTTGCTAGATCCATCAAAAATACTTTGAAGAGAAACACTTATAATATTGGTAAAATTTAAAGCTTCCTATCAGTAATGCTACTTTAGAGTTTCTTTTTTTTTTTTGCAAGCGAAAGCATTAGGAATAGAATACTATGTCAAAAGTCATTTGTTGACAAATTGTTTGGGTACAAATTAAAAATTGAAGACATATTTTGACATAATATAATCATAAAAATTTAATTAAATAAAGAGGTAAAATTTATGATTTTTTTCTTATTTTAACCACGGTTCATTTTAACGAAAAGAATTAATGCTTATAAATACAAAAGCAAACGAGTAAAACAAACTCTTGAAACCAAAGTATAATAAGTTGTTATTGTCTTTCAATGGTATGTTGTGATTACCTACAACAAGATCTTATCCTTGCTAGTATGTTTCATTGGAAAAGCATTTTACCAATCAAGGTGAAAAAGAGATATTTACTAATCATAATGGCAAACTTCAAAATTTATTCCATTTTAGTGGTTTTGTTCATAATCAATGGAGTAGTCATAGCTATCAAAAAGGATGATGTTATCAAGAAAAAATGATTGTAAAAATCTGAATAAAATAGATCTTAATTGAATTATGGAGTTTTTCATAAGTATCTTTAAAGTTGAGAGTGTAACAGACAAGTGTTGTGTTGAGCTTATGGTACTCGGTAAAGTTTGCCATGATGCATTGGTAAAGAGAACTCTCCAACTACCTCAATTTAAGAATATTGAGGAACCAAAAGTTGTAGCAAAGAGTATCCATATATGGAATAATTTGGGCTTTAGTCACCAATAATGTCTCAACCTCTGCGTTTCCTTAAATTTTAGACTTATCCATTCAAAAAAATTAATAAAACATTAATAAGGCATCAATTTTTAATTTCAAAAACTTTTGTAACTTGCAATATCTAAATTGCAAACCTTATAATTCAAGAATGAAATTTAAAATTAGAAAAATAATTAAATTAGAAATAAAAAATGTATGCTTTGTGATATAATAATTATAAGTAATAACCCCTAACCCTTTGTTTTTAATTTGCTTTTATCATTAGGTAACTATTATTATACCTAACAATTTGTGTATGCATTCATATTTTCTTTAATCCATATAAATGTAAACACAGCATAAATTATTAAATGTGTCCAAATCTAAACACGAATATGAGACATGTATTAACATGTCATGTTAATCAGGTATAAATATGTGTTTATTACATTTATTTAAGGTGTTACATTTTCATATTATATCTTAAATTACTAATTTAACCTTCTATTTATGTTTTATTTTGCATTAAATCTCTAGTGTATTAGTGATTTACAATCATTGGATAAAAAGTAGTATAATTTATTTCTAGGATTTAATCTTTGAACTAATATTTGTAAAGAGAAATGAAAAACTTAATTAAAAACCCTTTAATCTAGTTAGTTTGGGGAACATGAAATTTGTTGTATACCTTTATCTAACTCAGGTAAAGCATTTCCAACCAATTTGTCATTGTATGGAGGCGATAGATTATCCATGAAATAGGCATGCAGTTCTCTATTACTAAGAGGTGGTTGGATGCTCAAAGCTATATCTTTCCATCTATGGCATATTCTCTGTAGCTCTCATTAGGATTTTTTTCTCATATTTTGGAGGATTCCTTTATTCAAGGCCATTTCCAACATGTGCTCATCTTGTCGCAAAAATGCTTCAGTCAAATCCCTACATGAACTCATCTGGCTTTTCCTTAAATAGAGGTACAATTTTAGAGCTACCCTAGTCAGGTTTTTGGAGAAAATATGGATAGCTAATATCTTATATTTGGTATACCCATCCATTTTGCGATAATATGTCATCATATGTGCCTTAGGGTAGGTGTACCTACCATACTTTTCAAATTTTAGAGTTTTAAACTTTGGTGAAATAATTAGATCTGGCACTACACTGCGATCATCTATATCAACCTGGCTATAGGGTTTATCCCCTTTCATGGCCTTGAGCTTTCTTTCCATAAGCTATAGCTTCCCTTTCTCAATTTTTGCTTTAGCCATCTCGTTACCTTTCTGCTTACGCCTTTTTTTTTTATCCAATTTAGAAACGGATCGATTGTTGTTGTTCTGTGATAGTCTTCATATCTAACCTTTAAGCAAGGATATTAGGATTAATATTAATAGCTAGTGTTAAATCGGCTCTAGGCATATTTTGATGAACATTCTAGGTATCTATTGGCAGTTCATCTTGGACATTGGCCAATAGTCCTTCTACTTGCAACCCCACAGATGTCCCAATAGGAGTATTAATACTACTTTCTCGCTGTTGGGGAATTAGCTCCTTTAACTTCACTAGTTCCATTGAACTTGCAATTTATGCTTATATTTCTTCCTATTATGCGATAACTTTCATTTAGCAATTCATGTTATTTCACCTTAAAATGAAAAAAATAACTTAAATCATTTTGCATGAATATGTTTGTGTTTTGTCACAATTAATCTTTATCATTATTCCTACATAGACATCAATGAATAGAAAAGTGAGATGTGAATTAATGAATAAATGAATGGTATGGACATTAATAGGTGAAAAGTAATATATGAATTAATAAATGAATAAATGGATGAATGAAGGAATGGATAGATAAACAACATTTGATGGAACATATATGGTGCCAAGCAATTAGCTAAATATCAGACATGGAAATTATTATAGGGGAAAGTATTTGAAGAATTCGAGTCACAACTCAACACTATTATTTCATCAACCAAAACATTCTGATTTATTCATTGTTGGCATACAAGACCATATTCACAGGACTCAAAAAGTAATAAGAAGATATGCTTTTGCAAACACTTTATTTCCCTAACGATGTTAATGCTTCTAGGGAACCCTTGTAAACCTTATTTGTTTTTTCTAACCCCATATTTACAAAGCCAAAAGATTATCTTCACAATCACTTCATTGCCCCTTAGTACTTTACTACCTTTAACTAAAAGGTTTAGTCATCGAGTTCCTATAGTAACTTGACCTTATTTCCTTTAAAACTCAACATTCTCAATTGGATGAATTCCTTAACTTTGAATCACAACTGGATGTAGTATTCTATTAAGTGACCTTGATTACCAGAGCGATAATCACATTGTTAATTGGCATTATAATCACTTAGGTATGGGGGCTTCAATGGCTCTATCTGTAAAGGTACCAGAAAATAGCTCCAAATAAGTTATGGTAGCAATTCAGCATAGGGGATGGAAATTAGATCAAATGGATGTTGTTTTTGATTGTTTTCCCACCCTTTTACGGTATGTCATCTGGAAATAATTTGACAGTGAGTTTTTTTTTGGTTCGCTTTTTATTTGAAACTCTAACGCTTCAATCTTCATAAGGTTTTCCAATTTGTTTTTAAATTGAATACAATCTTCAATAGAGTGTCCCTAAATTCCAACATGGTACTTATAGTAAGCTTGAAGATTGTACCTTTTTCCATGAAGGATTTCATGGGATAGAACATGAACAGATGCAACCAGTCGATTTTTAAGCAAATGAGGGTACCTATCCCTATAGGCTAGTGGGTTGAATTAAATCAACATTTTTCTGATTACCTTGCATTTTCTTGCTTGTACTAGGGCCTACGGATGATCGAGAATTGATAAAGCATTGGTGAGGGCTTGGTTTGATCTGTAGTGATGGAAGATTACACATATTCTTTCTAGTTATCTAAATAAACCATGGATAAGAATCCTCCCTTAGCGGCATGCTTGATTAAGCCTTTAACTTGTCAAGCGCATAGGGTTGGATAAAGGATAACAGTGACAGTGACTCTCGAGAGCAATACATTTCACTTTGATTTTGGTCTCCCATCCTTTCTATCAACTTTGAAAGCTACCTATTTATTTCTTGTACATCTTGTTTGACTTCCCTGATAGTTTTTTTTAAAGTGTTAACCTGTGCTTCCAACTAAGTTGTTAAGGTCATGCCTAATTGACCTACAGATGATGATTCCTTTTTTGCAAATTCCTTTTCAAGAATGCCAATAATTATTTCAAACAATTTTGTAACTGGTGTTTCATTCCACGAACCTCGTGTCTGAATTCCTCTTGAATGAATTCTAACATGTTAATTCTTGTCTTTAAATTGTCACCAATGTCTTGATCCTTGAAATCAATAAATGAAATTAATTTAGCATGTTATGTAAAACTATGAATGAATACATGAGCATAAAAATCAATGAATATTTGAATGAATTTACAAATCTTTTATAGATATGAATATTCTTGTAAAAAATTGAGAAGGAAAAATCTAGGCACTAAATTATCACCAATGGATTGATCTTTCAAATAAATGAAAATGAATTTAGCATATGATAAAAATTATGAATACATGGTTATAGAAACAAATGAATACGTGGATCTTGTAGATGCGAATGAATTTACAAGTTTTCATGACATACGGATATTATGCAAAAATAAAATAAAATTCTAACACTTTTTTTTTCTCTTTTTTCTTTAGTAGGGCCAAAGACTTTACAAATTTAATTGTTTCCTTTTTTTTCTTTATTTTTTATTGCTTTCTATTTCTCTTTTTATTTTATTGTATTATTTTTTCCTTTTTTTTTAAAGAGAGATTTTGTACATAAGAAAGAATCCATGATGTTCATTTGTTTGGTCATAGGAATTTTTAATAAAAATGAAATAACAACTAAAAATTGCTTGAGAAAATTCATCACTATACTGCAAATCAAGGTGAGAAATAAATAAAATTCATCATAGAAATACAATATATATGTTTATTACTTATTAAGAAAATTATAGTAAAAGGTTAGAAGTGTTCCCCCATGTGTACCAATTTTGGTAACTTTTAGAACAGGATATGACTATAACAAAGTAAGGCCCTTGTAGTTCATTACATGAAATTCGAGCTTGACACCTAAATAGGCTCTCAAATTCCTCAAGCTCGAAAAGGATTAATGAGGTACCTTATCTTTACCCATCACGAGTTTATGTCAGAAAGGGTTCAATTCAAGTAGGAGTATATTCCATCCAATAACAAGGCTAACATCTCGGGTAGGCAGAAGAATTTACACTTGGTAAGTTTTTCACTGGCCCAAATAGAGGCTAATACCTCAAAGGGCTAAGCTACTTTACCCTCTTCTAACATATTGGGTAGCTTATGCCCTTTTCATATGCTGAAGGAGTCTAATGTATATGCATGTGCACCATGTGTATGGGGGAATGAACAAACCTGTTATGACTCAATTGTTCCAAAAACAAAACCGCTTATCTTAGATGCCCCACAAAATAAGGCTGCAAAGGAAACAAAAGGATTAGTGAAAAATATAAATAACATATATTGGAGTTTCCATATAATTTTTTTATTTTGAAAATGCTAGGAATTATAATTAAATACCGATTGAGACGGAATTAATCAAAATTTAGTTAATGCATGATTAATCTTAGGCCTGACTTTCTAACCTAGGTCTCTAGTGGAGTCACCAAGTTATTGCAACTTGGCTCGGATATGAATCTTGATGAAGCTCGACTTAAATAGTCCTCGATCTTGTATTTATTAATGTATCACTATTTTATATTCTTTTATTTCTATGGGCCATAGCATTATTAATAGTTTCTTAATTCCAAGGACTAGGTGGTCAAGATAAATTATTCACTTGACTTAACCCTACATAGCTATTATGAAATGATTATTTATTTAGAGTCACCACCAATTTTTTGGGCTAGGAGAGATTGGTCACCTACCGGAGTTCGT
The DNA here is from genome assembly GCA_038381775.1 of Adansonia rubrostipa. Taxonomy (NCBI): domain Eukaryota; kingdom Viridiplantae; phylum Streptophyta; class Magnoliopsida; order Malvales; family Malvaceae; genus Adansonia; species Adansonia rubrostipa. Next base: position 3,742,615 of record JBBYHM010000018.1, on the reverse strand, counting down.
ATTACGAGGGCTGCAAAATCGTAGAATACCAACTCCAAGATCCACGATCATACTGTAGATCGTATAGAAGGGTCTAGGAGTTGGTTACAATCACAAGTACGGATCGACCCTGTCGTGACATTTACAAATCGTTACTTTATTAATTACCTGTTAATTTGAATTTTAATTTCTATCTGGTTTCAACATATGGCATTTAATTGTAAATCCTAAAATAATATTTTAGGAAATCAATTTATTATTTAGTGTTGAGAAAATCGGGTTTTTAAAACTTTTGAAAATCAAAATCTCAACGCACCCCACCGAAGGACTAATTGAACATGAAAATTTTTTTTATCATTCTTTTTTGTACCCACTGGAAAAACAGAGGAACACAAAAGTTTTTAAAATTTAAAATATTTTTCGTACCCTGTTGGAGGGCCAAAGGAATGCTAAAGGTTTTATTTTTTCAAAATTTATAAAAGTTCTGATTTTCAATTTAAAAAGAATATCTCATTATTAAAATATTTTGTAGAATCCCTCTCATATTTTGAGATAAATTTCACTTATTACTCTAACTTGGAAACATTACCTTAATTTAAAAAAATTAATTTTATTAAAAATATTTATAGAGCATCCTAAGACTCAAAAACAACTAAAATGATGAATGTATCCATAATGTGTACCTTTGACATCAAAGTATCCTAGTTATCACATATGAGTTGGTTCTAATAAAAAATTACAAAAATGTCATTGTTGTATAACTTCAACATGAAAGTATCTTGGTCACCTTAAAAGACTAAAAAATAATCATAAAAGGGTGAACATATCCTAAATACACACCTTTGACATAAAAGCATCTTGGTAATTATATCAAATTTGATTGTAAAAAATTACCAAAATACCCTAAAGGTATTCTTTCGATATGAAAGTATCTCGATAACCCTAAAGGACACAAAAATTATATGTAATGACTTTTTTACCTTGAATGGGTAGTTTAAATGACAAATATGGCATAAAGAGGAAAAATTACAAATAGGTCCCTAAATTCCTCAAAATTACACATTGGTCCCAAATCAGCTAAAAGTACTAAAAATGTTTTTTTTTAGAAGCCTAAATACCCTAAATAGGTAATCTAATTTTAAAGTGACCTAAATTGCATAAATACAATTAAGTTCTTAAATTTTTGAAAAATTTCATTTCATACCCTAATAGAGAACCAAAAAAATACGAAAAGTTTTAATATTTTTAACACCCACTAGAGGACTAGTGAAATGCTAAAAATATTTTAAAATACTTTTAGTGAATGATTTCATGTTAAAGATGACTTTTTTTTACCTAAAATGCCAGATTTTCCTAGTGGTCCTTAAACTTTTCTAAATTTTGTAAATTAGTCCTACATAATTAAAACATAAAATGAAACATCAACTAAATCAAAATAATCCCAAAAAATCACATAAAAATTCAAAAACAAAGTTCAGCCACTTTCTTTTAACCCTAGAATAATTTTTCTATATTTACACAAAAGTCTCTAAACTTTTTAAAATTACAAAAGACCTCAAAATAAAAAAATGTACTTTAACTTGATAAATGCATAAAATACACTCCAAAGGGTCCATGTGTGCTTCGACCAAGCATATCAGGGTTACAAAAAACTTTTTATTATTTTTCATTCTTTAAAAAAATTAATCCTTAAACTTTCTATATTTACAAAATGGCCACAAAAATTAAAAAAATCATGACATATATGTGTATGAATTTTGGCCAACACATAATAACACATCAAACAAAAAATATTTTACTCATAAGTTACATATAATGGCTTTGTCAAGCATAAATCAGCTTCAAAGTGAGAAATCACCAAAAACAAACACATAAACAATATTATTCCAACATATTAACAAAGAAAACTAGAGAAAATAGCATCCATATAATCATGTACATATCACACATGTAACATCAAAATTATCATCATACAAGCAAGAACAAAATTTCATGAGAAAAAAAAAAAACTATTGTAAACAAACCAGTCATAACAAACAAATACAAGAAATTAGTTCATAGCCCTCAAGCTTACCCTTTAAACATAGGTGAAAATTCTTGAGCTTAAGCATGATTTTAGCTCACTATTAAGAAGAAAAATGAATGAAATTAACCAAAATTAAAGCTTATTGTAAGAAAATATACCATAACAAAGCTTTGAAATTTTTTTCAAGTATTTTTTTTATTTTTTTCAAGCTTCCAAAAATTCCTCCAAAATGCCAAATTCTCCCCCTATTTGTAAAGGGAGAATCGACTGAAGGATCAAAAAATCCCTTAGCCTAAAATCTCTATTTTTATTTGATTTTATTTTTTTGTTTTTTCATCATTATTTACATGAAAATGTGACATTGCATTTATTTGAGAAGTAATTAGTTATCATTCAAAATATTTTGTCATGATTACATTGATAATATTAACTAGTATGTAATTAGAAACCAACTAAATTGGTTTAGAGAAAAAAATGGAAATTACTAGACTAGTTTCCATGAAACTAGTAGAAAATAATCACTAATTAAAATAAAATTAAAATGATGATAATAAAATAAAATTAAAAATTATTTTTAATAATCATAAACAAAATTTTGGAAATGAAATAATAAAAAAAACTTAATTGTGACTTCAAAACTCATAAAATTATAGGAGAAAAATCCTAACGGAGAAAAATTGATATATAAAAAAATTCAAAACTCACAAAATTAATTGAATTTTCAAAATTTTATTTAATATGAATTCAATAAAAACATTTGATGAATTTCAAAAATTATAAGCTCAAAAAATCCTCCCAAAAAAATTACAAAGTAGAAAACTTTGTAATTTGAAAACAAGAAAAATCTAAAAAATGGATTGAAATTTTTTAAAACTGATTTTATGGTAATTTAATGGGAATATTTAAAGAATTTTGAAGTTTAAAACTTGAGAAAATTTCACTAAAAATTTTATAGATAAAGAAAGGCTCTGAGAAAAATTTTAGAAAAGACATGGAAACTTATAAAATAAATCAAATGCCACATATTATCCAAAATATTAAATTCAAAAAATGGTTGAGGTGAAATTTTGAAATCCTAAATAGATTTAATTGGGAAAATTTCATGAGCATAATACTTTTGATATTGTAAAAAATTCAAAATTAATTAATAAAATTGATAATTTGACTCCTTATGGCAGAAAATGACAATAAGTATCTTTTCTTGAATATTTTTTATTTTTCAAAATGCATATCGACATAAATATTGCAAAAGTGTTGGTAAGAATATACGATGATTAACTTTCAAAGTTTTACAAAAAATCTTAAAAAAATTCCTAAAAATAGAAAATTTAATCATGATGTCATTTACAGAAATAGTTTTCAAAATGTAATAAAAGAATATTTAAAAACAAAATTTTTCTTTTCAATATTCATCATTTAATCCAAGATCGATCTTCAAATGGCACTTTTTCTATCAAGTATCAATATGATCATCTCTGCATGACTAAATAAATTACAAAACTATGTAAATTACCTGACAGAGGTCAACCTCTCTAGAGGCGGCAATTATATTCTTGGTCTCAGATTTCGGACTATTGAAAATAGTGGTTCGGATGAAATCAGGTGTCTGCAAGGTTAATTGGGCTTAATTTAATCAATTGGTATAATTTGATAGACCATGATGTAGAATATTCTATTAAGATTTATTAAATAAAAGAAATTAAAAGCATGGCATTTATATGCCAACAAAAGATATATATTCAAAACATTTATCCTAAAATAAAAACTTCCTAAAATCAGTCCATAAAGTCAAGATATACATTTAATGTTCAAAATGAATCATAAAATGAAAGTTCTTAATAACTTCCATGCATAGGAGCGTAAGGTTAATCCATATCATCCAGATTGCCCACTTTTCTAATAATCTATCTTCATTTATCATTCTCCTTATCTTTATCATTGGTCTTTACAATATGTCAAACATATTTTATACCAATAATTAGGTATCATATACCATAGGAAAGTAAATGAATTTTTGAATTTGTAGCTAAGGTAGAAACTCTCTTTTGCTTTTTGTCCTTGACCTATTCAAGGTAATTTTTGCAGTTTTTCTTCCAATGACTAGGTTTTTTGCAATAATGACATGTATTCTTATCAATTCCATCTTTAGCCTTCACTCCACCAGATGGCTCTAAATCCTTTGGACCATCCCTTCTCTATTTTTTTCTTCTTCTTGGTTTTCTTAAAAGTATAATTAAAGGTAACCAAGTAGACAGCATTTTCATTGGTGAGAGACTTTTCTACTATAAACAACATGTTTAGAAATCCTGAAGCGATGTCTCTATGTGATTCATGTTGAAGTTTAACATAAATTGTGAAAAACTTCAAGGTAGAGAGGAAAAAAACTAAGTCAATGGCTAACTCATTATCCATTGACCAACCTAACTATTTTAGACAAGTGATCTAGACAATCATCTTTAACATATAAATTCCAACAGGTGTACGTTTAGACATCATTGTTTAGAACACTTCCTTTGTGATGTCGAATCTCTCAGTGTGCCTTTCCTTATCGAATAGTTATCTCGAAGCTTCCATGCCCTTATGTTGCTTATGGGGATCGGCTGCCATGGTAGCCATCATCATACGCGTAATCCGTGTGAGATCATCTTTATGAACTTGATAGGCATCCTTTTCTTCTTAAGAAGCATCAAGTTCGGCCTCTTTGAGTATGAGCTTATTAAAGACATAAGCCGTAAGCCATATGCTTCTATGCTAAAATGATTTTAACATTGTGAAGCTAGTCAATGAAATTTGGCCTAGTCAACTTGTTAGCATCCAGTATGCTGTGCAATGATATACTACAAGTCATTGTTCTTGTTTATATCTTGTACGAATTTTAGAACATATTAATGTTAATAACATACATAAGATAATCATTTTGTTAGGTTTTAAAACTAAAATGATTATTCTTCATTATTTTTGCAAAATTATAACCCTTAACTATAATACAAGAAGTTTAAAATTTGCATCTTTTTAATAAGCTAGGACCCTTTTCATCTTTTTATAACCTTTAGTTAGCCTAACAAATTATAAATGAATTAATTAGGTAGGTAACTTATTTTACCTATTGCATCTCCATGCAACTCCTAGATTAGTTAGTGATAACCCTTTACCTAAATGTATTGTTTGCATTTTGCCAAACCGTCATCTCTAAAGCCAAGCGATCAAGTTGTACTCATCCATATACCACAGCCTTATTTGAGTAAGACCAATTAATTATAATTCAAGGTGCTCAAGTGGAAGGAACCTTGAGTTAGCTTAACAAATCCACACGGCCAAAACTCAGGTATCTTGTTATAATCTACTGGAAGGTGTCTAATCATGCTTAAGCATGGACTCAATATATTATGTGAGATTTCTTTTAATTAATTGTTTTAGTCCTATGGATTTGCTTTAGATTGCATTACTGGCATTTATTTTAAGTGCATACATATCATATATATATATATCAACATAGAATAAATCTATCACATGCAATCCACCAGGATGATTATGGACTTTTTTTCTAAACTAGTTTCATTAAGCCATTAGGAAACTAGGTGGTCAATTTTCTAGGGATACCAATTGCATATCACATAAGTCTTCATGGTAATCTCCTTGGACTTCATCTTGATGCCATCTTCTTTGCATCTTGCAGTACATAAATTCTCCAATACAACCTAATTCTAGATCTCTAACTATGTAACAATTACATGAGTTTAAAGAAACCTTGAATTACATTCAAGGGGAGTAAAGTAAGAAAAGAATTTTCAACCTTTGATTATTAAAGAGATAAGACAGGGTTCATAAACCCTATTTAAAAAAATAAATACCAAAATCAATAAAATTAACCAATCACAACCTAGTCAAACTAAAGTCTAAGTCTATAACCATCATTCATGCTTTAACAATTATAACATAATAATAATGTATAGCCACTATCACATGGTAATCACATGTACACAATACATGTAAAAACAAATTTATCACATTCAACAAAGCATCTATAAGAATCAGCCATAGTTGTGAAGCACATTTAATCTTATCCTAACTTTTGGGAAGCTAGTCTTAAACCAAACATTTACCTAACCTTTAGGTGATGTCTCAACAAGAATAAATACTTTGATTTGCATGCTTAAATTAAGTTTCCAAAATTAAAATATTTAAAGAATTAAACTTAAAGTAACCTATTTAATTAAACAATTTAAGAAAACAAGTTTTCAAATCATTATTCTTTTAAAACATGTTTATTTAGAGAATTTTAGCTAAATTTAAACTCTTTAAAGAGTTAAGAGCCAAGTTCTAGTAGATAACTCTTTATCTAACAACTTAAACTCTTTCCACAATTTAAGGAATCTAATTCCTAATTTTAAGGAATCTCACTCCTACTAGAAAACTAGTTCTAATAGAAGTAAGACTCTAAAAGTAGTGACCTCAGTTTTGTAATCTTTTTGGCATTGCTAATAGCCTTTGACCACCACCTTTTAACAATATCTAAGGGATGTTTCAAACGCTAGAAAATTAAATTAGTTGCTGCTAAGAAACAATTTAAAGCTATACCCAAGATGGCAACTTCTTGCCCTTTAATTGCAAGTATCAAGAACAATCTAGAAAGTGACATCACCTTGCTGCAAGCCTTTGGATTGAAACAAGATTTCCACAACGTTGAAGGATGTTTAAATATTGATATTAGATGCTGGAAATTCATTCAAGGTTCTATCAAAGATCAAATCTAAGCAGCAAAATCAATGGCAACATTTTGCCATGTAAATCGCAAACCACATAGACATACCTTCCACGGATGTGGCATCAACCTACCTTGATTTTTAGCAATGAAGATCCATTCAAGAATCAAATGTCCTTTGATTAACTTGCTGTCCTAAAGTGCAGCAAACCTATGGAAGTTTTCATAAAGTTTTCAAGGTGCATTAGGTGCAAGAACACATCTAAAATTAGCCTACAACACCATACCATGCGACATCACCAAGAAAATTCAATATTATGTTTATTTGTTTTAAATCATATTTAAATAAATCAAAGTTGAATTTTATAAGTTTAATATGATAAAGTTAGATCATAAAAAGAAACAATTTTTATAACAAAGAAATCAATAGAAAAATTCCCTAGAGAAATCGCAAATTACAAGGTCTACATGTCTCCGGCTTTGGTCAATTCATATGTATTTGATCTAACTCAATGAAAACTAATTTTTATTAACTATTAGACATCTAAATATTGATCAATACACTTTCTAAACATGCTATCAAGAATTAATAAAAATTATAAAAATTATTTTACAAGGTTTTATAGCCTGAAAACTTTATAGATCTACATATATGACATCCGAATGTCACTTACCATGAATTAGCCTATACTTCATCTAATCCACAACCCATAGGTTCGATACCACTTGCAAGGATGCTTGCATCCTGGTAAAGTCTGGCCTCATTCATATATTGAATTTCAAAAATTAATAAAACATAAAAAAGATTGCAACAGAATTAATAAACATAGAAATAGCCTGCCTTCTCTATAAATCTTTAGGGAAGGACTTAGATGTAGTAATCTGTAAAAGTTTGAATCAAGATTTAATCATCCATATGATCGAAAACTACCCTAACTTTAAATGTTGAAATCTAAACACAAAATCTACAAGAAGTTGGTTTCTTGAAAGAATCTTAAAGACCACAAGCAGTAAATATGTCTTGCTTCTAATAGTTATCCACATAGATATCTATTGAAACCTTTTTTAGGTTCGATGGTTCTCCAATGCTAGCTAGACGGGTTGTTAATCCTCAACAAAAAGGTAAATTTAAATCTTGAATCAATTAAGAAACAAAAAGAAAGAATGAAGCAAGTTAGAGCCAAGCTTAAAGTGTTTTAGAGAAGTGGCAAACACTAGGGTTTTGTATGGGTAGGAATATTGTTTGAGAGAAATATCTTTTATCTTATAAAATATATTCAACAACCTTTTATCTCAAAACTAGGTTAAACTCTTTTCCAAGCCTTTAGGCTATCATATCTCTATATACTAACTCCATCCTACTTCTAGTTGGATTTGGAAAAGTTTTCACTTAGTTAAAACTACCAAAACAAGTCCCTTTTTAGGTTAATTAAATGGTCAACCAACATTCCACACATATTGGTTGAATTCCCCTAACTATTGCACCCAAAAATTTGGCCCAACAAGCTTGGACCAATTTAGGGTTTAAGGCAAATAAAGTTGACTAGGCCAAATTTGTGTTTCCATGGATTTAATACAATTAATTCAATTCTTTATTTATCTAAATAAATAAATAATATTTGTTTAATAAACATAATTATCATATAATTATAAAATATTAAAAAATAATTGGGAAACACCAATTAGCTAGTATGTACACACCCTATGTGTTTTATTATTATAAAATCCTTAATTTAGTTAAAACAAATTTTAAACTTAATTTTAATATTAGTTAATATTAATTGTCAAATAATTAATATCAAAATAATATTAGAAGGGATAATAAATAAATTGATGAGAAAGGAAATTTGATTCTCAATCAAATCCTAATCTAGGTGAAATCCTATTTCAACTAGAATTAATATTTCTCCACCTTTAAAATTTATGTCTTAATTTAGACATTATTTTAATATGACAATCTTATTATTAATGTCTTAATTAGACAACAAAATCTAAATTTCACAAATCTAATTTTGCCCCAAATAATTAAGCTATTCAATTAAGTCCTTCATTCAAATTACCTTTTATTTAATTAAGTTATACTTAATTAAATCTCAGATTTAATCCAACAGATCTACCTTATTATATGTAACCTATCAAGTTCCGAATAAATTGGTAATGAACATAAATAAATTTTATTAATCCTGTTCACAAACTAAGAGTGAGATCTAGCTACCCATCATGACCACCCAAATGTTGAAAAGTTAGTGTGACTTTATAGAAACCTTTCAATAACTAGCCTATCAGTGTAGTATGGTCTTTTCTCTAAATATATTAGATTGAGGATAAGCATGGTGCAGTGTCTACCCAAATTTCTACCTATATTAGTTCTTTAACTCATGGTTAATGATCATGAATTCATGAGAAAGTATTCCTCATAATTCATTATGCTCTGGCCAAAGACTAATCTATTTAACCATTTATAAGAACACTTGAGATTTGTCTCCAATGTCACTGGGAGTGGTGAATCCTCTCTAGATCACTTATGCATCCATTATATGATTCATCCTATACCCAAAAACAATCTTGCCATAAGCATCCATCTATTGTGGACCTATTCATCATGGAATCAAAGCATAATACTCCTTATAAGAGATAACTTAGTATCACAAGTCAAAGAACTATTATACATGAGTAGCACATGAAAACATATTCCATAGACACTTAAATGACTTATACTAAATGAAATTCTCATTCGGGCCATGTTTGGTGAACTTGTTTCTATAAAACAAGCACCTATATGCTATCCTCAAGTATCTTATATACTTCAACATCTATGAGATCAAAGAGTTGTATACATCCCATATATAGAGGCTTAGCATATACTATTTTTTGTGCATTGACATGCCCCATCTTGACAATACAATGACTAGGAACATTAGAAACATGGCTTTGATGCATAAGGATTTCATTGTTATAACTAGTTACTAACTTTGCAAGGCTATTATGTTTTAAGGGCTTCATCTAATTGGTGTTTGCATTGGTGTCAATCACGCCGCTAACCTGAAGGAAAACCTATGTTACTAAAGCTTAGTAACATATAGGATGTTATCTAACCATGTATCCAATGTCTCAATCTGATCGGTTCAAGGGCACACACCAACATCATCAAATTGTACATGAAAAATGTCTCGAATGCCTCATTTTCTTAGTTTTTTTATGGCTATCATAATGTACCAAACGCAAATCCAACATGTCGATTTAAATAAATAAATTTTATCTTCTCGTATTAGGATGGGACTCTATTGTTTGACGAAATGCACATCTGACTTTACCCTAAATCATCATTATGAAACAATCCAAATACACAGAGTCACCACTAATCTATTTTGGCTAAGTGAGATTGGTCACCTCTCGGAGTTCATTCTTTAAGGGTTATGAAATCCTCATAAACAAACTCCAAAGTCTACGTTTATACCAGAGTTCATGTGAAAGGGTTTGAGAGTCAATTGCAATCATGAGTAAGGATCAATCTCTCTCGTGATGCCCAAAAATCAATACCTCTTAATTACATGTCAACTAAAGTCTCAATTATGAGTGATTTGAATTTTTGTTGGTATTTAATTATAATTCTCCATTTTTTGAAATTATTATAATTAATTTTATTTTTCTCATTTTAAGTAAATCAGATTTTTATAATTTTGAAAATCAAAAATTTTTTTGCTCTCTTTCTAAAAACCTAGAGGAATATAAAAGTTTTATTTTTGGAAAAATTGAAAACTTTGATTTAATAGTTTAAAGATGGTATTCCTTTGCATAAAATAATCGATAAGGTGACTTTTATGACCTATTTAACTCAAAGATATTACCTTAGGTTTTTGAAAAAAATATTATATTATAATTAACATATAAACATATTTGATTTAAAGCATAACATCATGAAAATGATACATACATGAAATTATTATCTGACCTTTTAATTATGGAAAGTAATCTAAATGGACCTAAAATGTATGGACATTATGGAATAGTCCCTGAATCATAGAAAATAATTTAAATGTACGAAATTTAGCATAATAATTCCTATGCATAGAAAATGACTTAAGTATCTCTAAAACTCATGAAATTTCACCAAAGTCCTTAGATTATGGACAATGACGTAAATGGCATTAAAATTCATAAAATTACACTAAAGTCCCTAAGTCATGGAAAATGACCTAAATGACATAAAATACAAGAAATTGCATCAAAGTTCCTAAGTCATGGAAAATGACCAAAATGAAATAAAATTCATGAAATTTGCATAAAAGTCCTTAGATCATGGAAAATAACCTAAATGACATAAAATGCATGAAATGGCTAAAAGTCCCTAAGTTATATAAAATGACTAAAAGACCTCCAAAGATCATAAAATTGCATAAAAATTCCTAGGTCATGGAAAATGACCAAAATGACATCAAATTTCATGAAAAAGGATAAAATTCCCTAGATCATGGAAAATGACCTAAATGACATAAAAGTTCCTAAGTCACAGAAAATGACTAAATGACATCAAAAATCATAACATGGCATACAAGTCAGTTAATCATGAAGAATGATCTAAATGACCCAAATCATACTTAAAATTGCATAGAAATTTCTAGATCATAAAAAATGGCCTAAATAGCCCTAAAATGCAAGAAAGTTAGAAAATGACCCCTAATATGCATGAAACATCATGGAAAAATTGTTAAATAGTCCATAAAAGTTTCTAATACTCTGAAATGCACCTATAGCATTTTAAATCACCCACGAACATAAAAGCATTTCATCATATATGACATTTACTCACATACCTTTTCAACATGAACATACATGGATTTCTCATTATGCATGGTGATGTGTTCATAATCACAATATTCTCTTGAAAAATGCATGGACATATTAATCATCATCTTAATGCTTTGAAATGTCATTAAACATATGTCATATATAATTTTAAGCATAAAATAGCTCATCAACATGAACATAGATAAGTACACTAACATTCATGGTGATGTTACCATAATTATATTATTTTCATGAAAAATGCATAAGCATATAAAACGTGACAATCATGCATGAAAAAAAAATAAAATGCATGTATCATACATGGAGTAACACATAAGTAGAATGAAAAGTCAAAATAAAGCTGCATCATGGGGAAAACTTAATGAAAATCACATAAAAACTAGAAAACATAGCATAAAACACTTGGAAAATAAATTTTCCTAATGGAAACTTGGATTTTATAGAACTTGTAACAAAAAAAAAATAATGAACAACAAAATATAGTACTTTAAGATTCATCTCAAGATTTGGTTATAACTTGTTTCTTACACCTTAGCATAAATCATCGACCAAACATAGCTTAGGATCGTTAAGCTCTCATAAATAAGAAAAAGAAGATGCAAAAATGAAGATAAAAGGTGAGAGAAAACACCTTATGCAAAAACTTAAAGTTATCACTTTTCATTTCTCTCTTTTTCCCATTTTCTTTTTTTTTTTTTTGCTCTCTAGTTTTTGTTAGCTCAAAACTGATTAGTCTCTTTCCAATAAATATCCTCAAGATGATTTTAAGCTCTTTTTCGCTAATCATCTCATCCTCATGCAAGTTTATCCGTATCTTGATAGCTCACCTAAGCTTGCTTGCAAGCAATCTCTTTACATGGCTAGGTGATCTAATCAAGGACTAAAACTCTTCTAATGGGGCATGATTTCAGCTAATTTGGTTGAAAAATCTCAGTCGCATGCCCTTAAACAAAACTCAAAATAGCCATATCTTGGTTCTATGCAAGAAAAAGGTTTAACTCTAACCCAACATAGCACCCCATTGAATGTCAACTAAGCTAGACTTGAAATGGCTAGGATACAACCAAACTAGATGCCTTTTAGTTTTCAAACACAATTAGAAAAGTAAACTCATATACTCTAAGCTCTTTCAAGCTTTAATTCTTAATCAATGTGAATGGTTTTCATGCTCATGTTTCAAAGTAAAAAATGTTTATAAAGGATTTTTCATTAGGTTATGAAGTGATCCAAGAACATTAGAAAACATAAGTAAAATAGCTTATCCGTGGTGAAAATTTTCATGTAGTACCAACACGTGGATGTTTGTATTGATACAGGTGCTTCCCAAAACCAAAAAACTTGAAAAACTCAATATTGCATCGATACAAAACACATCGTATCAATACAATGTGCATGTTATTGATATAGCATTCTCTGTATTGATACACATGCATGTTCCAAGTTTGTAACAATCAAAACCTAATTATGTATCCATGCATGAAATGCATCGAAACATCTTTGTGAAATTCATGAAATTGAATTTTTTTTTTACATTTCTTCAATACAATCCTTAGGCATTTCAAACCTTCCCCAAAATATTTTTTGCTTGGCACTGTATCACCTAAAAGTGCTTAGTGACATAGCACCCAACAGTTGTCCCCATTTTTAATTTTTGTTATTTTATTTTATTACCTTTCAATTAAGTCCCTGGATGTCAGAAATTGGTCAGGGAAGAGAGATTGGTGTATTTCATCTGATGTCTTAAATAACGCTTATTTCTCTTAGAAGAGGCCTAAATGAAATTAGGTGTCTACAATGTCTAAAATGTTATGCTATATTATAAACATCTTAAGCTCAGCCAGAAAGCATACACTTGCATTTTCGCATGCTTTCCTTAGCCAAAAATCTTCTATTCTTATAGGTCCTAAAAACAGCCACTAAAAACTCTCTATTCCATAATTTTTTTAACAAAACTCCTTCTGTTGATGGGATAACCCTTAAGGTCATTCTTTTCCACCTTTATTTATTAATCAATAGCAAAGAAAAAAAAAGTGAGCAAGAAACTCATTAAAAGCTTGGAGATTTTCTACTTAACAACAAAGGAGATGAAGCTTCTTGGTATACCTCCTATCCTTTCTTTTTTTATTTTCTTTCTTTTGCTTCATCATCTCATTTTAATGAGCCACTTTTATGAAATCCATGACCTTATTCTAAGATGTTCATGCATTTTATGGCCTTGGTTATAGCAATATTAAGGTTCTTGATGCTTTATTGATATCTTGATATAATTCTTTTATGATGGCCATGTTTATATGCTTTGTTTATCTTAAAATCATGTGTTGATGTTGTCTTGAAAATTCCAACATGTTTTTTCTTGCCTACATATATCTATATCATTTTCAATGTCATAATTTTTTATGTCATTCATGAAACCAACATGTTCACGTATCTTCTTATTCATTTTCTTACATTTTATCATCTTTTTCATGTTTAAATGCCATATCTGATCAATTAAGCATGTTTCAAGTGTTTATTATCATGAATGCCATATTTTAGTTCATTACATGTTTGTCAAAATGTTTGTTTAATGCATGTCAAAGTCTATTTTTTATAAAACCCCCACATTAAATCCATATAAACTTTAATAAATTAGGATTATTATGGATTTAATGTTTTTTATCAATTGGTTTTCCAATCTTGGTGATAAATCAAGCTCTTCATGTTTGCATTCAAAGTCAAATAAGGCTAAATATTTTTATTTTCAGAAACAAAATTTATCTTTTAATTTTCCTCAAATTGTTTTATCATGCCATGCCCTCTTGTGGGTATTCTACAATTTAAAAAATAAAAAGGAAAGGGCTACCTTGGCCTCATCCTTTGGTTAGGATTCAGATTACACATGATGAAGTAAAAGTCGAAAGGAAGACTATCAGACAAATCGCTCATCCAACTGGTGTTGGATGGCCATTATGAAATGGCCATGACTCAAAGTCACCACCGATCATTTTAGGCTAGGTATGATCGGATACCTACTAAAACTAGTGATTTTGAGTTATGAAACTTGAAACATCGATTTTATGAACTGCATATACCAGAGTTCATTTTAAAAGCGTTTGAGAGTTGATTATGTGCGGGAAAAGATTAGCACCCTCACGATGCCCAAAATTAGTACCATCTAGCCATAAATTATCGAATTCTTGATTTTCTTTGGTTTTTTATGTGATCGTTATTTATATCTAACCCTTTTCTTATAAATACAAATTTTTAAATATTAAATTCGAGTTTTCATGGTAAAAGTTTAATTAATATCTCTCTATGCAACCTAAGAAGGAGGATAAACATAAAAGATTTAGTAAAATGAGATCCAAATTGATTTGAAAAAGGATCCTCTATGTCAAGCACTGGAGGGATACTTATGTAGAACATTGCCTTAGATTTTATGAAATTTGATTTTAAAATCATGGATGCAAAATAATCATAGAAAAAGGAGACATGTTAGTAAGGCATAAAAGAACATAACAAAAGTTGCATTATGAATTAATATACAAAATCAAAAAAAATGAAAGGGCAGTCGAGATGTATCTCATAATTGACCTCAGTTGTTGAAGAATAATTGAATTGACAATTTTGAGACATGTTTGGATTCAATGGTCATTTTAGGCATAAAAAGGTTTATAAGAAAAAGTCTGGAAAGCATGGGGAAAAGAAAACTTAATTAAGAAAGTTTTGAAAAGCAGGTTGGAATATCCCCTTGAAAGGAATAAAGTTGAAGAATGCCCTTAGAAAAGCGGGGTTAGAATATCTCATCAGAGAAAATGAGGTTAGAACATCCCTTCAAAAAAAAGATTTTAAGTGGTTTTTAAAGTCAAAATTTTTTATATTTTTGAAGAAAATAGATTTTAGAATGGAAAGTCAATTTTTTAAATAAGAAAAGGAAATTAATTTTGGAAACATTTTTATATTTTAATTCAACTCTAAAGGGACCTACATCGTGACTTATGAGCTATGAGGGAAACCATTGAATACATTTCAAATCATCCAAATGAATAGAAAAGATGGTTTTCAAAAATCCAAGTGGATTTTTTCAAGTTCAATAAAAACAGGGGATAGCATTATGCTATCCATTTTCTTGAATGTATCCTAGTTTTGTCTGATAGTTCTCTATGGTAAATGAGGTACCATTGGAAACTTGATAAGGTTTAATATAAAAATACTTAAAAAATCCTAAAAAATTGCTTGATAGGCAAAATTAATTTTTGAAATCAATTCTGAGTCAGTGCCTCTAG
The DNA here is from genome assembly GCA_038381775.1 of Adansonia rubrostipa. NCBI lineage: Eukaryota > Viridiplantae > Streptophyta > Magnoliopsida > Malvales > Malvaceae > Adansonia > Adansonia rubrostipa. The sequence continues at coordinate 3,726,834 of JBBYHM010000018.1, read as the reverse complement.
ACACCTTATTTTGTCTGAGCCAAAATTTAGTGACCTGAGGAAATAAAAGGAGGCGATGATCGCTAGGTGCCAACGGTGCCCGACCAAAAAAATATTTTTTTAAGAGGCTACTCATCTTGGTAGGTATGTGAGCTAATTCGAAGAGCCTAAGGTATGTGGAAGTCATGCTAAGTGCATTAGTATTGACATGAGGCTTTTATGTTGTCAAAAATTTGAATTTTTATGTTTAGTATTGATACATCAAGGCAACTTTGTCTAGTTCGAATCGTTTTTAGCCTTTGCACTAATGGACTTAAAACTCGAATTCAACATGATTTTCATTTCATAAACCACCAGAAATCATACCAAACTTGGATATTGAAGTTGCTGATTAGATTACAATATCTTTTTTTGTATTTTGGCCAAAATCAAATCAAATAAGGACATTGCCATTAATTGACATGAACCCATGGCAGCAACCACTTCAATCTGCTAGCAGCAACCAACTGCCCACTCCATCATCTGAATTCATCACCAAATTCTGACCACTTTCCCCCAATCACTTCAGTAACCAACAACCATAACTATGGTTTGAAGAAAAGGCCAAAATACCCTAATTTTTGAATAAAAAATGTTGCTTATAAAAGGCACAATCCTAAAAAATTGCTTGATAGGCAAAATTAATTTTTGAAATCAATTCTGAGTCAGTGCCTCTAGACACCTTATTTTGTCTGAGCCAAAATTTAGTGACCTGAGGAAATAAAAGGAGGCGATGATCGCTAGGTGCCAACGGTGCCCGACCAAAAAAATATTTTTTTAAGAGGCTACTCATCTTGGTAGGTATGTGAGCTAATTCGAAGAGCCTAAGGTATGTGGAAGTCATGCTAAGTGCATTAGTATTGACATGAGGCTTTTATGTTGTCAAAAATTTGAATTTTTATGTTTAGTATTGATACATCAAGGCAACTTTGTCTAGTTCGAATCGTTTTTAGCCTTTGCACTAATGGACTTAAAACTCGAATTCAACATGATTTTCATTTCATAAACCACCAGAAATCATACCAAACTTGGATATTGAAGTTGCTGATTAGATTACAATATCTTTTTTTGTATTTTGGCCAAAATCAAATCAAATAAGGACATTGCCATTAATTGACATGAACCCATGGCAGCAACCACTTCAATCTGCTAGCAGCAACCAACTGCCCACTCCATCATCTGAATTCATCACCAAATTCTGACCACTTTCCCCCAATCACTTCAGTAACCAACAACCATAACTATGGTTTGAAGAAAAGGCCAAAATACCCTAATTTTTGAATAAAAAATGTTGCTTATAAAAGGCACAATCAGATCACATCTTGGGGGCTTTTTTTTAGTAGCTTTCAACCTCCCAAAGCACTCTTCTATCTAAACAAAACAAAAATCATGTAGGTCTCTGGCACCCCTTGGGAAACAAGCCCAAACACTTAGCTTCCTACAACTACATACCTTAAAATTGCATTTCCTCATACTATAACCAGCTAGCTTCATTCTTTTTTCATTTTTTACCAGTCTATAACCTAGAAAGAGAAGAAATCGCACTTACATTGATAGATTCAGCAAGCAAAATAGATCTTACTACTTTATTGGTATATTTTCTTAACCTTGCACTTTTATTTGCTGTTTTTGACATCTTCTACATTTTAGTGAACCCTTCATGTTTTCATGACCATTTTAGGACCTTTCATGCATTTTATGACTTTGCTTATGGTAGACTTTAGGATTGTGATGTATAAGTTTGCCATATTGCTCTAAAGTACCATGCCACACTTTCATGATTTGCATAACTAATTTTCATGCACTTTTTTGTCATGATTTAATGTTTTAATCATGCATAAACTTAAGCCTAACATGTTCTAAGTATATACATGCATTTCACATCATTTTGCCAAATCTCATGAGCATAATGTGGCATTGAAATTTCAGCACACACATGTGTTGCTATTAGCTTGCGTTTTGGCACCATATCATGCTTTCATGACACCACTTTTCATTCACACTTGCTGATCATAGACATCCTTACAAATGTGCATATTCTTCATGATTTCTTTGTTTGAATGCATGCTTGATAGTTGGTTTAAAATCTAATTTTGCAAACCCCTCCAAGGAAGTTCATGGTGCCTCCAACAAATGGAGATCACCATGGGCTCAAGATTTCTATCATCAATCACATCTTAGGGGTAAATTAAATTAAAAGTTTGGGTCCATGGTGAAACACACATGTACATTCTAATTTCCACAATAAAAAAAATTTCTTTTTAAGTTTGCTTAAGCCTTGGTTTTAGCTTAAAAACATAGTAGTGGTGTGAGGGCTAATCGGCTGTCTCGAATTACTTTAGGAGGATGTGGATAAGCTTAGGAAGTCCATAGCACCATTTCATTGTTGATACAGATGTTCAAATGTCTATGATTTGTGTTTCAACATCGAAAACCAAAAAAACACTCAACCTTCCCCTATTTTGCATTAGCAGTATTGTAACCCAATCTTGAAAAATCATTTTAAAAATGTAAAAAAATATTTTGGGATCTTGCAATATTTTTTCATGAAAGTACACTGAACTAGCTTTCCAACAATAGTTTATTTATCCCTGGATCATCCTCGATCGAGGATTATGATTTTTTGAATCTAGCTACCTGAAATCTTAAGGGTCAGGGAATAACAATCTATGTGGGTCAATCTAGCCCTTCAACTGATTTTTCAAGATTTTTCAAGTATTTTACTAGAACGTTTACAAAAATCTCTTTCCAGAATGGTATGGCTTGCAATTTAATAATTTCAAATGAGTTGGAAATTATTTTCAAATTCTACCATACCAACTCCCTTGCATGCTCTACCTATGCTGAAATAGAACTGACTTCAAGATTTAATTCCACCTAAAAAGAGATTTTTTAGGATTTTTGGAACATTTTTATTTCAATCCTTATTGAGTTAGCTACCCAACGGTACCTCATTCATTCCTAAAGGCCTTCGGACGAACCTGTAAAAAATTCAGGAATGGGGATAACGCGATGCTATCCCCTATTTTAAGATAAAAAAATTATCATAATTATCCCGAATCACTTCCCTTGAGACATTTAAACATCTCCAAGTACAACCATCTTTATATCTCGAGTCATTATACTGAGACCAAAGCTAAAAAAAACACCTAATTAAAATTTCTTCTTTTAATTTTGGAATTCTTTCAAAAAATATAAAATGTTTTCATCATTAGGGATACTCCAACCTCACATATTCGAGGGGTACTCTAAGCCCACTCTTCTTATCTGCCATTCAAATCATTTTAAATGCTCTCAAGTCTTTTACTCCCTCAAAATTTTAAATCTCCTTACTTAAACATTAAAGTTTTCATCATTGGGGATACTTCAACCTCACAAATCCTAAGGAATACTCTAACCCCGTTTTTTTCTCATTTGCCACCTAAATTATTTTAAACAATCTAAAATCTTTTTTCTCATTCAAAATTTTAAATCCCCATGGAGTCCAAATGCATCTCAAAGTTGCCATGTTGGTTATTTTATCGATAATCAAGGGTAACCATGAGACACACTTTGATCATCCCATTCTTTTATGCTCGCTGGTGTATACATAATTTAAAATCAATTTTTGAAAATTTTTAAGGCAATTTCTTATGTCGGTATCCCTCCAGTGCCTGACATGAGATATCTTTTTTCCCAAATCAAACCTAAATTTTTTAAAAAAAAAAAACTCTACATTCTGCCACTCTCCTGGGTTATGTAATGATACCATTTCTATTCAAACTGGGTTTACATTTTTTCAAAATTCATGCATTAATAAAAGGATTATAAATAAATAGTAACTTAACAAAGTCGAGGAAATCGAAACAGAATATTATATGATATGAGGTACCAATTTTGGGCGATGTAGGGGTGATAATCCTTCCCTACGCATAACTGACTCCCAAACCCACCAACGAATTCTAAAGTATGTAGACCATAAATTTGAATCTTAAAGTTTCGTGACTCAAGATTCCAGTTTTAATAGGTGCCTAGTCACACCTAGCCCAAATTGATCAGTGGCAATTCCAATTTTTCGGTCATTTTGTAATAACCATAAAAGACCAATCGAACAAGTAATTCATCCAACATTCCTCCTTTTATCTCATGCACTTAATATTTTCCATCACGCCACAAACCCCCAATCGTAAGGAGTATTAAGTCAGGCATGCTCATTACCCATCGTCGGGGGGCGAGTGCATATTGCGACAGCTTGGTGACTCCGTTAGGGACTTTTAAGCGAGTCAAGCTTAGAATTGTCCATATTTGATTCAGTTTTTTATCTTCTTGGATTTTTAGTTACTATTTGACTGTAATTCTTTCCATTTGTTTTGTTAATCACTAACATTTTTCATGCTTACTTATCTTTTGATTGGTGACAGGGCCTCTTTTATTGGGTAATTTTTACTGAATATGTGTTAATAAAGAGTAAGCAAAAGGTTTGTTGTTTCCTCAACACAGATGAAGCACATGTACTTGCATTAGACTCTTTATCGTATTTTTCTTGGGGAGAGAATAGTACTTGATATCTAGGTGGGAGTGAGCTATTCACCTCTATGACAGCCACCGTCTCATAGGGCTGGCAATACCTTCCATGGTGTAAATTACCTGTGCTTTCATGATTAATAGTCCACATAGGCATAAGGAAATATGTCCACCTAAATCGAACATTTTTCGCCAAGCCTATGATAGGCCTAGGATTGGGGTACCTCAGCTATCCTTTTCGAAAGGAAGAGTGATTCGAGAACCGATTTAGGCATCATCCTAACCCTAGATAGTGTGCCATACGAGTCAAAACCATGTCAAACTATACCCAAAAGGTGTTAGAAAAACCTGGAGTTTAGGACACTCAAGGAAACACTTCTTACCTTTTACTCTATTATGTTTTTATAATGGCGTAGGTACGACATCATCATAGTTCTTATTTTTACCCTTAAAACATTGTGCCATCAAGAGTCATATGGCACCTCATTATGCTAGATGGCTAACATTTTTAGCTGAAACACGTGAATATTAATACCTATATTTTTTTACCTTAACAACTTTCAATGAAATAAAATATGCCTATGTAGGTTGTCATGCTGTCTGATTGATGGCTTGACACTACCAACTCTTAGACTCGAATGCGTTGTTACGCCATCCGTGTTTTTTTCAATTCCCTTAGTCAACCTTAAAACTTTTTGTTGCATATCCTTAGGGGTAACTTTTATTTTGTTCACATTTAATTTTATTATTGTATTAGTTTATTTTTACCCATTACTAACTTGATGATTCCTTTTTTTTGTCCATTTTCATGTATCATGTTATTGCATTACATTCCAAGACAGTTGGTAAAGGGCCAGTGTTCTTCAAGAAATCTTGTCATGGAACAACCACGGGGAATGATAGTGGAAGCATATGATGTGCTCAAGAAGAGGTCAAAGAAAGATCAGTAAACCTGAGGAGACCATTTGAAGCCTATGTACAAATCCCAAATCCTAGAGCAAGTTGAGCTCACCTTTAGCTATAATGAACTCGATTTTCTAAGAAACATATGGAATCGATGGGATCACACTGAGAGAGAGCTGTCTACATAAACATATGGTGACATTGCCATTTTGCACTATATTCAAATCGATAATCCACTACTTCAAGCTGTCGCATACTTTTGGAATCCTACCTATAGGTGCTTTACTTTCAACCAGAAGGATTTGGTTCCGACTGTGGAAGAGTATCCCACTCTGATCAATCTTAAAGGGGTTTATCTTGATAAGATCTACACGAAGGCTTCCAAACTGCCATCTTTCAAGAGACAGCTAACTTTCATTCTTAATGTTCTAGAATCATGGGTAGGAGCTCATAAAAATAAAAGGGGAATATTGAGTGTATCCCATGGGATGCAGTAAGGTCGGTAATGGTAGACATGTCTAACCCAAAAAAATTCAGAGATGCTTTTGCCTTGGCCATCTATGGATTGGTACTTTTTCCAAAAGTCTTGAGACATATGAAGGTAGCAGTGATCGATCTATTTTTTAAATTAAGTTGAGGCATTAACCCGACACCTTCCATCCTTACTAAGATTATCAGGTATTTTTCTTATTGTAAACAAGAGGGAAGCAATCGGTTTCTAGGGTGTGTTCCTCTCTTGTACATATGGCTTCATAGTCGATTTTGGGTTAAAACTAAGAAAATACTGCATCCTTATATGGATGACTTAACCCCCATCACCAAGTTTCTTGAAAATGGTTGGACATCGAGAATGACTCAAGAACAATGGATTAAAAAGCTCTAAAATATGCATGGAAACAAGATAGTTTAGAGGATTCCTTGGATTATACCAGACTCATTCATTTATAGATATGGGAATTATGAGTGGGTCCCTTTAATCGATGCTTGGGGAGGTATTAGTTATGCCCCGCTTATGGCTTTGCGATAGTTTGATTGTGTGCAATTCATCCTAGCCACATTTGATCCCGATGATCAGAACTTTGACTATGGTGGGATGAACTACATGAGTAAGGTGCAAGTAGTGTTTAATGCTTAGAAACGGGCCTATCGTATCAAACTGCAAAGGGGTGAAAACAAAGTGACCCTAGGATATGGGAAAAGGATAGTCTATAGGATTAATGATACCTTGGTGCTGTCAAATGATGGATCGACCCAAATACCAATTGATGAGTTTTCTTCTGAGGTAGAACTTTTGACGAAAGAATACGCACATGAGAGGGATAAACTCAAGCAGAAGATCGTGCGATTAAAGGAGGAAAAGAACAATATGAAGTTTGAATGGCAGATCCAGAATAGAAAGTTTAAAGACGTCATCAAGGAGAAAGATCTTGCTAATGAATGCCTCCGCGATCCCCATGAAGAACATAAGGCCCCTCTTGCTTGGTAATAAGTATAGAGGAATCGGTAAGTCCTCAGTCGAATGGAAAGCTGAGATCATCACCCTCACTCAGGAGCTAAATTCGTGGGAGGATTGAGCCAAGATAAATAAAGAAAAGCTTACCAAAGCACGGGTAGCTTTATTATCAGTTGGAAGAAGTGTGAATGGCTAAAAGCTAGGGTGTACCTTTTAAGTCAAGAGAAGGACGAAAATGAAGTACTACTATTAAGGATCCAACAATTGGAGCAACCTCTTCAGACTAAACAAATCAAGTATGATACACTGTCTAGGACTTTTTAAGAAAGAGAGCAAGAGCTATAAGACGAATGGATCAAAGCGAACTAAGCTTGTGAGGCATATCAGAAACATCTTGAATATATCATGAAGCAAATCCAAGTAGCCTAATCTGTAGCAGATGATATGGTTGAATAGACTCGATCATTAAGGCAGGATTTCATCCCTATTGAAAGACGTGGGTCAAAAATGCTTAACTATTTTGAGGACGTAATTCACCAGTGTAATAGCCTCCGTTATTCCATATTTGAGCAAAGATCTAATCAAAATGTTATCAATGCAAGATTTATGATGAAGCTATTGCCAAAACCCAATTGTCTCTCATACATTTGCCCTTAGTTTTAAATTTATGCATACACTAATTATGTCATGTAAACTCCATACATAAACATAATTGCATTTCATTGGCATAAAAAAACATCATAGTCATCATGAGTATAGCATATCACAAAGTCTAATCCAACATACCTAAAAATGATGTAAGGTGTTTTGAAAGACAGAATCAATCCCTCGACATCAATATAATACTTAAAGCCATCAAAAAGCCATGGAGAATGATCACCAGTCTCATATTGAAAGGTTGGAGTTCATGTATAAGGAATCCTAGGAAGAGTTGCTCCAAAAGAATAATGAATTGTAAGCACAAATAATGGAATTGACAAAATTAGTAGCTACTTCTTTACAAAAGAAAAGACAGGCAAGTACTGGGGAGGCAGCCCAGAGTGGAGGCACTAAGGCCACCAATGCTAATGAAAAGGCATCCAATGAACAATGACCTACAGCACCAGTCCCCCTAGCTCTACTAGTTTAACCTTTCATCTATGTAAACTTGGCAATCGTGATACAGGCAACTCTCGAATATCATGCCATAGGTGCCTCACTCACTAATCCCATGGTTCTAGATCTCGACGAGCAAACTAAGCAAGAAAAAGCCAATGATCCAAAGCTGCCTACAATCAGTGAGGAAGCAAATAAATACCAATTATTGGAAAAGCATTTGCTAGCCATAGAGGGGAGCGATAAGTTTGGAATCGTAGATGTCAAATCTTTGTGTCTAGTTTTCGATCTTGTCATCCCACCCAAGTTTAAAGCTCTACAATTCAAAAAATATAATGAAGTATTGACCCTATGGCTCATTTATGAATGTATTATCAAAAAATGGCTAGATACGAAGACAATTAAAAGTTGTTAATTCATTGCTTCCAGAATAGCCTTACTGGCGCAGCAATCTGTTGGTACATTGAACTTGAGCAGACAAAGGTCTAAACATGGGCAGATCTAGGCCAAACTTTTCTTCAGCAATACAAGCATGTGTCCAATTAGGCACTGGACTCTTTGTCTCTGATGAATATGGAGAAAAAATCAATAGAAAGCTTCAGATAATACGCCTAATGATGGAGGGAAAAGGCTACACAAGTCCATCCTCCTCTTAAAAAAAAAGAAATAACGGTCACATTCATCAATACGCTTAGGGCCCCTTACTATAAGAAGTTGGTTGGTAGCGTGACCAAGAATTTCGCTGATATGGTGATATCAGGCGAAATGATTGACAATACTATAAACAGTGGAAAGATGTCAGGAGGAAAATCGTTAAGTCTAGCCAAGAAACCTGCCATTAAGGGCAAAGAAAGGAATCCAATGCCATCAGTAGAGATAGCCTAGCTAAGTTACCTCAGAATCCATAAACAAAGGGCAGCGTGCACTTCCCCAGCTTGGCATACTCGCACTATAAGCCTTACCCAACATCGCAACTAGTGTATGCTGCCAGGTACAATCCAATGGTCAATTTCCCATCAACTCTCGTTCAGAGAGCTCTATGGAATATTCAAACCACCAGTCAGAATAATATTAATGCCCAGAGCAACCGATGAGTTTTGCAAAGGTAAAACTTTGATCCACTACCCTGCTCCTATAAGGAAATATATTCTCAATTTTGGCTAGTTAACTAGTAGCTCCAATCTTCATACCTCCTAAAACACCCCCTTATCTTAGGTGGTACGATGAAAGTGCCCATTATGAATACCAAGCCAAGGCAAAAGGATACTCCATCGAAAATTATACCTTATTCAAAAAAAAGGTACAATATCTAATAGATCAAGGGGTCATCAAGATCCAACAAGGCCTAAGACTGAATGTAGGAGCTAACCCACTACCAAACCATACCAAAGCAAAAGTAAATATAATTATCAAAGAAAAGGGTAGATGGTTAAGAAAACTGCTGGAGAAGTGAAAATGCCAATGGAAAAAATAAGGCATGTTCTTGTAAAGGCTGAAAGGGTAGCAGAAATGAGGTATCATAATGTAAGTTCGCAAAAATTTGTTATTACTATGGACAAGTTCACATTCTACAACAATGTTTAGAATTTTGAAGCTTATCCAAGAGATGATGGATCACTCTGAGATTAAGTTTTATGAGAAGCAAGACGTGCACGATGCCCAACCTACTAATACTATTAACAAAAAAGAATTCCCAAAGGATTAGCTCTCAAAATTCCTCTCTCTAATGAGCATGAGAAAAAAGATGATGAAAACTTTAGGTAATACGCCTCGAGATGGGTGGAGGAAGAAGCACAAATCCATCCCTTGTTAATAAAATGGGAAACGACCATCTGATTTATCGGCACACTGTAAGACCCCTACTATGAGCATGTAATGGAAAATTTTTTGAAGAACCTCATAGATACAGTCATACTCTATGGAAGAATTGAGAATAGGATTAAAGATAAAGGGAAGGTAAAGCTAAAGGCTGAGCTAAGGTCAGGATATGACAATGGAGCTAGCTCTTCTTAAACCCAAACCGAGCCAAAAAAGATGAGCATCCCAGATGATTGCCAGCTTATAAGAGACATTGATAAAGTAAAGACCCTGATGGATTTTATTTAGAGAACCCTTATACATGTTAAACTAATTGATGGGGTTGAACGGGCAGAAAAGAAAAAATATAACTTCTACGAATTTCATGCAACTTTTGGTCATCCACTCTGATTATGCAAAAAGTTTCGTGCAATGGTTTAGAGGTTAATGGATAAAGGCCTAATTGAATTCTATGATAAAGAGCAAGCCTCATATGCGGGTTCATCCTATACCTAGTTGTCTATCAATGCCATGGGAAAGGATGAAAAGAACCCTTCCTATAGGATCGAGAAGCTATTGGTCATATATGCCAATCGACTAATTTTCACCATAACCTCTTCTATTTTAGCACCTAAAATGGTCTTTTAATTTCCAGCTCTGTTTCCATACAAGGATAACCGAGTTGTTCCCTAGAAGTATGAAAGCAAAACGCTAACCATAGGGGAGTCAAGTCAATAGATGTCTAGTGTTAACCTTTCGGGAGTCAGTCACTTAACCCGCTGTGGTAGGTGCTATGCCCGGTGGCACAAGAAAATAAAAGTCAAAAGAAGGATGCTTCCATCTCAACACCAACCGTGATAATGACACAGAAAGAAGGAAACCCTGCAGCTGTTAAGGAACCATTCAATGAGAAAAAGCCACAAAATTCCTCAAATTCATTAAGCACAATGAATACAGTATCATCGATCAATTAAACAAACAACCAGCAAAGATATCAGTACTTGCGCTACTTTTAAACTCTGAGGCTCATAGAAACACCTTTCTGAAAGTTTTAAATGAAGCATATGTGCCGCATGACATCCTTATTGGTTACTTGAATTGGCTAATAAACAACATCACCGCAATTAACTATATATCCTTTAGTGATGATGAAATTCCTAACAGAGGTAGAGAAAGTTATAAAGCGCTTCATATTACCACCTCTTGCAAAGGAACCACGCTACCAAAAGTCTTGATTGATAATGTTCAGCATTGAATGTCATGCCTATGGTATGCTTAAATAAGCTCACAATTAATGCTTCACATATCAAGCATAACCACACAATGGTAAAGGCGTTCAGTGGGACATGTCAGGGAGTTATCGGGAACATCACCATCCTCCTTCAAATCGGGCTATGCATTTATGACATTAATTTTCACATAATGGACATTTCCCAATCACACAATTGCCTATTAGGGAGGCCTTGGATTCATTCGGCAGGGGCAGTGCCTTCATCACTTCATCAAAAATTGAAATTTATAACTGAAAACAAAATGGTGAGTATCGGAGGAGAAGAAAACATCATTGCTACCACTTTCACAGATGCTCCCTATGTCGAGCCCAATGAAGATGTCACAGAATCATCCTTTCAGTCCCTTGAATTTGTAAATGCTACCCATGTTAGGGAAGGATTACTAGTGATCAAGCCCTATTGGTTGAGAAGTATGCACTTGAGCCTGAAATTAACTGTAGGGAAAGGTGCTCAGGTCAGAAAAGGACTTGGTAAACGTCTCCAAGGCATCACCAAAGCTCTCAAGGTCACTTGCAAAGCTGACATGTAGGAGTTAGGATTTAAACTTATTAAATAACAGTAAAAGAAGTAGGCTCAGAAGGCTTATGAAAAGAGAATGGCTAGGTTGCTAGGTTAAAGTTTAGGATTAGAACCCATGGCTTTCCTACTAATAAGAGAAAGTTTTCATTCAGTAGGGTGCACAAATCCAGAGCAAAGAAAGAATGCCAAAGATGCCTTGGTTATCTCGAGCCATGCAATGAAAAGCATCAACATCAATGCCATTCAAGAATCAAAAACATCTACTAACTAGGAAAATGCTTGTGTGACCCAAGATTTATTTCTAACGTTTGGACTGTGTCTGAGCTACATGCACTGTTTAAATCTGATTTAAAGTAATGCCATGGACTTAACCATGTGCTTCTACCCAAGAGCATTGTAGATCCTTTGTATGGGCTTTTTTTGTCAAGTATTATTAATAAAATACTCAAGCATTATGCATTTCATTCTGTGTCTTCACTTTATCTTTTTTCTGAACTCCTCATATATGTTTTTTGCCATATAGTTTTTTTCTACATCTATAGGTCCTCGAATGAAAATGACATGAATAATCTCATTGAGATTCCAAGGGTTGATTTTAAGCAATTGATCTGTATAGGCGAGGTCAATTTTGAAAGGGATCTGGAAAAAAATATTGTATCGTTAGATTTGTTGAGATTGATTGAGCAAGTGGAAAGACAAATCTTACCCTATGAAGAATCAATCGAGATCATAAATCTGGGAACTAAAGAAGGCCGAAAGGAGATTAAAATTGGGACTTCCATAAATCCTTCCACTCGTGCTGAGTTGATAATTCTCCTTCAAGAATTTTAGGATGTTTTTGTATGGTCTTACCAAGATATGCATGCATTAGACATAAATGTAGTAGTGCACAGATTGCCCTTCAAGCCTAAATGCAAGCTGGTGCAACAAAAGTTATGTAGAATGAAGCCAAATATGTTGCTAAAAATCAAAGAAGAAGTGAAAAAATAGCTTGAGGTAGGATTCCTCAAAGTGGCCAAATACCTTGAGTGGGTAGCCAACAGAGTCCCTAGGCATAAGAAAGATAGGAAAGTGTGAATGTGCATAGACTATAAGGATTTAAATCAAGCCAACATGAAAGAAAATTTCCTTCTACCCCATATCGACACATTAGTAGATAATACTGCCAAAAATTCCCTATTTTCTTTCATGGATGGATTCTCAGGGTACAACCAGATCACAAGGGCACTCGAGGACATGAAAAATACTACTTTTATGACCATGTAAGGGACATTCTATGGGAAAGTGTGAATATGCATAGACTATAGGGATTTAAATCAAGCCAGCCTGAAAGATAATTTCCCTTTACCCCATATCGACACATTAGTAGATAATACCGCCAAAAATTTCCTATTTTGTTTCATGGATGGATTCTCGGGGTACAATCAAATCACAAGGGCACTCGAGGACATGGAAAATACTACTTTTGTGACCATGTGAGGGATATTCTACGACAAAGTTATGCCTTTCAGATTCAAAAATTCCCTATTTCTTTCATGGATGTATTCTCGATGTATAACCAGATCAAAATACCGTCTGAGGACATGGACAATACTACTTTTGTGACCATGTGAGGGACATTCTGCTACAAAGTTATGCCTTTCAGACTCAAGAATGCTAGGGCAACCTATTAGAGAGAAATGGTAACACTATTCCATGACCTCATGCACAAAGAAATAGAGGTCTACGTGGATGACATGATTGCCAAGTCACCAACAGAAGATGAACACGTTGCTAATTTGCGAAAACTCTTTAATGACTTTGCAAATACCATATTAAATTGAATCCTACCAAGTGCACATTCGGCGCCGCATCTGGTAAACTCCAAGGCTTCATCGTGAGCAAAAGAGGAATAGAAGTTGACCCGGATAAAGTAAAGGCCATTCAAAATCTAGAACCACCTCACACCCAAAAAGAAGTAAGAAGTTTTTTAGGAAGACTGAATTACATAGCCAGGTTCATATCCTAGCTAACTGATAAATATGACATGATCTTTCATCTCTTTCGAAAGTAAAACCCAGGGGAATAGAATGAGGAGTGTCAACAAGCTTTTGATAAGGTTAAGCACTATCTGGTAAATCCACCGATGTTGATACCACCAGTTGTCGATCGACCTTTGATCTTGTACTTATATATTTTTTATAAATCCATGGGATGCATACTGGGGTAGCATGATGAGTCAGGCAAAGAGAAGCAAGCCATTTATTACTTAAGCAAGAAATTTACAGAGTACGAAAATAATTACTCTGCTATTGAGAAACTATGTTGTGCTCTACTGTGGACCACTCAGAGACTAAGATAGTACATGTTGTACCATACATATGGCTAATTGCAAAACTTGATCCCATCAAGTATCTATGTGAAGTTCCTACCCTTTTAGGAAGATTGGCTCGATGGCAGGTTTTGCTCTCAGAATATGATATTATCTACGTGAACCATAAAGCCATCAAGGGTAGTGTAGTAACAGATTTCTTGGCTAGTCAAGGGACAGTTGATTATGAGTCGCTAAACTTTAAGTTCCCAGATAAAGATCTAATGCGCATATCTAAAGAAGAAGACCCTTCTAAATCTAGACTTTCATGGAAGACGTATTTTGATAGTGCTTCAAATGCAATGGGGCATGGAATCAGTACAGTGCTAATTTCACCTAAAGGAAACTACTACCCCTTTCGCTGCTAGATTAAACTTTAATTGCACCAATAACATAACAGAATATGAAGCCTGTGTCATGGGGCTCTAAGCAGCTATCGAAAGAGGTGTCCAAACTCTTCAAGCTTTTGGAAAATTCACTCTAGTAATATATCAACTCCGTAAAGAGTGAGAGACTCAAGATATTAAGTTGATCAATTATGGGAAACTAAAAATCGAGTTAAAGCAAGAGTTTAATGAAATTAGCTTCCAATATCTCTTTAGGAAGATAATCAAATAGCTAATGCATTGGTGACCTTAGCCTCAATGCTTAAAATAAATTGAGAATTAGAGGTCACATCAATCCAAATGAGTATTTATGAAGCCCCAGCACATTGTCAAAATATAGAGAAGGAAAAAGACCACTTGCCATGGAATCATGACATCCAACAGTACATTCATAGCCAACAGTACCCTGAATATGCTACTGAGATGGACAAAAGGACCATTAGAAGGTTAGCTATGGGTTTTGTTTTAGATGAAGAAATCCTATATAAGAAGGCCCAAGGTCAAGTGTTACTCTGATGTGTGGATGCCTCTGAAGCAAGGAGGATTTTAGAAGAAGTCCACAAGGGGATCTATGGCATCGAATAGTAAAACAAATCATGAAATCAAGATAGTATTGTTTAACCCTCGAAAAAGACTGTGTCAATTTTGCTCATAAATGCCATAAGTGCCAGATCTACGCAGATAAGATCCATATCCCACCAACGCCATTACACGTCATGACAGCCTCTTGGCCTTTCTTTATGTGGGGTATGGATGTGATTAGACCAATCACACCAAAAGCTTTAAATAGGCATCGATTTATTTTGGTAGCAATTGATTATTTCACGAAGTGGGTGGAGGCTACCTCATACGCTAATGTCACTAGATCGACTGTATGTAAATTTATCAAATGAGACATCATCTGTAGATATAAGCTCCATAATCAAATTATCATGAACAATGCGAGCAATGTGAACAATAAAATGATGCAAGCAGTCTGCGCCTAGTTTAGGATCCAACATCATAATTCTATCCCTTATCACCCAAAAATGAATAGGGCAGTCAAAACGGCTAACAAAAACATTAAGAAGATAGTTGAAAAAATGGTTGAGACATACAAAGACTGGCATGAGAAGCTACTCTTTGCACTACTTGCCTACCGCATAGCAGTCCGAACTTTTACGGGTGCTACCCCATTTTCCCTGGTCTATAGAATGGAGGCGGTGTTACCTATTGAAGTGAAAATTCCCTCCTTTCGGGTCTTGATGGAGGCACAACTTGAAGAAGTAGAATGGGTTAAGAATCTATATGAGCAGCTTAATCTCATTGACAAGAAAAGAATGAAAGCCATTTGCCATGGGCAAATATACCAGAAGCGGCTGATGAAAGCCTAGAACAAGAAAATCTATCCTCATCCATTTTGGAAGAGGATTTAGTGCTCAAAACAATCCTCCCTAAACAAAAGGATGCACAGGGAAAATAGACTCTGAATTAGGAAGGCTCGTATATCGTAAAACAGGTTTTCTCCAGAGGATCTCTAATTTTGACAGAGATAGATGGCAAAGACTTACCCACTGCAGTCAATTCTGACTCTGTGAAAAAGTACTATGCCTAAAAAAAACACCTTAGATGAAAACATAAAATAGGCATCCAGGTAACCAAACATGCTTGAGTCAAAAACCCAAAAAGGCAATTAGGGCAAACCAAATCAATTAGGAAAGAAAAAACAAAGTCCGTCAAGACCTAGGGAAAATAGTACAGTACAGTCTAATGTATTCACCCAAGATTGGTCCGTATCAGAAGATCGATTGCTTAGGAAAGAACTGTTGAAATCATCGGTGGAGAAGTCATGTCAAGATCATCGGGGGCATGACACCTTAAAAGCCCACTATCATTGTTGTCTCTAAATTTCTCGAATCTTTCTTATGCAATATATATAATTTTTTTCCTCTTCCAATCTTTTTGTAGCATATTGCTTCTTCGAATCTCATTAATTCATACATTTGCTACATAATGCATTATGTTTGCATTTAATTAATAATGCTTGATAAATGATAAATCAATAATAGGATTTCCTGGTATTACTTTGAAAATGATAAGAATAGTGCAGGAAAATCTTCTCACATCTAAATATGAAAAACTTATCCTGAAAGCACACATTGCAAAATGTTCCCATTCCTAAAGCAGATTCCAAATTGCTTCCTAATAGACCTTCTTCATCAAAAAAGAAACCAAGAACCTATGAATCTCCCAGTCTTATGAATTGAATTTGGCATTGTGTAATCATCCAACTTTTATGGAGTCAATATAATTGGCAACCCCTAGTAAGGCTCAGATAACTTGCAACCCTCGATGGAGTCACGCTCGTGAACTTCTTTTCCTAGCCATAAGGGTTGTCCTTGGTGAAGGTGTGTTCATAAACTCTCTTCCCTGACCATAAGGGTGCTAATCATGTTAGACTACTTAAAATAGGACAAAATTGAACAAGCCTCAGGACAAAGAGACATTTGGCATGATTTTCTATGCAAAACACCAAATTCGAGGCATCATGCCATAACCTAATTATTGGATTAGACCTTTTAGCAAGGTCATTGCATTGCATCATCATGCATCTACGTCCTCATGAATCATATAGGAAATAATAAGGCCTCAGGTACAGCTTTTGATTTTGAAAGTTCTAAATCGAGAAGAGCATCAGGTAAAGATCCTTGATCCCAAAAAATCACTAGTCAAAAAGTTACTCAGGTAAGATGCTCTAACTCAAACATCTTGGCCTACAAATAGCTAGACACTTTTTTTTTTAATTTTTATCCCCTTATAGTCCTCAAAGATCAAGATGTTTTTTTAAACCCACATGAGCTGGTGGCACCCTTTTAGTCCTCAAAGAGCAGGATGCCTTTTTTAAGCCTACACGAGCTGGTGGCACCCTTTTCTTAAGCCCACACGAGTTGGTGGCACCCTTTTAGTCCTCAAAGAGCAAGATACCTTTTTTAAGCCTACACGAGCTGGTGGCAGCCTTTTAGCCCTCAAAGAGCAAGAGACCTTTTTTAAGTCCCCATGAGCTGGTGGCACCCTTGTAGTCCTCAAAGAGCATGAGACCCTTTTATAAGCCCACACAAGTTGATGGCACTTTTTTAATCCTCAAAGAGCAAGACACCTTTTTAAGCCCACATGAGCTGGTGGCATCATTTTAGTCCTCAAAGAGCAAGATACCTTTTTGAAGCCCACACATGCTGGTGGCACCCTTTAGTCCTCAAATAGCAGGACATTTTTCTTTTAAACCCAACACCTTAGTAGGGAGGGCAAACCCTAAAAAATTTAATTAAACCTCTAAAATGATGATGATGAAAAAAAAAGAAAAACAAAATGAAGAAAAGATAAAAAATATACCGTAATAGAAGCTTAAACTCTTAGCTTTATCCTTGACTAGCAATCCAACAATCTCTAGGTCATTTTTTTCCTTTTCTTTACTGTAGATTAACAAGAAAAGAATAAAAAGAAACAACTTATGGTTATGGTGGCTATGAAGAATAGTTTTTATGGTAGAGATAAAGGAAATGAGAGGTTTTAATAGGGTTTTTGAAAGGTTAGAAAGGAAGCTACAAGAATAATATTCTTAGGAGAGCCCAAAGGTTTTTTTTTCTTTTTGTGGTTAATGTAAAAATGTGGTGCATCTTCTCAGCTGAGTGAGAAAGTTAGATTATAGAGGAGAAGATTTTAGACACTAAAATGACCTAGCAAAAAAGATATATAAGATTTTAGCATGCACAATATGATGACTCATTGCTCTAATGTAATATCTTTCAATATTTGATTGGTTAATCTTGATTCTTGCAAGAAACAAAACCATGCATTAGTTGATCTAATGAGTAATAACAACTTTGTTAATCATTAAATTAGATTTTTTCATGGAATACCATCATGCCAAGCTTAATAGAGCTTTCTAAAATATGTCAATCCAATTTTTAAACCCTTAAAATTAAATTCACATGATTTGTATGAATTTATGTCTGATATTGGATGCCTTTTGAGCAAATGTCATTATCAAAGTTGAGTTTTGAAGTCATGGTACAAACAGAGATAAAGGTCTCGAATTAGGCCAAAGATAGCCTTGTGTATCAATACATTGAGCTGTGTATCAACAGATTAAGTGAAAAATAAACCTGGAATATGTTGATACTTTGAATTTGGTATCAATACAAAGCATGACGTATCAATACTAGCAAGCTATAACGATATCAAGCTTGTTGTATCGATATATAAACTCTTGTATCAATATTTGTTGCTAAAAATCTTTATTATAGCTACGATATAACTCTATGTCAATACAAAAACCCTTGGTCGATACTACTCTTCAAGTATTGACACCATGCCTTTTGGTATCGATACAACTAGAAAGATTTTGCAATTTGAATTATGTGGAGCTTTGTATTGATAGTTCACATCTACGTATTTAGGCATACATATAAAAAAGTGGATTTTTCTTGCCTTTGACTCTCTAATACGATGGTGCCTTAGATAATGACTTCTCCGAGTGACCTTGATGGTGCCTCGGATAATGACTTCTAATACGATGAATGTTGGCTTGGACAAAGTAGGGTGTCTATAGCTACCTCTTTTTAGCAGTTACTAAGTATCAAGAACAGGGCCAAGACAAATAGAAACTATTTTGTCCGAGTATAACATTGCCTCCTAAGTACCTGAAAGAAAATAGAGATTTAATTAATACTACACTGAGATAGATAAAGTATGTTGGTAGTGGTTCTGATTTATTAAAGAACTTTTGATAAGTTTTGTAAGGCTTAACCTCCCTATTGGCTTGTAGTTTCTTAGGTTTGACCCTTCTGACAAGTGCCAGCTAGTATGGGCTTTGACTCGATAAGCATCTTATTCTTTGTGGACTAAGGTAGATAAGTATCCAACTCTTTATGGACTGACTCGGTAGGTGTCTAGCTCTTTGTAGAGTAAGGTAAGTAGGCATCCAGCACTTTGTTGACTGTTTGTAGACTAAGGTAGGTAGGCATTTAGCTCTTTGTGCACTAAAGTAGGTAGGTATCTATCTCTTTATGGACTAAGGTAGGTAAGCATCTAGCTCTTTATGGATCGAGGTAAGTAGGCATCTAGCTCTTTATAGAGTGAGGTAGGTAGACGTCCAGCTCTTTATGGACTGAGGTAGGTAGGCATCCGCTCTTTATGGACTAAGGTAGATAAGAATCTAGTTTTTTATGTACTAAGCTAGGTCGGCATCTATCTCTTTGTTGACTAAAATAAATAGGCATCTAGCTCTTTATGGATTGAGATACATTAAGTTTAAAGAGCTTACAAGGGTTTCCAAGGTTTTTGAAGATAATAATTGGCATCTGTAGTTTTGAGTTATCTTAAAACTTTTATAGGTAAAAGTATATACTTGGTATCATGTATGATGCATAAAGGTGCTGATGCATGCTTGTATAATGCAAATATGATGATTTAAAAATCTAATCTTGTAATTGGCTTCAAAATTTTGAATCGCCCTTCACCTTTGAGTTTCATTAGGTGTCTTTTGCCCTAAGGTTTGCTAATTTTAATCTCAATGTTCATAATTTTTTTCAAATGGTTAAGGTCATTTTTAAAGGTTAAGGTGACTATTATGTGTAAAAAGATTCTTGAGTCTGATCAGCTTATGCTAGGGGTTTCATTTGTTAAGATTGGTTAACAAACTTGGCAAGCTAGTTATTGACATGACTGAAAAGGTGCATTTAATAGTTTAAATTGACTGATAAGAATATGGTTTGATTGCAAGGGTTAAAAATCATTAATTTGGCTTTGCCTTTTGGCTAAAGTTTATTGAGGTACATATTTGATCATCTTTTCAATATGGAAAAAGTTTAAAGGGTAAGTCTAGTTATAGTTCCATAATCCATTCTTGGCTTTTCGAACTTGAGAATATTTTCCTACAAAGTTCCATCTTCTTTGAAGTAATACTTGGAAATCCTATTATCAATTTTGTATAATCTATCAAGCATTTTCAATTATATAACAAGCATGATACAATATGGTAAGCAAACATAAGAAAGGAGATTTAAAGAAGGAAATGATTGTATTTCATTTTTGGAAGAAGAGTAAAACAACTCATTAAACATTCTAGGATGTACAAAAAAAGTTGAAGATTAACTTCTTAGGGTGATCAGTCTCTTTCAATGTTAATGACAAGAGTATTCAGCTAAATACTTCTAAAGACTTCTCTCAAATGACCAACTCTAGTGTTGATTGCTCTTCAAAGAACCTCTCAAATTGACTTATGCTAATTATCCTAAGCTGAGGTAGACACTGCCATTTTCCCTTCAGGATCGAGTAGAAGTGGGTTTGGTAGGTTTAAGATAGGATAAGTAGGTTGGCCCAAAATTTAATATTTCAATGGAAGATGGTTTTGTTATGTGGGCATTGGTCTTGATTAGGTTAAAACAAAGGTAAGGTTTGGTTGCTTATTCTGCCCTTCCAAGTTTTTAACTTAAGCAAAATTTAGTTCCCTCGATACCATTTTTGGTTCTTATCCAAGTTTTTTTTTTTTTTTTTGAGATGTGGATGCCTTCACATGTTTCCATTAGGAAGGCCTTCTTAGGCTTAATATTTCTTAATAGAATCAGAGTTGACAAAGTTGGGCAACTTGTTGCCACCATCTCAGTTAAAATTAACACTCTATTAGAGAAACTTTGCTTTACCATATAGGGAATTTTGCACTTTGGGGTCCATTTTCCTTGATTATCGTTATGAATTAGGAGGATCTTTTTTAGCATTAAGTCTTCTTCTCAAAACTAATGATGATGCACTTTCTTATTATGAGCTCTCATCATAAGCTTTTGATGCATCTATCTAGGATAGATAGCTTTCACATTTTTCTTATTGATGAGATTAAGTTGCTTGTATTAGTTATTGACCCACTCAGCTACTTCAAGCTGTGATTCTAGTAAGACCTTTAGTGAAGGGATCTTGTTTTTGATAGGCAAGATTGTCTCCATCCTGTAAACAAGGGAAGACAGGGTAGCTCTAATAGAAGTCTAAATTGCTATACAATAGGCATGCAACACAAAAGGTAGCTTCTCGTGCCAATCTTTATAAGTTTCAGCCATTTTCTTGAGTATTTTACTAATGTTTTTGTTGGCTATTTCAATTGCCTCATTCATTTTTAGATGATATGGCAGTGAATTATGGCGCTTTATCATGAACTGGAGTGAATTCTTCCATCAGTTTGTTGTTTAATTTATGCACATTATCTGTAATGATCTATTCAGCAAGCCCATATCGTCAAATGATGTATCATTTCACAAACTTGCACACAATAGATCTGGTGATGTTAGAATATGAGGTCGCTTCTACCAATTTGGTGAAATAATGAATGGCAACCAAGATAAAGCAATGCCTATTTGAAGCTTTAGGAATGATGGGTCCAATTATATCCATGATCCATATAAAGAAATACAACAGAATCATCATGATATGTAGGGGTAAAGGTGGGATGTGGATTTTGTCTACATAGATTTGGTTTTTATGACATTTTCGATCAAAGTTAATGCAATCTTTTTTTAGTGTCGACTAGTAATAGCTAGAAGTCATGACTTGCTTTTCCATTTGGTGTCAGTTAGCATGCATACCATGAATTCCTTCATGGACATCCTCTAAAATTCTCTTATTTTCAGGAGCATCCACACATCAGAGTAATGTCTAATCCTAGATTTTCTTATACAGGACTTTTGCATCCAAAATGAAACTTGTAGACATTCTTTGGATAGTTTTTATAGCATACTTTGGGTATTGTTAGTCTCGAAAGTACTAAAGCACGTCATGGTACCATGGAGACCATCCATTTCTTCTTCTACACTATGGTAATAGGCTAGACCTTTGTGAATACTCATCTAGAAGGGTGTAACCTTTGACTCATGGGTTACTTCAAACATAAAGGTCAGGGTTGCCTGAGCATTTTCCACTTTGTTGTCCTTCCAGGTAAATTCTAAAAGCTGATTTCATCAAATCATTTTTTAGTCCATTGATTAGCCTCTTGTATTAGATTAGCTTAGAATCTTAGGTTTCTTATTCTTTTTGGAGTTGATAGATTACCAAGACGAAGTTCCCATACACTTGTAAAGTTTTGATGCCCTTTTCAATGGCTGCTCAGAGCCCTAATACACATGTCTCATATTCGACTATATTGTTGGTGTAGTCAAAGTTTAGTCTAGCAATGAAAGGATAATAATGTTCATTTGGTGAGATCAAAATAACCCTTATTCCATGTCCTAATGTGTTTAAGGCTCCATTAAAATACATTTCCAAGTTTAGCTACAATCGATACCATATTTTGCTTTGGATATGCACATTAGGTCCTCGTTTAGGAATTTAAATCTAGCAGTTTGTAATCCTCTTTACCAAGAACTCAGCTTCATGCTACCTTTGATGGCTTTCTCACTCACATATATAATGTCATATTCATAGCGTAAGACTTGCCACTGGGCCAACTTTCCCAATAAAATAGAAACCTTGCATACGTATTTAATAGGATCAAGTTTGGCAATCAGCAATGTAGTGTGATATAACATATATTGCCTTAACCTCTAAGCCATCCAAGCCAAAGCAAAGCATAACTTCTCGATTGCAGAGTAGTTGTTTTCCTACTTCATGAATTTCTTGCTTAGGTAGTAGATAGCTTGTTCTTTCTTTCTTGACTCATTATGTTGACCCAATACACTGCCTATAGACTTGTCAAAAACTGGCAAGTATAAGATTAATGGTCAATAGGGTACCAGCAGTACAAGCATTAACGAGTTCAACAAGTAACGCTTGACCTTATCAAAAGCTTGTTGGCATACATTATTCCATTCACCAGGGTTATGTTTTTAGAGTAGGTGAAAGATTGGATTACATTTGTCGGTCAGCTAGGATAAGAATCTGCTACATAGTTCAGTCTCTCGAGGAAATTCTTTACTTTTTTTTTGGGAATGAGGCAATCAAAGGTTTTGAATAGCCTTTACCTTATCAGGATCGACCTCAAATCCTCTGTCACTCACAATAAAGCCTATATGTTACCGAAGATAACATTAAAGGTGCACTTAGCTAGATTTAGTTTGAGCTAATATTTTCATAGCCATTCAAAGAGTTTATGGAGGTTGGAGACATTCTCAATCTCTTTTGAGAATTTGCAATCATATCGTCCATATAGATCTCTATTTCTTTGTGCATGAGGTCATGGAATAATATCACCATTACTCTTTAGTAAGTTACCCTGATATACTTGAGTTCAAAAGGTAAAATCATGTAGTAAAAAATACCCTACATGTCACGAAAGTGGTTTTCCCAATGTCTTGGGGTGCCATTTTAATCTAATTATAGCTCAAGAATCCATCCATGGAGGAAAATAAAAAACTTTTGGCAATATTGTCTAGTAGGGTATCGATGTGAGGCAAAATAAAATTATCTTTAGGCTAGCTCAGTTTAACGTAGTTTATGCACATCCGCACCTTATTATCTTTTTAGAGACTATGACAATGTTCGCTATCTATTTAAGATACTTAGCTAGTTTAAGAAATCATGAATTAAACTACTTTTTTAGTTCCTTTTTAATCTTTAGAAGCATCTCCAATTTTATTCTCCTATTTTTTGTTGTACGGGTTTGCATTAAGGCTTTAAAGGAAGTTTGTGAACCAATATGTCAGTATTTAGCCCAGGCATGCCTTGGTAGGATGAGGTAGATATATCCCAATATTCTTGGAGAAGGTTGATCAATTTGGTTCAGGTTGATGGGTTTATAGAGGTTCCTATCTTAACCTCTTTCTGATCTTCCTTTATCCCAATGTTCACATTTTCAATAGGCTCTTCATGGAGCAAGATTTGTTTTTCTTTTAGTGTAATTAGTCTCAACAAATCAGGTGATGCGATGCTTTTCTCAAAATCCCCCTCATATTCAACTTTACAAGTATAGATTGGTAGCTCAAAATTGATTTTTGGAATCTCAATATGAACATTCGTGCCATTTTCATTTGGGTGCCTAAAAATAAAAAGAAGAACAATATAGGTAGAAAAATATCTAAATAGAAGAAAAAGGCCTAAGGATTTAACAAGAAATGTAATAAAGGACACAAAAGATAGAATACAAAAGAATTAATCATTTTTATTAATAATGCTTGATAAAATTACACTCGTGCAAAGGATCCTATGATGCTCTTGGCTAGAAGCATGGAGGTTTAGTTCATAGCATTACTTTAAATTAGATCTAAACAGCACAGGAACGTCTATTTCAGTCTAAATGCTTAGAGCAAACCTGGAATGCATAGACCAATTTCATGGTTTGTTGTTGAAGTTCCCAGCTCATTGATTGCATTAATAAAGAAGTCTCTAAATGTTTTGCTCAAAATAACCATTATGTTTCCAAAGTTAGTAGTGCCTCCCTGATTCGAATTGATATGTCCTCATGGATAAAGGCTTTCTTGTAGCAATGGCAACACCATTGGTTCATATTTTAGATTTTAACCCTGTAGATGGGCCATTCTGTTTTCCCTAAGTAGGTAACATTAGGCATGAATCTTAGACTTCTCTTATCAATTTAATAGGTGACTTTCAAAGTTTTGGAGATCCGTTATGGATGTTTTCCTAGTCCCTTTCCAACCCAGGCAACCTTACTAACCAGTAATTGGAGACTCATGTAAGTGTTTTTTAACAATGAGGCTCACCATGGGTAAACCTTCTTTGACCATGTCTACTGACTGAGGGGAGGATACTTGTTTCTTAACATAAAAGTCAATGCCTCTTTCATTTGTCAACCTTTGGACAATCGCATGAAACTCCTTACATGTTTGGAGAGTATGATCATGGATGGTATACAAGTCACATAAGTGTGTAAGGTCTTTTTTTACCTTTTTAACCTCATTAATCAATTCTGCTTACACTAGAATTTGCCAAACTAGGCTCATTGGTGTCCTGACTTGCTCTATGTTTTTTACAATTTCACAATCATCTTTAATGCCGATTGTATTCATGACTGATTTGGTATAAAGTTAAGATAAACTGGTTCCAATATCAAGGTTCAATCATTGTGCTGCCTTAATTACACTTTTTCTTTTATCTGTGGAAATTACCCTCTCAATCGAATTTCTCTTTATAGACTCATCAATCATTTCGCATAATATAACTACATCTATAAAATTCTTTGGTATGTTTCTTAATACTTTCTCATAGTAGGGAGTCAGTGAATCGCCAATGAACTAGATAGTTAACTCTTGCTAAGTCAACAGGAGATGGATTTGAGCAGCCTTTTTTAACCATCTTTGAGCATATTGCCTAAAACTTTCAATGGTTTCCCTTTCCATATTCAATAAAGAAAAACAATATGGTGCCCAATTGGATACATGCTTATACCGATTAAAGAAAGCTCGAGCCAAATTTACCCATGATTGAATTCTGATTAGGTCAAGCTTTATATACCATTGAGCAGCTGCCCTAGTCAAGCTGTCTTAAAAGTAGTGTATTAATAGTTTCTCATTGTCTTCATGCTCAGCCATCTTTTGGCAATATATATAGATATGTGCAGTGGGGTCTATGGTCCTATTGTATTTGTCAAAATTTGGTGCTTTGAACTTAGGTAGGATAACAAGGTTTTAAACTAAGACTAAGTATTTGGTGTCCATAATTCCGAACCTATTCTTTTATAACCCTTAGGCTTTTCTCCAATAGCTTGTACTTGGTTTCATTTTCAATAACCTCAGCACACTTTGAATCAACAGTTTTTTCTTCTTTTATTTGCTCATCGAGGTCTAGAGCTAAAGGATTTATTGGTGACAATCCCATATTAGCACCATGATATTATTGAGCTAGATGCTGTGCTACTATAAGGTTTACATAGATGAATAGTTGAGCAAGTAGGATTGGTGCTATTAGGGATGGTTATTCCAAGGATACCTCTTCAAAATTATCGGTGGCCTTAATACCTCTATTCGGATTAACCTTAAGATTGGCTTGTTCTTTTCCCTTATTAGCGGTACTTACTTGCCCTTTAACCTTTAAGGCAGCAACCAACAATTTTATCAATTTAGTAACTTGATTTTGCATTCATCAGTCTTATGAAGATTTGCTCCTGAGCCTCTTAATGCATAACTCCAAGCCTCTCGATACAAGCCTAGTGATCATTCTCCATTGCCTTCTAATGTAGATGGGTATTATACGAGTGTTGGATGTTTGATTTCATGTTTTGAGGACCCTCACACTTTATAATGGTGTTGGATTAAACTTATTGTGATATGATAAGTATGATGTATGCACGAATGAAGATGAAATCATTTGCATGTGATAATGTTATATTAATGGAAAGAACATGATTAAACAAATTAAAGCACGTATGCAAATGCAAAACGTATTTGGATTTTGGTAACAGCTCTAGAATTAGTACCTTTCATTCGAACTGGGCATTAATTACAGCCCTTCAAGTTTAAAAGCAATCAAATCTGAAAATATCGCACATGATTACACTATTTGATTACAATTTCCAAAAAGTTCAACAGTTCTAGTCAACTCTCTCCTATGGGAATGAAGTCTCACTCACAGATTTGGCTAATTCAACCATGTCATTTGGACTAGCTTAAACCATGCAAATCTGTTTAATGAGGTTCTAAAGAACTGCCTATACTCTAATTGAGATTAGTTGATCGAGATCTAAATATGGCATAATTCTTCGAAAGACCTTGACAATCTTTCGACATGATCTTGCTAGGCTAAAAAGGCATGCTCCAATTCATAAACCCTTAAAGTCAAAGCTTCATTCTCAACCCTTGCCTCTTAAAAAACATGTACCTGAGCTGTTAGGCTTTGCTTTTTTCTTTTTATAAATCAATGTAATTGCATGAGTCTTAGTGAGTTCTTCTGCAATGGTCTCCTATTAACATTCCAAGCATCTATTTCATTGGCAAAAGAGACAAGTTCAAATTCCATTTGGTTGGGGATTTGCTAGCACTCAGTATTTCTTTGCCCTTTGAAATGCCATGTAATCTTTCTTCAAGTCTTGAAGATCCTCATTAATGGCATTTTTTGTCTTGATAAGGTCATGCATCCGTCCCTTTCGAACTTGACACTTATGCTCCTATTAGCTTTTCTCTTCTTGCAACTAAAGAATTTTGTTAGCAAAAGCAGCTTTTTTTTTCCCAAAGTCACGCTTTAAGATCTTAACCTCAGATGAAAGGTTATCCATCGAAACATGAAAGATTCCATTAACAGCCATCTAATCTTTGTAACTCAAAGTCATTATTTTCTCTTTTTTCAATATGATATGGTATTTGCCATGCATCAAAGATATTTTGCACCTTGCTTGTGTAGCCATCCGCCAAGGTCATGAGTGACAGATACAAACTGTCAACAATTAAATTGTTGTAAAGCCATAAGCGAGGTGCTTCCCCATAATCCATTAAGAGGCACCCAATGAAATGTCTTGCATTTGTACATAATCGAGCTAAAAATGATCTATGAAACTGTCCAAGTCACTTCATTGGCATTTAAATCTCAGAACTTTGCAATCCATTGATCCTTAATGGTATCTTGTAGCCATTCCATTTCTAAGAACTTTGTGAGGGGAAAATTCAGCATGTACAGCTTTAGCGATCTTTTACCCCAAAAATGTTTGAAGAGCTAT
The DNA here is from genome assembly GCA_038381775.1 of Adansonia rubrostipa. Classification (NCBI taxonomy): domain Eukaryota; kingdom Viridiplantae; phylum Streptophyta; class Magnoliopsida; order Malvales; family Malvaceae; genus Adansonia; species Adansonia rubrostipa. Next base: position 3,698,897 of record JBBYHM010000018.1, on the reverse strand, counting down.
ACATACAACATTGATGAGCGTCGAATGAAGCGTGTATTACCTCTTTTCTTTCCAAAATTCAAATAGTCTCTGCGAAGATGTTAGGAGCAAATTGACACCGCAGCTCAGCTTTGAGCAAGTATCCACCACAGCAACCTTTATGTTTCCCAAAGCCTTCAAAAAAATTGATCAGAACATAGATTGCCAATGCAAAAGCATCCCAAATGTTCTCATTATATGATCGAGTACTTATTCTAGATTTTAAACTATTCCATGTGATGCATGCAGTATTCTCCAGTCTAACTATATGCAAGTTTACCCAGTGCTTTTTGATTTCAAGCATATTAGCTAACTTTTTCTTGAGAGGCATAGGTTTCGCCAACTTGGAGTAAATTTGTTCAAATTAAGCCCTTCTGGTATTAAGCATCATTGTATTCTCTTCTATAGTAAGGACTACATCCTGCTCGTTGAGAGTGAAACACCTATACGTGGGATTCTAGAATTGTATTGCAATATGCAGTAATCTAAAGTCGACTTTAAGTTTAACCAATAGCGGAATATCCTTATAATCTTCTTGCAAGATTGCCTTATCAGTCTCATCCTAACCATTCAACACATTTCTCAGCTCTTGAAGATTGAATTACCTAAAAACCAGTTTAGCCTATTTTAGGATCTCTGAGATGTGTCTAAGTCAAAGACTATCCCCACTCTCTCTATTCCCTTTCTGTCTTGGTCTTAACTGTCTCAAAATCTTCAAAACATTCAGCTAGTGCTTGTGCCATGCTTAGGTGCTTTTTATGGACATTACCCCTAGAACCAACTATCCCAAGATGATATGATGCATGTAGCAATGACAATAACAAAAGAAGCACTAAGTTAGTAATGTATTAAAGACAAGAAACAGATCAAAGAAAAAAATGTCCAATGGCATCAAGGTGCTTTAGGGCAAACATGGAGAAACACGGGTAGTCATTTTGCTCGTCAAACTAAGATTTATTCAGATAGCATGACAATGTAAGGCGTCACATTGGGATAAAGATAAATGCTTGGGACAATGATAATTTGCTTGTCACCATATAGTTAGAAGCTAATGTCAAGCCATCCATCGGATAACATGATGGCTTGTTTAGGTGTTTGCTTACAACAAGATAGCATGGTGCCTTTAAAGATATTATGAAGGACATAGACTTTCATTCAATATTGTCTCATGATTAAGGGGCTTCACACCATTGGTTAGATAGCATAACGGCTTAGCCGAATGGGTTTTGTTCCCTGGGAAGTGATACCAACCTTAAGTCGGATACCAAGTGACAACATTCAAATGTTATCTTATGTGGAAAAAGAAAAGGTGCTAGCCATCGATTGAACAGCATAATGACATATCCTGATAGCATTATTACAATGGATGACATAATCTAGGGTAGGAGAAAAAGCATTAGTGATAATGTTTCCTTGAATGTCTTATTCTTTAGTTCGATCAGCAGCACTTTCGTGTAACTTGACATGGTTGTGGCTCTTATGGTTGACTATATGGGTTTAAATTAACTTTAATGTGTTCCCAAATCACTCTTTCATCCGATAAGGACAATTAAGGCACCTAATCCGAAACCCAGTGTAGGCTTGGCTGAACGGATTCGATTTGGTGGATGTATTTTGCTATGCCCATATGTATAAAAAGAATACCACAAAAGCATATGTGTTTTACACCCCAAAAGATATTGCTAGCCCATAATTAAAGAAGAGATACCATGGAGGATAGTTAATGCACTTTCGCCTAGAAAAGGTGTTATTCTCTTTCCAAAAAAAAGTATGATCGAGAGTCTAATGCAAATATGAATATACGATATGTGTCAAGGAAATAATCAAACATTTTCATTTTACTTCTTATTACCATTATACCAAAATTTTTGTATTCATTTGTCGAGCAGGAAAGAACCCTAGTAATCATGAGAAACACAAAAACACAAAGAGTGATGGCAAATAAATGTCATGTACAAAAAAGATGAAGAAAAGGGGATTACATATAAATAATGACTAAAATCGAGGAAAATCAAGAATCTAATAAAATTAAGCTAGTTGTAAGCTTGACTTTCTAAATGATAATCCCTAACAGAGTCACCAAATTGTTGAACATGTCTTCTCATGCAGCAAGCTATGCCTTATAAACAAAAAAAAAAGGTCAAGAAAAGGGGCTCACTTTGGGTCATCCCTTGATTGTTATTTAGACTACGTGTGATGGAGTTAAAGTCGAGGGGAGGACCATCAAAAGGAATCACCTATCAACCAGTTTTGGATATCCAACATGACTTGGAGTCATATCGATCATTTTGGGCTAGGTACGACCTCATACCTATTAAATCGATGATTTTGAGTTACAAAACTTGAAACAATGATTTTATGGACTGTGTATGCCAAAGTTCATTTTAAAAAGGTCCGAGAGTTGGTTATGCAGAGAAAGGATTAACATCTTCCGATGCCCAAAATTGATACCATTTAGCCATAAATTATTGAAGTTTCAATTTTTCTTGGTTTTTTATGTGATCATTACTTATTTGTAATCCCTTTCTTATAAATACAAATTTTTAGATATTAAATCCGAGTTTTATTGGTAAAAGTTTAGTTAATATCTCTCTATGCAACCCAAGAGGGAGGAAGAACATAGAGGATTCAATAAAATAAGATCCAGATTGATTGGGAAGAGAATACTCTACATTGAGCACTTTAGAAATATTGACGTAGAACATTGCCTTAGATTTTATGAAATTTGATTTTAAAATCACAGATGCAAAATCATCATGGAAAAGGGAAATGTGTTAGTAAGGCATAAAAGACATAATAAAAGTTGCATTACAAATTAATATACAAAAATGAGGGATGGTCGAGATATATCTCGTAATTGACCTCGGTTATTGAAAACTAACTAAATTGATAATTTTGAGACATGTTTGGATTTAGTGGCATCTTAGACATAAAAAGGTTAATAAAAAAAACTTTGAGGAGCCCAACGAAGAGAAAACTTAGATTCTTGATGGAGTTTTGAAAAATAGGATTGGCATATCCCTTGAAAGGAATGAGGTTGAAGAATCATCTCAAAAAAGTGGGGTTAGAGTATCCCCTTAAAGAAAGCGAGTTTAGAACACCCTTCAAAAAAAGAGATTTTGAATGGTTTTTGAAAATCAAAATTTTTGATATTTTTGAAGAAAATAGATTTTAGAATCGAAAATCAATTTTTTAAATAACAAGAAAAATTAATTTTGAAAATATTTTTAGGTTTTGAACCGAGCCTAAAGGGACCTACATCGTGACTCATGACTCCATGAGAGAAACCATTAAATATATTTCAAATCATCCAAATAACCAGAAAAGATAGTTTGAGAAAATCCAAGTGAATTTTCTTAAGTTCAACAAAAACAGGGGACAACATCATGCTATCCATTTTCTCAAATTTATTTTGGTTTGGCCTAATGGTTCCTAGTGGCAAACAAGGTACTAATAGAAAGGTAAGTAGATAAAGTTTAATGTAAAAATATTCCAAAAATCTAAAAAATTACTTGATAGGTGGTACTAATTTTTGAAATTGAGTCTGAGTTAGTGCTGACAACAAATGTAGGTAAAAGGGGCTTTGAACTTTGAAAAATTGCCACGAACTCAATCGAGATCGTTAAATCACAAACATATCTTTTTGAAAAAGCAATTTTATGAACTTTTCATGAAAATATTCAAAAAATATAAAAAATCATCTAGTAGGTCAGAATCACCCAAACAAAAAGTGAATAACTGATTATAGAGGTTTCAGATAGTAAAGGTTCAAATCATAACTTCCACATCCAGAATGATCCAAGGTTAAACAAGGTATCATTGTAAAGGTAATTTAAAGCCCTTTCAAGAAAATTGCTATAAAATTCCAAAAAAAGTCATTTAGAGCCTTAAAATAATTTTTCCAAATCAGGATCGCTATACTGCTAGTATCAAAATAAGGGTTTTTTCAAGTTTAGGCTTTTATGGTGATGTGTCAAGATGTCAAGCATGGGAATGTCCAATCATTAGGGTCCGTGGAGTAATGGACCAATCCAACTCCAATAAAGTAGACCGCTGAACCCATGCCAATAGTCATGATAGGCTCGAAACATGGCTTAAACTAAACACTTGAAAGCATTTTTTATTTTGGATTAAAAACAAAATTTATTTGGCCTAATGAAGTCATGAATCCAAACATTTATGCTTAATATATCCTGAAGATTGGAGAACCAATATATAAAACATTAAATCCATACTAATCCCTATTGATTATAGGTAGCATGCACTTGGGTTTTGTTTGAAAAAAGATTTTACAAGCATCATAGAGGCATTTTAAAACATCATAGAACCAATATATAAAACATTAAATCCATACTAATCCCTATTGATTATAGGTAGCATACACTTAGGTTTTGTTTGAAAAAAGATTTTACAAGCATCATAGAGGCATTTTAAAAAACATGTGATGAACTAAATTAAGTGAAGATATTAAGCATGAGCAAACATTGAAAACAGCAAATTATCCATTTATTTCAATAAGGAAATCACAATGAAAATGCACCTCAAGGCATTTCAAGATTAAAATATGCTAAGACAAGCATTTGTACATGGGATGAGCATGTTGAAATGAAGAAAACCATGGCAAAAATGCTGGCTATGGGCTAAAGTAATGTCAACAAGTAATATGGCATTCTAGTTCATCAAAACACCATTAAAGCATCAAGAAAGTCATCAAAATCCTAAAGCTACCTTAAACAAAGCCATAATAATGCAAGGAAGCCTTAATAGGGTCGTGGAAACATGGAGGTTTACTAAAATGATAATAAAGAAGAAAAATAAAAAAGATGAAAGGAATAAACAATAGAAAATATACCGAATGAAAGCTTAAACTCCTAGCTTTATCCTTGAACAGCAATCCAACAACTCTTAACTTATTTTTTCTTTTTCTTTACTATGGACAAGCAAGAAAGGAATGAAAAGAAAGAGCTTTTGGTTATCATGGCTATGGAGGATAGTTTTTATGGTAGAGATGAGGCAAATAAGAGGTTTTGGAAGGGTGGAAAGAGAACTACAACAAAAATATTCTTAGGAGAGCTCAAAGCCTTTTTTTTTTTGTGGCTGATATAAAGGTGTGTCTCCTCAACTGAGAAAGAAAGTTGGATTATATAAGGGATGATTTTAGCCACTGAGATAACCCAGCAAAAAGGGCATAAAGGACTTTTGGCATGTACAATATGATGACTCATTGTACCAATGTGATATTTTGCAATATTTGATTCGTTAATCTTGATTCTTGCAGGTAAAGAAAACCATGCATTAGTTGATCAAATGAGTAATCATAGCTTTGTCCTTCATTAAATCAGATTTTCTCATTAAATGCCTTCATGCCAAGCTTAATGGACCTTTCTAAAATATCTATATCCGATGTTTAAAGCTCAAAAATCAAATCCACATAATTTTTATGAATTTATATCTAATATTTGATGATTTTTAAGGCCAATGTCCTAACTAAATTTGAGTTTTGAAGTCATGGCATAAAGAGAGAAAAGTGTCTCAAATTAGGCTAAAAATAGCCTTGTGTATTGATGCATTCAGCTTTATATTGATAAATTGAGCAAAAAACCCATAATATATCGATACTTTGAATTTGGTATCAATATAAAGCATGGTGTATCAATATCAGGAAGCATGTATCGATATCAAGCTTGTTGTATCGATACATGCACTCCTAGATCAATACGTCTTGGCCAAAAATTACGATTTTAGCTTCAACACAACTCTATATCGATACAAACACCTTTGGTATTGATACCACTCTACTAGTATCAATACCATGCCCTTTTGTGTTGATACAGCTGGAAAGATTTTGGAATTTGAACAATGTGGAGCCTTTATCGATATCTCACACCCATGTATTAGGGCATACATTTTTTACTTTCTGAACTCCATACCTCAATCAAAAATGGTGGAATATTGACCACACTTCTCTAAGTGACCTCAATTGTGCCTCAAATGATAACTTCTAATACCATGAATATTGGCCTAGACAAAATAGGGTGTCCACATGTTTGTGTGCTAATCTTGTGTCCAATGTCTTTTGCTTGTGACATGTTTAACAGGCTATTTATGTCCCAAACTACTCTGAGATTATGCAAAAAAGCTTGTGAAGCTACTATCGCTAACCCTCTTTTTCATAAATATTTAAATGTCTCAAAAAATGAAAAATTCCCCTATTTTAGCACTAATAGCATTATGACCTCAATTTAAAAAATCATTTTCAAACCTTAAACAATTTCTATATGTTTTTCTGGCTTTTTTCATATAAACCGAATTAGATTACTCTTTTTTTCCTTCAGATCATTTTAGATTATGGAGTTATGATTTTTTGAACTTTCAATATCTGAAACCCCTAAAATCAACGATTAACTTTCACCCATCAAATGAGTTTTTCAAAATTTTTGAATATTTTTCTTAATAAGCTACATAAAACTTCCTTTTTGGAAAGGTATTCCTTGCCATCTAATAATTCTGAATATGTTTGAAATGATTTTTCAAAATTCATCACACCTTCTCCCCTAAGTATGCAGCCATTGCTAAATCAAACCCAACATCAAAAATTATTTCCTCCTAGAAATTGATTTTATGGGATTTTTTGAATATTTTCATATTAATCTTCATTGGTTACCTTTCCAATGGTACCATTCTCGACCCTTAAAACTTTCAAATCAATCCAAACTAAAAAAAAAAAAAAAAGGGATAGCGTGAAGCTAGCCCATATTTTTAGCATCAATCAATCAATTGATTTTTCTAACTTCCTTCTCTGAGGCATTTGAATACCTTCAGGTGAGTCCAATCAACCCCTATCAAGTCCAAAAAACATGTGTCAACCACTATAAACTTAGATTAAGGCATGAGCTTTTTTTTAAATTTTATCATCCTTATTTTTATCGATTCCCTCTTTTATATCAAAAATCCTTGATTTTGTCAAAAACATTAAAAAATGTCATTTTGTCAAGAAATTATCAAATTTTTCTCAATTAACTCTTTTAATCTCGTCTTTTCAAAATTGTCAAAAATTAAATTTGCTATCTTTCGAATTTCCCTGAATTTTTTAAAATCCAAACCCGACTTTCATAGCTCAATTAGCCAATGAACCCAAATGTGTTTAAAAATTGTTAACTTGGTTATTTCTAAATAATAAATGACAATTACAAGATACACTCCAATCAACCCTTTTTTTCTTTTTTTTGTGATTTATTTTATATAATATTTTCTTATTTTTCCTATATCTTACTAACACATTTCTCTTTGTAGTGTTCATTTTGCATTCATGTTTCCAAATCATTTTCAAAAATCACAAAGGCAATGTCTTATCTCAGTATCTCTCCAATGCTTAACACGAAATACCCAGTTTTCAAATTTCAATCTAAAGATCACTTTTATAGAAAATCTCTATATTTCCAACCTCTACGAGACATATACAAATTAAAAATTTTCATTAGAACCTGGATTTATTACTATACATAAATTTCTGTATGAAAGGGAATTATATCAAAAATAATGACAAGTTAAAACCAAGCAAACTAAAATCAATACAAAACATAGCTAGATGGTATCGATTTAGGGTATTATAAGGATGCTAATCTTTTCCCATGTGTAACTGACTCTCAAACCCAACTGCTAAATCCTAGACCACATAGACCTTGGAATCTATATTTCAAGTTTTGTAACCTGAAATATCAATTTCATTAGGCATCTGATTACGCCTAGCACAAATAACCGATGGTGACTCCAAATCTTAACCACTTTATGGCGGCCACCCAAGACAAGTTAGATGAACGATTCGTCTGATGGTCTCCGTTATGATCAAGAGCCAAGAATTTGTATTTTCTCACTCCCATTTTGTCAAAAAGAAAGAGTCCAGTCAAGAGGACACTTCATCATTAAGAATTTTATCATTCCTCTTATATATTAAGTGGTACACATTTCCCACTTCACAAGATTTCAGGGGGCTATTGCGACAATAATAATTAAGTTGACAAAGATAATTATTTAATTATAATTAAGGTGATATTATTTAAATAAATGTTATTCAAGATTAAACTCTAATGAAAAAAGTTTAAGGCAATTAAACTTAACTATAGTTGTCAGGCATGCCTTGACAACCTAAATCGCTCGGATAAAGTGCACATGACTTTAAAATAGGTGCCTTTAGGATATCCCTTGATCAAATTTTGGATTATGTGTAATGATCTAAGAGTAAGGGGAAAATCATCGAGCAAATCACTTGTCCAACTGGTTTTCGATGGCCAACATGAAATGGCCAAAGATTTGGAGTCGCCATCTATCATTTTAGGCTATGCATGAATGGAACACCTATTAAAATCGATACCTAGAGTTACAAAGCTAGAAAAACCACTTTTACGATCTACGTGCTCGAGAGTTCATTTTAAAAGGGTTTAGGACTTGGTTACACATGGGGAAGCAGTAGCATCCCTACAATGCTTAAAATCGGTACCTGCTATCTATGTCTTAACTTGGTTTCGATATTCTCTATTTTAACTTGTCATTATTTTAATATAATCCCTTTTTAATGCATAAACTTGTATAAAATAGTGAATTCAGGTTTTAAAGGAAATTTGAATCTCATATGCACCCTAGAAATAATGAGGAACATGAAGATTTTTTATTAAAAATGATCTCCATATTTAATTTTTTTGAGAATCAGATATTTCATGTTAAGCACATGGAACATTGCATTGTATTTTTCAAAAACAATTTGAAAATATGAATGCAAAATGGACATCACAAAAAGAAACATGTTAGTAAAACAAAAAAAGTGTAGTACGTATTGCATAAAAATAAACACATAAAAACACAGAAAATGATGAACATGGGGATGTATTGCGTAATTGTCTTCGATTATTGAAGAATAACCAAAATGATAATTTTGAGACACCCTTGGACTTGATGGTCACTTGAGGTGTTAAAAAAAAAAGGTATTTTGATTAAAATGCCTAGGGATATCCGGGAGAGAAAATTTGGGTTTTGAGTGAAGTTTGAAAAGCGAGGTTAAAGTATCCACTCGAAAAACATGGTTGGAATATCTCCAAAAATGAAAACTTCAGTAATTTTTGGAAAATGAAATGTTTTTGGTGAAAATATGGATTTTAACTTAAAATTGATAATTTGAAATAAATGATAAAATTAAAGATTTTTCTTTTGGGCGTTGATCCGAGCCTTGTGAGACCTGCGCTGTAGCTCATAGATCCATAGAGAGCGTCAATCATATTCACTTTGTGGTGTTCGAATACCTTTGGATAAATTAAATTAATATTCCTAAGGCCAAAAAACAGGGGACAACATTGCACTATCCACCTTCCTAAATTTATTTCAAGATCTTCTGAAGGCTTTAGGGGGCAAATGAGGCATTGTTGGAAAGGTAACTCAACAAGGATTAACATAAAAACATCTTAAAAATCATGAAAATCGCTTTCAAGATGGAATTAATTTTTAAAGTTGAATTTGACTCAACACTAGCAATATGTACAGGGGAAAAATCATCTCAGACTCATTCACAATCATTAAATCACAAATGATATCTCTCTAGAAAGGAAATTTCTCAAAACTTTTATGACAAAAATTTAAAAAATCTAAAAAAATCATATGATGGGCTGAAATTGCCTAAACAAAATACAAATCAATGATTCCAGGGGTTTTAGGTAGCAAAAGTTTGAAAAATCATAACTCCCTTTTATCCGACATATCTGGGGGCAAACAAGGTACCGTTGGAAAGATAATTTGATGCCCTTTAAGAGAAAATATCAAAAAATTCTAGAAAAAATTGTTTAAGGTTTGGAAATGATTTGTCAAGTCCTGGATATAGCACTGCCAGGCAAAACAAGAGAGTTTCTAGGTTTTTTCAGGTTTCCTAGAACTAGACTCGGATTACAAACATCCGAGTGTTTGTGACAAAGAGTTTAAGTGATAGTGACTTCACAAGCTAATTCACACAATCATGGAGTAGTTTGGGACAATGGAACAGCCCATTAACCAAGTCACTGAAAAGGGGTATTAGACCTTAAGATCAAGGCACCAAAACTTTAGGGCAACTAAAGCAAGGATATTTTCTTTTGAAAATCAAAATATATAACCTCATTTAACCATGAATCCAGATATGGAAAGCTTATTTTATCCCTAAGTTTGGAGGACCAATCAGTAAAAACATTAAATCCATATCAATTTCCATTTATTGAAGGGTTTTTTGAAAATAGATTTTTTTTGAAAGCATTATAAAGACATTTTAACAAACATATGATAAATAAACAAGTAAAAGCATCAAAAATGAATAAGCATTCAAAACAAAACCATAAGTCAACATTTAATTAATCCGAACATACTAGAAATGCAACCAAACGGTTGGTTATATTCAAAACATGCTAGGATGAACATCTAAACATAAAATAAACATGTAAAAATGAATAAAATTTAGTAAAAATGCATGACTCATGATCTATTTTGATGGAAAAATGAAACATCGCATTTGTGGTCATCCAAGCAACATCAAGGCATCAAGAAAATCATCAAAATCCTATAACTACCACAAATAAGGCCATAATAATGCATAAGGGTCCTAGCAAGGTCATGGAATCATGGATGGTTCACTAAAATAATGAAAAGTAGAAAAATAAATGGAAAAGGGAAGAAAATATATCAGAAAGCTTCAAACCTTGACTTTTCCTTTAAGCAGAAATAACTTTATCTTTGAGCTTGCATTTTTTCCCTCTTTTTGCTATTAATTAGCAAGAAAGAGAAAAAGCTTGTCGGTTATGGTATTAATAGAGGGGAGTTTGGAGGGTGAAAATGAAGAGAATGGGAGGTTTTAGAAAGGTTTTAGGAGGAGCCAAGGGGGAGCAATGGGAATAGTGAAAAGGAGAGTTTTTTGAGGCTAAGGTAATATGTGTTGTATCCTTTTTTGCCGAATGTCAAAACCACACCAAATAGGTCCACATTTTAGCCATCAAAATGATCTAACAAAAGAGGCATTTGAGGCATTTGGCATGTACCATTTGATAAGTCATGGTACGAGGAGGTGTGTTTACAATATTTGATTCATTAATCTTTATTCTTGCAAAAAAAAAAAGTCATGCATAAGCTAATTGAATGAGTAATCCCATCTTTCCAATTCATTAAATCAAATTTTAACACAAAATATCCGTTTGCCAACCTTAATGAACCTTTCCAAAATATGTTAATCCAGTGTAGGCCCAAGATAAATTCCATGTGATATGAATGGGGCTAAGTCTGGTATTAGATGATTTTTAGTGCCAAAATCATGGCCAAGTTCATGTTTTAATGCAGTGAGGCCAAAAAGTGAAAATGCCATGAACTAGGCAAAATATACAAGATTTATCGATACATTGTATATTGTATCAATACATCTCAAAGAAACCTAGAATGTATCGATATAGTGAAGATTATATTGATTGTGTATCGATACATTTTGGCCAAAAATCGCAATTTTAGCTACGACATAAGCCCATATAGATACAATTGTCTCATATATCAATACATTGACTTATGTATCGATACATGGCCTTTATGTATCAATACAAATAGTGGAATTTTAAATTTTGATGATATGGAGGCCCTGTATTGATACATGCATGTAAAAATGTGGATTTTTCATATCTTTGACTTCTTAAATGCCTCATCCTTGCCGAAAATGATGGGGAATTGATTTGTGCTCCTCTGAATGACTCTGATGGTGTCTCGGATAATGACCTCTGATGCTTTGGATGTTGGCTCAGACAAAGTGGGATGTCTACAACAATTACTAATTAGAATACAGACTCCTTGATGATAATACAACTCTAATTAGTCATCTAAAATAGATCCCTAATCTAGTCTATATAAATTACTTGTGCACCATCATAAGTTAATTATCCAAAAATTAAAGAAATATACTAAAAAGCTTATGCAGGATATTCATGTTCATTTGTTGGAGCAAAGTCATGTTATTGACCAATAATGAATAAAGGTGCATTCTTTAAATAAAATCTTACAGATGGACCTTGTATCAGTATGTAGTTGGCAAATAATTCATCAGAATGGTAGAAAATCAAACATATAAATGCTAAGTAACCAGAATACAATTTCTTACGGTAATTTGGAAATGAAAGCCAAGCCATGCATAGATCTTTACTAGACTAATTTGTCATAATATATATTTTTTGTGGTAACTTTCATCTCTTCAACTTTTGAAAAAAAAATGTCAACTTCTTCTCATGGAATCAAAGTAGTTAGATCATTTTATCAGCCAATGGTGCTAAATCTTTTCTCTAAAGCTATTTATATATACATATATATATTAACCCAAACACAGAAGTTGCAATAGGAGATTTAGATCTCTTTCAGTTAAGTGCTCTATGAATTAAGCTTGGATGTTTTAGAAGTATGAGAATTTCGCATTCATTACGCCTCTTTTGCACGGATCAACTCATTCCTTATTTTACATTTTCCTAATATGAAAAATCCCCTCAATTTCTTAAGACAAAAAAAAAAGGAAAAAAAGATTGCTACCCATGCATGAAAGAAAGGGATATAATAACCCTAGCTTAGATCAAATTCATTATTATTTGGCTACCCATCCGTGGCGAATAAGGGTGTAAATGAGACAATTGTGCTCACAAGTTACTCAAATTTGACTCAAAAATAACTCGAACTCGATTTGATCTTTATGAAGCTCGATTAGCTCGACCTATCGAGCGAGCCAAGTTCAAGCATCTAAATAGTCTATTCAAGTGGCTCGTGAGCCTAATGGAGTTTTTTATTTAAAAATATATTTTAACATTTTTAGTATTAATGTATTATTTTATCCTTAATTATTTTATATATATATACTTAAAAACCTTAAAATCTATTTTTTATCTTTTCCCCTTACCCATTCTTCCTTTTTCAATTTTTTTCTCCTTGTCCGTCTCTCCTCTCCCATTCCATAGCCACCATTCATTCCCATCTAAGCACACCACTTGTGCCTCCAGCTTTCAACCTATGCCTCTTCCTTACACCTCTAGCCTACGCCTCTAAACTTAATAAAGTAACTCATCTCTCTTTTGTTTAAAAGGGAAATCTGCTGTTTTTTTTTTTTTTTGAAAAGCTCTTATGTTTTTTTTTTGTCTAAAAGAGAAATACATAATTTTGGGGAAAATTCATGGGTTTTCTTTAGAAGATCAAATCTATTTTTCTCTCAAATTATTTTGATCTTTTAGTCAAATTAACCACAATATTTAGCATTAATTAATTTTTATAATTTTTTTTCCCTTTTAGCAAAGAACAAATAGTACATAATTTTCAAGAATTTAAGTCTTTATTTTTTAGTTTAGAAAAATCTGAATTTGGATTTTGTATAAATTTTTTTATCTTGAAAAATATCATTATTTGTTAAATCTAATTAATACAAAAAGTTGTATATAAAATAGCTTAATTTTATCTCAAGCTCAAACTTGAGCTCGTGTAAACGAACTTAATCGAGTCAAGTTTTAATAGTTCAATTTTATATTGAATCGAACTCAAGCTTAAAAAATGATATTGAAGTGAGCTCAAGCTAAATTCGAATCAAGCTCGAATTTCTTACTATTTAGGATCGGTTTGGCTTTATTACAGCCCTATTAGCGAATGGGCAAATACCCTAAAATCCCAAGGGCACGTAGAGCCCATTTTAGTCAAGGAGCACCATCTTTGGATTTTAGGCCATGCATGCCCCCGCTTGGTCAGAAGCAATGCTACTCGACTCATTTGAGGGCAATTTCATTACAAAATGTATCATCTTCTAAAATGCAAACTTAATTATCATTATTATTATTAACTCAATGTGAGATTTATATTTACCATTTTTAATTTTTAATTTTTACTATTCTGTTCCTTTTTAAAAAAAAAAAAAGGAATAAACAAAAAGAGAAATCTTATGAGAAACCGTTTAAGTAAATTGGTAGCACTATATAATCTTTATAAATGTAGCACATTTGAGTATTACATATACTCACTTGGGAAATATAGAATTTTCCAAGATGAAGCTTCAAAGATATCTCACAAAGTAGATCAGATCATCGAGTCAATTAAAAAATAAATTAAATATTAAATATATGATTTTTAACATTAAATAAGTATTAAATATAATAAATAATTAACAAAATATGCATTTGGCTTAAAATATAACCACAAGACAAAAGATTTAAATCTCATTACCGAAAAAAAAATTAACACAGAACTGATTTTTTTCAAGTTTAATCTGATTTTTATCAGTTGAATTGATTCTTTTTATCCGTTCACAGAAGCACCAGTTCTTTAATATTACACCAAGCCAGACAAGCCTCTAGTTATTGATGGAGTAGGTTAAGACTGGCAAATTCGATCTACTTTTCCAACAAAACATAAAAAAATCCAGTTATCTTTTTAACTTCTAAAAACTCTAGTGGGAGTGATATGTTTAATTTTGAACCCAGGAAGTATGAACTTCGATAAATGACCAATTATTAGTGAAAAGGAGGAGAATATATCTGTCAAAAGCCATTTGGCTTCTCCTCCTAGAATGACACAAGCAGATATGCCTTTTATTTCCTAACAAAAGATTGCAGTTGAACATGTTCATTATTGAAATTAGAATCTAATCACTGACATCAAGTCATCAAATCTTAATAGCTAGAAACTGTCATACATAAGAAGTTAAGAACGATTAGATTAAATATTAGTGGATAAAGAGAATCTATCTTTGAGATGCCATACCTTGCAATGTGTTGAGCATTAGTTTTAATCTCAGTAAGAAAGCATTCAATTCCATGCATTAAACTTTTGTCTGGAGGATGTAACTCCTAGCTCGTGCTGAACAAAAGAGAGCCACAACACCAATATAGAAACTCACAAAAGCACTTACACAGAACACCCAAACCAATATGGGTCCTTCAACTTCTTCAAATGTCTTCCCAGGCACGGCAGGGAGGTTAGCTCTGTCACATCCCTCACCGGTGGATGCCACACACAAAGCCGGGTTACCAGCAAATGCTCCAGGAAATTTCCGATATCCCTCGTTAACCGGAACAGATCCAGAAAAACTGTTATATGATAAATTCAGGAGTATTAGATTTTTAAGGGTGGAAATGTTTGCAGGGATCTGGCCGGATAACGAATTATGTGACAAATCCAAGGCCCTCAAGTTCCACATTTTCTCCAACCTAGGAACCTGACCGTCAAGAAAGTTATATGATAGATTTAGATACTCCAATCCTTCTACTTCAAAGAGAACATCTGGAATCTCACCCCGCAACAAATTATCTGACAAGTCAATTCCGATTGTTGAAGACACCTTGTAGCTGAAGCTTAATTCACTGCTATCAATGACCATGACAGAAATTTTTATCTCAGCCTTTCTCATAGGAATAAATGGCTCGTTTGCTGCTCTATCACTGTTTCCTATGTTGTTGCGGAAGCTAATATTGAAGTTACCATCTGGTATGAAACCTGAGAATTTGTTCCCAGAGAAATCAATCATCTGGATTGCTTCAAAAGTGAACAGCCAGCTGGGTAAATTCCCACTAAATTTGTTCTGAGCCAAAGACAGATACTTGAGGTTTGACCATTTGGTTATTGCATCATTCAGTGTTCCAGAGAGGCTGTTGGAGCTAAAATCTACAATCTCTAGTGATCTTAACCCCGCCAAGGTTAGCGGTATGTCACCGGAAATCTTGTTGTGGCTTAAATCCAATATCTTCAAGCTATCCAATGCATCAAGCTCGGGTTGAATTTCACCAGAAAGATTGTTGTTATTGAGTATCAATGCAAGTAACTGAAAACACCCAACAATATCTAATGGAATTGAACCTGATAAGGAATTGTGTGAAAGATCAATTACTTGGAGATACGTCAAATTTCCAATCCTTTCTGGAATTGCCCCTGTAAGGAAATTATGAGAAAGAAACAATGCTTGCAAGCTTTTAAGCTCGGTGATCCTCAACGGAATTTTACCAGAAAAATGGTTGTGAGAGAGGTCCAGAAGAACAAGACCTGATCTTTCCGTTGCCTCTGCAATTTTGCCAGGAAGAGGACCTGATAAATCATTGAAACTCAAGTCTAACACAAGCAACTTTTCCGTAAACACAAGTCTCGGCCATATACCATAACTCAGGTGATTAAATGATAGATTAAGATATGCCAATACTTCCAGTGAAGCAATGCAAGTTGGTATCCCTCCCACAAGAGAATTGTTGGCCAATGTCAGAACAGTTAGACTCAGTTTAGAAGCAGTAAAACATGGCAAAGTACCAAATAACTGATTTGAAGCAAGATTGAGAAACTCCAATGACTGATAAAACTCATGAATATTGCCTGAAAAATAATTGTCCCCAAGATCCAAATGCCTCAAAGACTTCAAGTAAAACAAGCTGTCAGGCATCTCCCCATGAAACGAATTGGAACGCAAATCAAGTTTTTCCAAATTGTTTGAAAAGTTACCAATCCACCGCGGCAAAACGCCACCCAGTTCTCGGTTTCCATTCAACAAGAGTTCCCTCAATTGCCTAAGCTTCATAATATCATCAGGCAGAACCCCACCAAATCTGTTGTGACTAAGATCAAGAGTAGTAAGACTGCCCAATGAACCGAAACACGTTGGAATTGTGCCATTGAAGTTATTCTCAGACAATTTCAAGTATTCAAGAAATGATAGTTTACATAAACCGAGGTCCACTTTACCAGACAAATTCATATTAGCCAGGTTCACAGAAACAACCCGACCGGTCCGATTTTCACAAGAAATACCGGTCCAGTTGGAGCAGTTCGACCCAAACCAGGTTGCTAAGCTCTGGCCAGGGTCTTGAACTGATGACTTGAACGATAACAGTGAGGCTTTGTCTTGTGGGTCAAGATCTAAACACTGAGATGGGCTAAAAAAACATAGAAATAGCATCAGCCAGAGCAAGCGCGGCAGTGTGGGTAATTTTGAGGGTTTCCAGGGGTGAAAAATAGGAACATCCCATTTCAATTCCATGAGTGAAAAGAACTCAAAAAATGAAACTAAAGTATGAAATATTTATTACAGTTACAGAAGCTAAAACATTAAACCCATTTCTTCTGACGCTCTAAAAAAGGCTAAATGCTTGCTTCAAGCCATGAACTGAAACATCAGAGTAAAGAACACAGCTAAGTGGGCAGCAGAAATAAATAGGGAGTTTTGCAGGGATGAAAATCTGGAACCCTTATTGTTCTTCAATGGAAGTAAAGGGATTTTCAACAAATAATGAACTTAAAAGAGAAAGAAAGAGACTTACTAGAGGAAGTGCAAGAATTTTTGCTCTACCGAGAAAGGAATAACTACGCAAACATTCTCTTTGCTTTTGCATTTAAAACGGGAATTAAAAGTAAAGTGGACATCACTCACCCACTTTATTTATTCCTTAACCCTTTTTCTTTTATTATTATTAGTATTATTATATGAGATATTTTTTACCTTGGAATTGGACGTGATTAATAAAATTATGCATACTGTTATGTAAATTAAAAAAAGAAACTGAGTAAACATTTTTTAATTTCTTTTATAAATTTTTTTAAAAAAAATTAATTATCAATCAATTAAAGTCAAACTTTGATTATTATTAAATATGATTTTTTTTTTCTTTTTCCTGTTTGTTTTGAACCTTTGCGTCGCATGTGGGTTTTGATAGGAAGTTGGAGCGGCGAGTATAGCCCAGCTCCAAAGTCAAATTGGGCTGCTCAGTTAAATCCAGGACAATGGATGACGATAAAAGATATAGACGATTCCTCCAGGAAAATTAAAAATGAAAAATAACCCTTTGATTTTTACCTATGTTTAGATAGAAGTAACGAAAGGGAAAGTAAAGAAAGCTGAAACTTTTTTTTTTTTAAATATTTAATTTTTATAAACTTTAGTTTAGAAGTAAGGAAACATATCCAAATAAGATATATATATATATATTTTATTATTATCTACCTAAATATAGTTAGACTTAAATAAAAAAAAAAGAAAAACAGTTGATGGAGGATTAGAAATATAGTAAAAAATCAAATATTCAAAATTATCTGATTAGATTTTTTCAAATTCAAATATTACGTATTTAGTTATCACATTTATTTTTTATTTTGAACTTAAGAGAAGATCTGAATAGAAACTTTTGGTTTTCTCATATGCCGGTGGATACTCAAATCCTTTTTACTTGTACCAATAATAAATTTAGATATTTCAATTTGGTATATGTTGATATATTTAATTTTTTTAATTTCTGTATTTTATTTTTTAAAAATTATATTTAATGAAATTAAAATCAATTAAATTAAGTAAATATAAATTTAAATATTTTAAAAATTAAAAATATCTAATCCCTTGGATCAAAATTTCCATTTCAAACAGGTAAAACAAATTACTGCTCCTAATTTAAATGTAAGAGAAGTATAAAACAGTGAATATGGACTTGAAGTTGCAAGTTTTACTCCTAACTATATTTTCCTGATAAATAATTCCTAGCATAACTCAATTTTTTTTTTCCAAGCATGGACAAATTATACATCAATAACAAGTCAAGCAATGACGGATTAGGCTTTCTTTATTTTTTTTATTTATTATTATTTAATATAATCTTAATCATTATACATAAATTTGATTTTAATTTAATTTTTTAAAAAAAATTAAAAAAAATCTTACATTCTTGAAAAATAAAAACAATAGTGAAAGGAATACGAAAAGGCATTCAATAATAAATATATCAATAAATTGAAAGATAAGAACAAAAATAAAGCTATTGTGTCAATAATCATATAATTTATTTATAAAATATTAGATTCTCAAGTAAAAATATAAAAACCCTATCTATAAAAAGAAAAGATAAAGCCAACTAAAAAAGGATGACGGCAAAAGCATACACATACAAGCATTCACGTGATTTTGATAATGTAATATATGAGTCATCTAATTTATTTTTAAATTAAATAAAAAATAATTTAAAGTAAATTTTAATTTCAACCAATAAAATTACAAGGATTTATTGGTAGTCCAATTAAATTTCATCTGAGTCATTACTTTTTTATTTCAAAGTAAACTGAATTAATTTAAAAATAAAATAAAATAAATTGAATTATTTTATAACTCTATTTAACCAACAGGCTAGTACAATAGATAAAGTGCTCACCTAAATCAATCAACACAATTTTATAATTTTTCCCAATAATTTAGTGAATTTTGGAACTTTCTAATTAAACTATTCTTAACTTCAACATTTTTCTAAAAAAATAACTCAAAATCAACTTGATCAAAATGACAAGAACAATTAATCGACCACGATGCTTAAAGTAAAAGGCATCATGCCCTGCTTGTAACAATTCAATCTGGTTACAGAGAGAAACAATAAGTGCATAATGTTTGATTCTGACAATATGCTCCTAATAATTTAGAAAATTTTACAACGGACGGCTTTGGGTGAATCTCAACCATTCGATTAAACCAAGTGAGGGCATCATCAACATTATCAAAACAGCCATGCCCTTTTACTCCCATTTCTCCTGACAGTGAAGGAATTAATTGCTTCATATAGTTTAGACGTAGGGTTGCAATTATGGTGCTAAAACAACAGTGGAAATAAGATAGACTGTTTCGAAGTTTACATCAATCTGTTTCGAAGTTTCCATCAATTAGATTGGATTGCGTTTTGAATGTAATTTTATTTTTGGTTTAAGGTTTGAGTCAGTCTAAAATTTTATTTTATTATTTAAAATAATATTAAAAATATAATTATTTAAAATTAAATTTAAATAAAAAATATTTTTTTATTATTTAAATAATAATTTTAGTTAGATCAATTCAAATTAAAGAGAGTTATGTTCAAATTTGACCTAATAAAAATAGGATATGTCAGGTCGAGCAAACTGCTCGACGATGAGGACGTTTCGACCACCAACAATTTTAGGACGGATTAAGAAGAATAAGAAAGCAAGAGAATTAGAAGATTTAAGCTTACCCAATTTTTTTTCCTTGAAAATGAGAAAATGTTAAGCAGCAGAAGGAGCTGATCATTGAACAAAACAAGGCTACGTGTATTTTTTCTCTTTTTAATGTTTGTTTATTATTTTCTTCTTTAAAACTTCAAGTAGCTGTCTCTTAAGTTGAAATTTTCAATTTTTCGTATTCAAAACTTTAAATTTGATGTATATTACATTTTAAAAAAAAAAAAAAAGCTGAAAGAAAAAAGAAATAAAGCTGAAAATTTGTATCCAAAACATAAATTTTGGATGTTTTGAAGAGCGACCAGCTTATCCACGTCGCTGGTTGCTTTTTTTTTTCCCTTTTTCTTTTTACTAAACTAATCAATTAGGTTAGTCAGGTAGTTTCGAACCAGATTAATTTGGGTTAGGTCATTTTGAGCTTTTTACTTTTAAAGTTATTTTCGAGTTTGGGTCATTTCAATTACAAGTCATTTCGTTTTAGTTATTTTGAGTTCGGATCATTTTAGTTTTAATTTATTTTGGGTTCGGTTCAATCGAGCTTAACATTTCGGTTAATCAACTTTGGGTTAAGCCATTTTGGGTTTAAACCTATTGGATTTAATACTCGAGTTAATCAGATGAAATAAACGTTCACACATCACATGCTCTTTTTTTTAATTTATTATTTAGGTTTTCTTTAACTTGGATAAAAATGAAAAAAAAAAGTGAAATTCAGGCTAAACCATTTTAGTTATTTAAATTCTCGAGTCATTTTTTGAGTTCAGGTCATTCTAGTTTCAAGCTACTTCGGATTCGAGCCATTTAAATTTTAGGTCATTTTTGAGTTCGAATCATTTTAATTTCAATTCATTCTAGATTCGAGTCATTCGGGTCTAACATTCGGGTTAATCGGGTGCGAATCATTCTAGATTTGGGTCATTTTGGGTTTGGGCCAATCAAGTTAATTAGTTTCGGCCAATTAGGTTTAACACTCTAGTTTACTGGGTTTGGTCACTTTTTAAGACATTTTGTGTTAATTGTTATGGTCAATTCGGGTTTGGGTTGTTAGCTTTGAATTAATTTTTGTTTTGATATAACAATAACTTAAGTTAAATTAACTTGTATTCAACTATTTCCAACTTAGTACCTCTGTTAAATTGAAAATTATTTTGAAAAATACTAAGTTCCTATTTTCTCAAAAATATTTATTCCAAAATGCGCATTTATACTTAAAATATTTTTTAGATATGTTTAAGTCAAATTCAAGCCAAAAAAATCATTTTACAAAGGATTTTAAAGGGATGTATCCACACAATGCATAAATGTATCGATACTATGTTTAAAACCCTCAAATGTATCGATACAAATCATCATGTATTGATACAATGCAATGAGTATCGATACTCACCCTATTTGTATCGATACATTGCTTGGCTATAGCTAAGGTTTGGCTGAATCCCCTGAATGTATCGATACAAGTGTGTCTGTATCGATACATTATGACAAGCATCGATACTTAACTTAATGTATCGATACAACAGCCTATAACGATCACATTTTTAATTCATGTATCAATAAACTTGGTATCATATCGGTACAACAACACGGGTCTGAACGGAAACAAGCATTTATGAAGGCTGAAATGGCTTCCCAACCACCATGTTGAATGCTCAGCATCTATAAATCAATTCCAAGCTATAAATAGAGGCTCCTAACAACTAAAGAAGCAAGAGAGATACCAAGATCAATCAAGCATTGAACAACAAAAGCTCAAAGTCTTCAAATTCTTCATTCTTCTTGTATCCAATTTATACTCTTTCTAATTTATTTGTACCTCATCCACTTTGTACTTAAATTTCAGCAAACA